>JAHRHZ010000248.1:62197143-62216490 GCA_024137785.1 Ginglymostoma cirratum
GAGTTTTCCTGCTCCTATGATGCTGCTTGACCTGCTGTGTTCATCCAGCCCCATGCTCGTTATCTCAGATTCTCCAGCATCTGCAGTACCTTTTATCTTTGTGCATGTGCATCATTACTTTGTATAGTAGTGGTCATACTAATGATTTAGATACTTTGTAGGACCGGGCCCATGATGAATCGCTGCACTAAAAACAAGTCGATATTTCTATGCAACATTTAATAATTAGCTGTGAAGATGTGAAAACATTTTACACTTCTGTTCAGAACATTCCCAACTCCTCCAGTAGACTTCTCCTATGTGTCCAAAGCTGTACTAGGAATTACTTTTCTTTTCTACAGTTTTCAAAATTTTCACCAGTCCATGTAAGTAGTGTGCTGAAGGAAATTCAGTTTTTCTGTGGTCCTAACGGTAGGCATCATGACCTGGGAAGAAGTGCATTTTGTAGCAAGGACTTACAAAAGGGGATAAAGACATTGGCAGAGGGAATTGTTTTTCTAGGTGAAAAAAAACCGAAGTTCAGCATTTCACCAATCAATCCACAACTCTGTTGGGGCACAAAATCCAACCCAGAGGATCTATTGCTTCAGATGGAAGAATTCAAATTAGAGTTTCATAATGCTACAACTATAGCTGAGAGTGAAATCAGGAAGCAACTTCTTCAGAAAGAAACTCTGAAACTGTTAGTTTCCTAAAAGTCTATAGAGTCTCGGCCAATGGCATTTTCCTTGACTGGGTGTGAAGGGAGTTTTGTTCAATAAGGGTTTCAAGATATAAGCAGCAAAGATTGGTAAGCGGAGTTGAGGTACAGATCAGCTAGGAGAAGTTTTGTAGATTGAGCTTGTGCTCATTGAAGTTTAGAAGAATGAGAGGCAATCTTATTGAAACATATTAGATTCTTAGAGGTTGATAAGGTAGATACTGAGAGGTTTGATTTGATTCGACTTGATTTATTATTGTCATGTAGCAAGATACAGTGAAAAATATTGTTTTCCACGCTAACCGGACAAATCATACCTTACACAAGTACATCAAAGTAATAGATCAGAATGCAAATAGTGTTACAACTACAGAAAAGTTGTAGAGAAAGATCAACTCTAATATGTGAGAGATCTGTTCATAAGTCTGATAATAGCAGAGAAGAGGCTGTTTTTTAATCCGTTGGTACATGTTTTCAAACTTTTGTATCTTCTTCCCAATGAAATAGGATGGAAGAGAGTACAATTAGGATGGGAGAGGACTTTGTTTATGTTTGCTGCTTTCCCAAGGCAGTGAGAAGTATAGACAGAGGCAATGGAAGGAAGGTTAGTTTTCATGATGGACTAGGCTGCGTTCTCAACTTCTTATAATTCCTTGCAATTTTGGATAGAGTGGTTGCCATACCAAGCTATAATGTATCCAGATAGGATGCTTTATATGGTGCACCTGTAAAAATTGGTAAGAGCCATTGTGGACATGCTAAATTTAATTAGCCTCCTGAAGAAGTAGAGGCGTTGGTGTGCCTTTGTGAGTATAGGGTCGACGTGGATGGACCAGAATAGATTTTTGCTGATATTTATTCTTAAGTTGTTTCTCTTTCCAGGAGAATCTAGGAGCAGAGGGCATAATCTCAGATTAAAGTGTCAACAACTTCAGATGGAGATGAAGAGGAATTCTTCACTCAGAGGAAATGAATCTGTGGAATTCTTTAATGTAGAGGGATTTCGAAGCTTGGTTGTAAAGTACAATAAAGGTTGAGAGAAATTTTTAATCAGTAAGGGAATCAAGGTTTTGGGGAAAAGTAGGATAGTGGAGCTGAGGATCGTCAGACTGATGATTTTATTGCGTGGCAAAGCAGACTCAGTGGGCTAAATGACAACAGTGGGCAACATCTATTTATTATGATCTCATACACTAATTGAAACAGATCTAAACAACATATAGGGCCAATGGGGGTCCATTGATTTTGGCAATTGATGGACTTGTTGAGTTAGAGGTTAGCAAAGCGTGTAGGTTCTTGGTTGCATGGCATTGTTGTCCAAAGCAAGGGAGTTGTGCTGAATCTCAATAAACACCTTGTTGGGCAACAACTAGATTGGTCACAACACTTTAGGAAGGACATGAAGATTCCTGAGATGGTACATAGCAGGTACAAATAATGGGTTCTTATCACTTAGACTGGGTGTCTGGTGATCAAGGTTTGTTTGTCATTTTTGAAAGCATTCATACCTAGGTTAGATTTTAGATTAGAAACCTTACTTTAACATGAGAGCCACATATAATTACAGTGTTGCTTCCATGGCCATCCAAGTCAGATCATCGTCCATGTACAGAACCACTGCACTGAGAAATGCCTTGGTGGCATCACAACTATTCACACTGCAAGCTGAAGTCATTGAGAGGGTTGTTAACCATGACTGTAACCGCTTCCCTATCAATAAATTTAAAATAAATACTAGAATGGTTCCTGATTTGAGATAATTTAGTTCCAAAGTAACGTGCAAGAAGCTGGTGTAGTTCTCTTTGGAGCAAAGAAGATTGAGCAAGGACTTCATAGAGTTGTTCAAGACTATTATTACATAAAGTGGTCAAGGAAAATCGGTTCCCATAAGCTGATGGTAAAGGTACAATACACAGATTTAAGGTGTTAGGTGTGATTTGCATGTATGGTCGAAGGGTGACTTTCTTTTTAACCTAGCCAGTCCAATGACTTGAATTCAGTGCCTATGAGGGTGGTGAAATGATTTCAGAAAGAAATTGGATGGGCACTTAAAGGAAATAAACATACAGGGACAAGAGGGGAAATTGGATTTATTGATTGCTCTACAGAAAGCTTTCATGAACATGATCAGCTGAATGCCTTCCTTTTGTGTTCTAATGACTCAGTGAGCATTTGCGTATAGAAAAGTTTCATATCAGAATATGCTGCCTCATGTGGTGGGTATTGCCAAATGCAACACACTTTTTAAAATCTATCTTGGCATTATTTAAACTGAATGACAAACAACTCTTATCATGGGTGCAGAAACAACTGAAATGCATGAAATGACTTGAACATTAGAGCGCTAGCTGCATCTAACATTTAGATCATAGAATCCCTACAGCATGGAAACAGGCCCTTCAGCCCAACAAGTCCACGCTGACGCTCAGAGCATCCCACCCAGACCCATCCCCCCATAACCCACCTAATCTACACATCCCTCAACACAATGGGCAATTTTCCATGGCCAATCCACCTAGCCTGCACATTTTTGGATTAAATAACCCCAATCTATTTGCTAGGCTTAATAGGATATTGACAGTATTGCTGTTTTCTCCAGCCAATGGATTTTATAGACTTTTCAGTTCAGGGAGTTGATCTACCATTTTTCTTCAGTACTTGCTGAGGGGTTTGTGATTTTAATCCACGGCACCAGTTTTTTTGTGCCCATCCTTGCACCCCACCAATCAGCAGTAGTCATTGTGTAATTTTGCATTAATGTTGCACTGCTGCTCATTTTGTTGCCCTTGCAGCCAGAATCATTAAGTAATTCCCCCCCATTCTGTTGAAATCACGTAGTGGTATCATTGACAAAAATTATTGAAGGTAATTTTTCACAGTCAGTTGTCTCCCAGAGAATCAAATTTATCCATGTTTATTTAGGTTAAAGACTTCGTTTATATTGGCCTCTATTGTTTGCTCCTAAATTGGAAAAGTAGATCTTTTGATGCCCTACGTTTATAATCACACAGGTGAAATGAAAATACCCGATTACATTAACGTTTATTTATAACATATGTGGTCGTTTCAGTTATTTTACATCTGACAGTGCTGTGAATAATTGATTGCACTAACTCTAACATTCTTCTGAAGATAATTAAGCAATTAGTTTATTAAGCAATTAGTTTACTTTTTATTTTATTGTCTTTATTTCCCTAATGCATGTAGCTTACCTTCAGTTACAAAGAAGCACTTAGCAGTAATACACTGTTCTTCCTTCTGCTTATGCTTGCATTAGAACTAATACCAGAGACAATCGTGACTCACTTAGTGAAAGTGAGTTTGAATTGCCTCAGATGGTCGTTCTACTGCAAGGAGGAGCAGAGAGCATTGCTACTGAGTGCTTTTTTGTATCTAAAATGTAAGCTATACCCATTGCCTGAAGGCTGACTGAAGGCCCTCTAAGTGACAGCATGGTGATGTTTGTAGACCGTGGAAAAAACCTAGCTAATATCCTGTTTTTTGGTTTAAGTATACTGGAGTTGTAAGTATCAGCTAATTGCGTATCAAAAATAACAAATGTTTGAGAACGTATTATGGATTGGTGAGTGATGCCTTTAATCCCAAACTCTTTGTCAGGCATTTCCTGGTGTATGCTTTCTGGTGTATGTATTATGTAGCAGAATAGTTGAAAAATTCTTGACAAATGGTCTTGTTGTGTGTAGCTCATCGAGGATGCTTTTATTGCTTCCTGCCTCTATCACTCCCTGGTCCCTGAGAACACTTACTCCAGCTCTTTTCTAGGATAATATATTTTCTGCTACCTTGCAAAGAAGTGCTAGATTCTACTTGGTTGATTGTATATGGTCATTCTGTAAGTGTGATAATACATGGTCTGGTTAAAATCCTGCCTAATTCACACCACCCATGCTGATGGTAAAACTGTGATTCTTTACCCTCTATTGTTAAGTATCTTGGAGTTTCATAAAGGACACAAACTTTTTAATCCTTTTCCGGTGACTCAATGAGGCAGAAATCATTTTACGCTTTTTCGGGTCTGAAACGGGTGTCATGTATGTAGAACTTGTCCCAAGCAAGCAATTCAAAGTAGGCCTGGAATTAAGTCTTGGACCTCATTAATATTCTGATGATTCCGTGGTACCTGTTGTAGCTGCTGATGTGATTTGTTCATTACTTGCTGACCACCTTGCAGGTAGTAGGTGAGGATGGACAGGTACTGATCTGAGTATTCTTAGGCAGTCAATTTGGATCCAAGATTCTAAGTCAATGGGTTCTAAGATGATTGAGAAGTCCAATACATGATCTGCAGACTCTGCCACATGCAGGGCAAGTTGAGCTGGAAGAGTTGGGTAGATGAAACATTTGTAGGTTTGCGTGATCTCCCTAATGACTGCACTTCTCATCAGCATGCTTTCAATGAAATCTCTGAATATATTTGGTGTCCTTCCCAATTACCATTCCCCATTTTGGTCAGTCTTAAGTTAGGGAGTTCCCACAAGTCCGCAAGGATCATTGATCTCTTTAGAAATGCCTTGATGACATTCTCAAAGTGTTTCCACGATCTTCCTAGGAGTCTGCGGCCATGATTGCATTCCAAGTAGATCAGTTGCCTTGGAATCTGGTGTCCAACACATGAATGACATGCCCACCCTAGCGTAGCTGATGTTAAATAATTACCACCTTGAGCCTGGGCACATTTGCGTTTGTTTTCACTGGACTTGGAAAATCTTGAGAAGGCACAATTGGTGTCACTTCTCCAGTGCTTTGAGGTGCCTGCTATAACGTCTCCAAGTTGAAGAAGCATGGAGATCACTACCACCCAGTAAACCATAACCTTAGTCTCAGTTCTGAGAACTTGATCCTCAAATATTCTTCTCCTCAGTCAGCCAAAGGCCAGGTAGCAGATTGGAATAATGAAGAATTTGTCATCCATGTCTGTGTTTGATGAGAGATATTTCTTAAGGTATGGGAAATGGTCCATGTCATAACCTCAAAAGGGTCCATGAGGTGTATGGGTGTGAGTGGGTGTATGTGTATGTGGGTGTGTAGCCCCTTTAACTTGAGAATGATTCAATTTAAAAATAATAACCAGTAGCAAAGACTTAATCTTAAAAGTGATAAAGGTTGACTCATTGAAAAGATGCTGACCGTTTTTTCCTGGCTGGTTCTGCAGGCCCACTACTTGAAAACTGTTCATTTTCATCAGAACAGGAATGATTTCTAGGCACTTCCCTCTGTAACTCCCAGTGTCAGTGACAAAATCCAATAGTCACATGCCTTTCACATTAGTTCAGCTGAGAATAGTGGCTGGAGCTTGTTGTTATTCACTCGTGGGATCTGGATGTCACTGGCTGGGCCAGCATTTATTGCCTGTCCTTTGTTGGCATTGAGAAGGTGTTGGTGAACTGCCTTCTCGAACCGCTGTAATCCATGTGCTGTCAAAAGACGCAATGTTGTCAGGGAAAGAGTTCCAGAATGTTGACCCAATGACACTGAAGGAACGGCAATATATTTCCAAGTCAGGATGGTGAGTGGCTTGGAGGGAAGCTTGCAAGTGGTGATATTTCCATGTATCTGCTGCCCTTGTTCTTCTAGATCATGTGGTCATGAGTTTTCAAAAGTGCTGTTGTACCATAAAAGTACAAGTGTAATGAAGTATAGGACTGCAATATATTAATTGTAATATAGCATCTGAAGGTTCGTACAGAGTTGTTACTATGGCCTAACCAATGTCGTCTTCAGGTTTATTACTGCTTACTTGTCTTTGTTTTCTCTTAATTGCACTTATACGTATATGGTCTTTTCTTCAGCAGTCAAGCTTTTATAGACTTCTATAAACTCTATGATCCAGTTGGGAAATGAGTTCTCCTGGGCTTGCCACAGAATTTAATAATCTAATAAAAGCAAGCAACGTCCCTAATTTACCTGTCGGTTGGAATCAAGAAAACACCAGCCAGGTTCCTGTACTTAACGAGAATTACTATTTATTACAAATCAGTGCATTCTAATCACCAGTAAACAGCAATGAATATCAACATCTGGCTCTACTGGTTAAAACTGTAGCTCCCTTTTTAACTCCCCTACACACACATACATACAGACACAGACAAACAAAAAATTTGGGTTTGTGAATGGGGGGAGAAACTAGGAATCACAGATCAGCAGCATCAATGCACAGGATTCACTGAGATGATCCTTTTGGCTTATCAAGACTCTCTGTTCTTCATAACAAGCGTGGGGCTGGATGAACACAGCAGGTCAAGCAGCATCATAGGAGCAGGAAAACTTGACGTTTCGGGCCTAAACCCTTCATCAGAAATGGATTTGCATTTCTGAAATGCAATGTCTGTCCTTGGCCGTTCCTTCAGTGTCATTGGGTCAACATTCTGGAACTCTTTCCCTGACAACATTGCGTCTTTTGACAGCACATGGATTACAGCGGTTCGAGAAGGCAGTTCACCAACACCTTCTCAATGCCAACAAAGGACAGGCATTTCTGAAATCAGAAATGCATTTCTGATGAAGGGTTTAGGCCCGAAACGTCAAGTTTTCCTGCTCCTATGATGCTGCTTGACCTGCTGTGTTCATCCAGCCCCATGCTTGTTATCTCAGATTCTCCAGCATCTGCAGTACCTTTTATCTCTGATACAATTTTAACCCCATTGCGAAGCCTCTTCTAAGGATGCGTACCCTGAAGAAGTTACCCTCCTCCCTCCGGACAAACCTCAGGGAATCTCTCTCCCACTGCAACTCTCTCATCACCTCTTCGACCTTGAAACTGCTCGACCACGTCCTGAAGCAAACCAGGTACCACAGCCACGTCACCTTTCTTAGTACCTGCCTACGGAACCAGATCATCCCCAATGGACTACAATCCACATTCAAGCCTTCCCAATTTGGCCCCAACCGTGACAATATCTACATGGAGAACATTGAGACCCTCCAGAAGCGCTTCTCCCTACGACTCCTGAAACACACACTTGCAGCAATGCGCAGGCACCTCCAGGCACTACAATCAAGACTCCCCCAGCTCAGAGCCTCCCTCTCCCAGACCTGCAAAGGACCTCTTCTGTTTTTTATTCTCCGTAGGATCCACAGCCTGAATTCACAATTCTACTCAGCTTTATTGGACACCACCATTTCTGATGAAGGGTTTAGGCCCGAAACGTCAAGTTTCCCTGCTCCTATGATGCTGCTTGACCTGCTGTGTTCATCCAGCCCCATGCTTGTTGTCTCGGATTCTCCAGCATCTGCAGTACCTTTTATCTCTGTTCTTCAGTTACTTTTCTCCAAGTTCCTTCACTTGTTCACAAGATACATAGGAAAATTGGTATTCTAACTGTGATGTCTTAGTTACTGGTTAAGGGCAAGTGGTGGGTAAAAAGGACTGACTTTGTTCAGGTTTCAGATATTTTACTGCAACGAGCAGGACAAACCAGCTGTCCCTCAAGAGGTCTGAAGGTTGCTCACTATCATTCACATATACAAGTGGTTCAGCTATCCGGGAACCAATCAGGGAGTTATTGTCAGGTTGAAGACATAAGACCATAAGACCATAAGACATGGGAGCAGAAATTAGGCCATTCGGCCCATCGAGTCTGCTCCACCATTCAATCATGGCTGATAAGTTCCTCAACCCCACTCTCCCACTTTCTCCCCGTAACCCTTGATCCCCTTGATAATCAAAAACCTATCTATCTTAGTCTTAAATGTACTCAATCATTTGGTATCCATGATTGGTCTCAATTGCGCAATCCAATCGATGACTTGTTGCCAGCCAAATCTTGTACACTTCCCGGTGCTGGTTGGACTAGAAGTAGCTTCCCCCACTACTTGAATAAAATGTAAATTGTTCATAAATGAGTTTTGCTAACTTGTGTTGAAAGCTACAGCAGCCCTTACGCAATCCTTGGTTTTAAGATAGCCCTTTTTCTATTTCAATCTGCAATCATAAATACAGCAAATAAAATAATATGGCCTTTACACTGTATCTGCAACTATAGACCCCTGACTCCATTGTGGATGTTTCTATATGGGATGTATTGTAATTTACATTACATTTCCCAAAACACTTCATTCACATTGATCTGCATTTGCCAACTTACCTGCACAGTTTCCTCACCCTTGTTCGCATTTCCTTTCATCACTAGCATTCTTCCTCAGTTCAATATGGCTCCAAATTCAAGTACTGTCTGTAAATTTTAAGATTCTTTCTAGACTGTTGCCAAATACTTCACTGGGTATGTGCACTGGGTATCTTGAATAATACGATAATAAGAGAAATAAAGGATGTGGAAATAGCGAGATAGAAAATCAGCCATGATCATACTGATTGTGTGGAGCAGGCTGAAGCAGTGAAACGGACAAGTCCGGTTCTTACCTATTAAATTGCAGACAGATCCACTAATAGCTCCATTTTATCAATGCTAGAAACATTTATTTATTCCTTTTTTTTTGCATCCTATCATTCAGCCATCTGCTTCCTGTTTTGCCAGGCTTCATATGTGAAGCCAACCAGCCGTGGCATTTAAGGAGGTCTTGTGCATGCAGAGAATGCTGTTCATTTATCCCTGTCTGGGGATTAGTGTGCAAAATTGAAATGTGTGGGATTGGGGCTAGTGTATTGAGATGTATAGAAAACTTATTGGCAGACAGAAAACAGAATAGGAATGAACAGGTCTTTCGTGAATGGCATTGAGTGTCTAGTGGGGTACAAAAGGGAATAGACTCCGTCTATTTAAAATATAAATGAATGATTTAGATGTAGCAACTAAATGTAATAGCTCCAAAGTTGCAGATGACACAAAGCTGGGTGGGAAGATGCTGAGATGCTTCAGTGTGTTGTGGACAAGCTGAGTGAATGGCAAAATGCGTGAATGGCGGATGCAGTATATTGTGGATAAACATGGGGTTATCCACGTTGGTAGCAAAAACAGATTGGTAGATTATTATGAATCCAGCACTTGGAGGATCAAAGGATATGGGGTAGAAACAGGAACAGGCTATTGAGTTGGATGTCCAGCCATGATCATAATGAATGACAAGACAGACCTGAAGGGTTGAATGGCCTATTCTTCTTCCTATTTGTTATGTTTCTATGTTTAAAGAATGTTTAAGCAATGAAAGTAAAGCAGGTAAAGGAGCTAGAAGTTTGATTTTGAGACTCAATTACCAAACAGGATTTTACTGATCTTAGAAACATATATACTCTACTTACAGAGATCATTGTCCATATTAGACACACTAGTTTTATGATACTGCCTATTTCTTGCTAGTACCTATTTCTAGCAAATGATGCAAGAAAGATGCATGCAGCCAATTGGAGAAAATAAGTTTTTTTTTTAAGCAGAACCTGTTGGGTCTACATGTAAGGTATGTTGAAAATAGAATCTCAAAATGATTCCCAAGAAGCATCTACCTCTACAGTTTTGGATGTGTAATCAGTTATAGGAACGGCACTAAAAATGTCATTCAGAGATCCTAGTGTATTTCATGGCACCATATAATTCTAAACTTACACTAAACATCAAAGACAAGAAAATCCACAACTGTTGAGCAAATCGGGAAACTCAACCAAGATAGGACTGGTACCCGCATCTTCTTCTACATGGCTAGAAGTGTAAGAGCTTGGGACCAATGCTGGGGATTCCCTAAGATGGAGATCAAGCTTCCCACCCCTCAACTGGGACCTGGCAAAGTCTCTACAAGCAGGGTCTGGTCTCCAAATAAAATGCAAAAGAGAAACTTACATAACTGTCAGGATCATGTTTCCTCCTACTACATTCCCATAGGCTTTTGGGGAATACATTCAGCATATCAACTGAAATTTCCTAATAATTGGAAATGTAGTTGTCAATTGATCTGCACAACAAACAATAGCAATATTAAATGTTTGAAAGCACCATTCAGGGCAAGTAAAAAGATACAAACTCATGATAAACACTTGATGCTTCCTGGAATTATTTCTGGTAATTAGATTGCATTGCAAAGTGGAAGAACACCTAAATGATTACCTGATGAATCAGTATTTGGCCACTAGTGACTCATTGTCATTACTGTCTCTTTCTCCTGCAGTACAAATTATGGCTACTGCTTAATCTCAACTCAACATTATTCCTTTTCACTGTCATGTGTTATTCAGCATATCACTGAAATTTTTGCCAGCTCACTTTGGCATATTGTAGTAATGCAGCTTGAATAACTAAATCACTGTTTAATTAGGCCAAGCGCATTTTTGCTTTGTTGTATGTTCTTTGTTGAGGTGTTCAGGTGTCATGAGCCATATTTCCTATTATGACATATATCTCCATGGAGCCAACTTAATATTCCTGTTGTTACTCTGGAAAAGGAAAGAAATCCAACAATTCATAAAATATGAACATCATCAGCAAACAATGAGCAATCATATGCAAAAATGTATTCTGATGATCATACCCTATTTACATATTGTAATGTTCCAGTGTATCATTTTGTACTTTACAGCTAATTGTGTCTATCAATCTATTCTCTTCAGCCGCACCATTAACTAAAATATTGTATTTTGATGAATAATGCTACATCTATTTGTGCAGGCAAGCAACTTAAGTATACTTCAAATGATGTTACTGGCTTTAAGAGATGTACTTTGTCCTTTTTTTTGAAGAGAGGTTTTGAGCCATAGGTGCCAAGCTTCTATTCGAAGCCATTATAGTTAAACAGCTTATGAGGCCTTGGGTTTTTTTAAGTTGGAGCAATAGCAGCAGCATGACTGGGTGAGGTAAAGCTCCCATAGTTTTAACAAAGTGTGGAGCTGGATGAACACAGCAGGCCAAACAGCATCATAGGAGCAGGAAAGCTTGACGTTTCATCAGAAGGGTCTAGGCCCAAAACGTCAAGCTTTCCTGCTTCTATGATGCTGCTTGGCCTGCTGTGTTCATCCAGCTCCACACCTTGTTATCTCGGATTCTCCAGCATCTGCAGCACCTATTATCTCTCCCATGGTTTTAGTTTAGTTTAGTTGTTGGGGTGTTGAAGCTGACATATATCTCTCTCTCTGCTACAGCAAAACGCTTGAGTTCTTTCTCTCTCTACCAGAATTTTTTCTTGATTTCCTTTCCTCCTAGACTGGACAGATATTGCATCTGGGACAATCTGTTTTTCTGAATTTACTTTTGTCAGGCGTGTGTTTATGGGATTTTACTGTATTAGAACAGCTGCTGTTTAGTAGTTAAATAATCTATTATTTTGTTGAGTTTTCCAGTAAAGTTAACATTATACCAATTCTTCTTACTCTTGTTTATACTTGAAATGAATAGGGTAAGAATAAAGTCTGTTTTGCTTAAAGCTAAGTAGTGGAACCAATTGAATTACATCTGGAACACAGCACCTTACACTTGCCTTTAAATAAGATAAAAGTTATGGTCTAGGCTATCTCCTTGATATATTTGAAGAAATTTGATCTGACCCATATCAAACTGCGGGCTCTTGTCAGGATTAAATCTCTAATTTCAGGTTGTATTTAGGATTATTGGACTCAGACAGTGAGTTGTCAGTGTTGGTGTATTTCTATTTAGGGTGATGTATTCAGTTGGTTTAAACAGGGTATGCCTCATGTAATAACTGCTCTTTCAGTCATTAAGAGTTTCCTAGAGCTAGAAGAAGTCACTTCAGGTGTTTTACAGAAAGTGAGCAAGGCAAAATTCTCAGAATTGGCAAAGAAGTTGAAGTTGGAGTTGCCTGTGTCTGTGAGGCAAGGAGAGATAATACAATTGCCAGGAATGCAGTCAGAATCATTGGAGATTGCTAAAATTCAATTGCAAATGAAGCAGCTTGAATTAGAGGCAATGGCAAGAGAAAAAGAAAAAAAAAGAATAGCCCTTGGAGAACAAAAAGAAAGAGAAAAGGAAATGAAGCAGTTTGAATTATGATTAAAACAGAGGAAAAAGAAAAGGAAAGAATGACAGAACAAAAGGAAAAGGAAAGGTTTGCCCTAGCAGAAGAGAGGCAGAAAGTGAGAGTTTTTGAACTTCAGAAGTTGCCAATGAAAGAGGAAAGTCAACTCAAAATGGCAAAGATAGAAGTTAGGCTTAGTGATGAGGGCAGTGATGAAGAGCAAACGCATTGTAGCCAAAAGCCTGGTGGGGATCTGTTTAAATATGTCCAAGCATTACGAAAGTTTGATGAGAAGGATGTAGAAGCCTTCTTCATTTCTTCGAGAAAATGGCTAAACAAGGGGCTGATGACCACCTGGGTATTGTTGATCCAAACAAAGTTAGTAAGTAGAGTAGTGAGGTATTTGCATCAGTATCAGATGAGGTATCTGCGAAGTATGATGAGGTAAAAAAGCCATCTTAACTGCATATGAACTAGTCCCAGAAGCCTATAGACATTTTAGGAATCTAAGGCGGGAACCTATTCAAACATACATAGAGTTTGAAAGGATAACACAAAGTAACTTTGATAGGTGGATAACAACAGTGAAAGTAGATCAAACACACAGTGCGCTGGGAAAGACTGTTATTTTGGAGGAATTCAAAAATTCACTTCCTGAAGTAGTGAGAACTCGTGTGGAAGAGCAGAGAGTTAAAACTGCAAGATTAGCAGCAGATGATTATGAGCTAGTTCATAAATCAAAGATTAGTTTTCGTTATTAATTTCAATCTGCGAGGGATAGAAATTGGGGAAAAGAGAAATCCTCAGGTAGTAAAGGAACAGGAGATTTCATTGAAGGTAGTAAAGATAGCTAACCACAGGTTAAAAAAGCAACCCATTAGGGGCAAAGAAAAGTAAAACCCCCTCAGATGTTTTCACTGCAACAAAGTCAGACACATGAAGTCACAGGGTTGGTGTTTAAGAAAAGCACTGGGAATATGGATGTGGTAAAACATCATAAGCCTGTGGGGTTTATTAACATGGTAAAGGATATCCCAGTGGAAGCCAAAGATCTGTGAAATAATGTACAGTGTGGTCAGGAGTTGGTTAATGAGAAAGTAGCAGATTTCTTTAAAGGATTTACTTGTGTGGGTAGGATTTATTCATGTGTACCAGGAGGAGTAGGTAAAGAAATTAAGATTTTAAGAGATATAGGTGCAAGTCAGTTTTTGATGGTGAGAGATGAGGATGTATATTGCTTGAAAAGGTGGTAATATATGAAATTCATGGTGAGAAGGCAGTATTCCATTATATAAGGTGAGGCTGAAGAGTCTGGTAAAAAGTGGCGAAGTGGTGGCAGGAGTGCATAAGGTTTGCTCAGATTTTTTACCACATTAGAACTACCCACAGAAATGCAATCAGATCAATGGTCAAACTTTAAAGCAAAATTATTCAGGACAGTTTTGGATAGCTTAAGTATAAAACAATTTAAATCAACTGTGTACCATCCAGAATCATGAGGAGCATTAGAACGTTGGCATCAAACTTTAAAGAGCATGTTGAAGGCTCAAAGTCAAGATTCTCCAGAGGATTGGGATAAAGGAATTCCATTTACTGATTTACTGAATTCCATTGCACAAACTAATCAATTAAATTCAGTCCATTTGAATTAATTTTGAACATGAGGTGAGTGAGCCACTGAAATTAATTAAGAAAAATTGGAAAATCAGAGTTCACAGACCACATATTTGGAAAGATTCAACAGAGGGGTGAATTGGCTAGACAGCATTTGAAAGTAGCGCAGCATGTGATGAAACAGGAAGCAGACGAGAAATCAAAAATTTGCAGTTTTGCTAATGGAGATAAAGTGTTAGTATTACTGGCAGTGGTAGGCGAACTTTTAAAAGCAAAATTTAAAGGCCTTATCAAATCAAAAGGAAATTGAGCGAGGTGAGTTATTTGATAATGCTAAATAGAAGGAAATCTCTGAGTGTGTCATGCGAATATGCTCAAACAGTATTTTGATAGGGAAGGAAAGCAAACAGAGAACATGGTATTTGTTATAATTCAGATTGAGGGACCAAGCCCAGATAAATTTAAATTTCATGTTTCTCAATTTAGATTGGACAGTGAGGAAGTTCTCAAAAATTGGGATAAAGTGCTGCGTTACCTTCCAGAGGAAAATCAAAATGACCTGAAAGTGTTATTACAATCATATTAAGCAATATGTGGGAATTAACTGGGACGTACTAATATGATTACACATGATGTAGGTATAGGAAATGAAATAACTCCAAAGCAGCAGGTGTGCCATCATCAAGTCACCCTTTTATTTGCATGTGGAAAGTCCTTGAAACTGATCCAGCCTCCTCAGAGCCAGCTCTCAGTGAACAGAAACTCTGACACTCCTGTTTATATCTGTCAGCCAGGGCTCCATGATTGCACCAGATTAACAGCCCCAATTGGGGAACTCATCTCTATGAAGTCCACCTGGCTGACCTCATTACAATCTCTGCAGGAAATGCTGCTCCAATTAAAGAAAATCCTTATAGACTTAACCTTTAAAATTGGCACAGGTTCAGAAAGAAATTGAAAGCATGCTCAAGGACAATATAACAAAAGTGAGTTTCAACAAATGGAGCTCACCCACAGTATTGATACCAAAATCAGATGGTAACCCACGCCTATGTATTGATTACTGCAAAGTCGATGCAGTTACAAAATCTGAATCATATCCTATTCCATGGCTGGAAGACTGTATTGAGAAGGTGGGACAAAGGACTTACATTTCTAAGATAACACAGTGTGGAGCTGGAGGAACACAGCAGGCCAGGCAGCATCAGAGGAACTGGAAAGTTGACGTTTCGGGTCAGGATCCTTCTTCAGAAATGGACTCTGAGTGACTTACATTTCTAATTTGGACTCACTCAAAGTATACTGGCAAGTACTTTTATCCCGGAGAGCGAAGGAAATTTTGGCTTTCATGACACCGAATGGACTTTACTAGTTTAAAGTTATGCCGGCTTCAAGGGATATGGGCCAAATGCTAGCAAATGGGGCTAGATCAGTGTAGGATATCTGATCGGCATGGATGAGTTGGATCAAAGAGTCTATTTCTATGCTGTAAAACCCGATGATTCTATGACTGTATTTATATTCAGATTCTGTGTACAATAATTGTGGAAGGATGCAAAGTGTTTGCTCAATTGCGTGCAAGTGGAAATCCATGTATTTAATTTTGATGCACAATTTGTGCCTTTATTTCATAACTTTATTTCCATAATGACTGCATAACATGCTGATCTCTCTCTACATGGAAGTATCAATGTTTCAGCCATTAACATTTATATTACTAGCACTCAGTCTAGATATCTGCTACCTCAACACACACACATCATAAGAGCAGATGCTGACCCATCAACGGCATCCAATGGCGGTGGCACCAAAGCTGATGACTTAATTAAAGTCAACAATTGCCCATGCCAGGAGAGGCATACCTTGGCTGTCCATCTACCTCTCAAAGCTGTAAGCAATGTGTGCTAGTTCCAAAGAGGTGGCCCCATAGTGTACAATGATACCCAGTCTTTTTTTTTCTATTCATTTGTAGGAATGTGGGCGTCACTGGCTGGTCAGCATTTCTTGCCCATCCCGAGTTGCCCTTGAGAAGGTGGTGGTGAGCTGCCTTCTTGAATCACTGCCGTCCTCCTGCTGTGGGTTGACCCACAATGCTGTTAGGGAAGGAATTCCAGGATTTTGACCCAGCAACAGTGAAGAAACAGCGATATATTTCCAAGTCAGGGTGGTGAGTGACTTGGAGGTGGTGAAGTCAGATGCCCTTGTCCTTCTAGATGGAAGTGGTCATGGGTTTGGAAGGTGCTGTATGAGGATCTTTGGTGAATTTCTGTAGTGCATCTTCTGGATAGTACACGCTGCTGCTACTGAGTGTCGGTGGTGGAGGGAGTGAATACTTGTGAACATAACGCCAATCAAGCGGGCTGCATTGTCCTGGATGGTGTCAAGCTTCTTGGGTGTTGTTGGGGCTGCACTCATCCGGGCAAATGGGGATTATTCCATTATGCTCCTGACTTGCACCTTGTAGATGGCAGACAGGCTTTGAGGAGTCAGGAAGTGAGTTACTCGCCGCGGCATTCCTAGCTTCTGGCCTGTTCTTGTAGCCACTCTGTTAATGTGGTGAGCCCAGTTGAGTTTCTGGTCAATGGTAACCCCCAGGATGTTGATAGTGGGGGATTCAGTGATGCTAACACCATTGGATGTCAAGGGAAAGAGGTTAGATTGTCTCTTATTGGTGAAGGTCATTGCCTGGCATTTGTGTGGCACGAATGTCACTTGCCACTTGTCAGCCCAAGCTCGGATATTGTCCAGATCTTGTTGCATGTGAACATGGACAGCTTCAGTATCTGAGGAGTCACGAATGGTGCTGAACATTGTGCAATCATCGGTGAACATCCCCACTTCTGACCTTATGATAGAGGGAAGGTCATTGATGAAGCAGCTGGAGATGGTTGGTCCTAGGACACTACCCTGAGGAATTCTTGCAGAGATGTCCTGGAGCTAAGATGATTAACCACCAACAACCACGACCATCTTCCTATGTGTCAGGTATGACTCCAACCACCAGAGAGTTTGCCCCCTGATGCCCATTGATTCCAGTTTTGCTCGGGCTCCTTGATGCCACACTCAGTCGAATACAGCCTTGATATCAAGGGCTGTCACTCTCACCTCACCTCTGGAATTCAGCTGTATTGTCCATGTTTGAACCAAGGCTGTAATGAGATCAGGAGCTCAGTGGCCCTGGCGGAACCCAAACTGGGCGTCACTGAGCAGGTTATTTCTGAGCACGTGCTACTTGATAGCACTGTTGATGACACCTTCCATCACTTTACTGATGATCGAGAGGAGACTGATGGGGCGGTAATTGGCCGGGTTAGATTTGCTTTTTGTGTACAGGACATACTTGGGTAATTTTCCACATTGTCGGGTAGATACCAGTGTGGTAACTATATGGAACAGCTTGGCGAGGGGTGCGGCAAGTTCTGGAGCACAAGTCTTCAGTACTATTGCTGGAATGTTGTCAGGGCCGGTAGCCTTTGCAGTATCCAGTGTCTCCAACCGTTTCTTGATATCATGTGGAGTGAATCGAATTGGCTGAAGACTGGTACCTGTAATGCTGGGGACCACTGGAGGAGGCCAAGATGGATCATTCACTCAACACTTCTGGCTGAGGATTGCTGTGAATGCTTCAGCCTTATCTTTTGCACTATGTGCTGGGCTCTTCCATCATTTGAGGATGAGGATATTTGTGGAGCCTCCTCCTCCAGTGAGTTGTTCGATTGCCCACGACCATTCGTAACTGGAAGTGACAGGACTGCAGAGCTTAGATCTGATCCGTTGGCTGTGGGATTGCTTAGCTCTGTCTCTCACTTGCTGCTTTCACTGTTTGGCGTGCAAGTAGTCCTGTTTGGTGGTTTCACCAGGTTGATACCTCATCTTCAGGTATGCTTGGTGCTGCTCCTGGCATGCCCTCCTGCACTCACCATTGAACCAGGGTTGATCCCCTGGCTTGATGGTAATGATGTGAGTAGGGGAATTTGCCAGGCCATGAGGTTACAGATTGTGCTGGAGTTCAATTCTGCTGCTGTTGATGGCCCACAGTGCCTCATGGATGCCCAGTCTTGAGTTGCTAGATCTGTGCAAAGTCTTTCCCATTTAAGTGAAAGTGGAGGGTGATAGTGCCACACAACACGATGGAGGTTGTTCTCAATGTGAAGGCGGGAATTCATCTCCACAAGGACTGTGCAATGGTCACTCTCACCGATACTGTCATGGACAGATGCAACTGCAGCTGGCAGTTTAGTAAGGATGAGGTCAAGTATCTTTTTCCTTTTGTTGCTTCCCTCACTGCCTGCCATAGGCCTAGTGCAGCAGTTATGTCCTTCAGGACCCAACCAGCTTGATCACTAGTATTGCTGCCGAGCCGCTCTTGGTGGTGGACATTGAAATCTCCCACCCAGAGTACATTTTGTGCCCTTGCCATCCTCAGTGCTTCCCCTAAGTGTTGTTCAACATGGAGGAGTACTGATTCATCAGCTGAGGGAGGACAGTATGTGGTAATCAACAGGAAGTTTCCACGCCCCGCAACAATAATCAAAAAAGAATCCCCCTCGTCCTCACATACCACCCCACCAACCTCAGGATCCAACGCATCATCCTCCGACACTTCCGCCATCTACAGTCAGACCCCACCACCAAAGACGTCTTTCCCTCCCCACCCTTATCTGCCTTCCGGAGGGACCACTCCCTCCGCGACTCCCTTGTCCGCGCCACACTCCCCTCCAGCCCCACCACACCCGGCACTTTTCCTTGTAACCGCAGGAAGTGCTACACCTGCCCCCACACCTCCTCCCTCACCCCAATCCCAGGCGCCAAGAAGACATTCCTCATCAGGCAGAGGTTCACCTGCACATCTGCCAATGTGGTATACTGCATCCGCTGTACCCGTTGTGGCTTCCTCTACATCGGGGAAACCAAACGGAGGCTTGGGGACCGCTTTGCAGAACACCTGCGCTCAGTTCGCAACAAACAACTGCACCTCCCAGTCGCGAACCATTTCAACTCCCCCTCCCATTCCTCAGATGACATGTCCATCCTTGGCCTCCTGCAATGCCACAGTGATGCCACCCGAAGGCTGCAGCAACAGCAAATCATATTCAGCCTGGGAACCCTGCAGCCCAATGGCATCAATGTGGCATTGCAGGAGGCCAAGGATGGACATGTCA
>JAHRHZ010000248.1:62216590-62268657 GCA_024137785.1 Ginglymostoma cirratum
CTAACATCATCCCGCCCCCTTGACCTGTCCGTCCTCCCTGGACTGACTTGTCTCCTCCCTACCCCCCTACCTACACTCACCTTTACTGGCTCCATCCCCGCCTCTTCGACTTGTCTGCCTTCTCTCCACCTATCCTCTCCTCTATCCATCCTCTATCCGCCTCCCCCTCTCTCCCTATTTATTTCAGAACCCTCTTCCCCTCCCCCATTTCTGATGAAGGGTTTAGGCCCGAAACGTCAAGTTTTCCTGCTCCTATGATGCTGCTTGACCTGCTGTGTTCATCCAGCCCCATGCTTGTTATCTAGGAAGTTTCCTTGCCCATGTTTAATCTGAAGCCATGAGACTTCATGGAGTCCGGAGTCAATATTGACGATTCCTAGGGCAACTCCGTCCGAACTGTGTACCACTGTGTGGCCACCTCTGCTGGGTCTGTCCTGCCAGTGGGACAGGACATATCCAGGGATGGTGATGGTAGTGCCAGGGACATTGTCTGTAAGGTATGGTTCTGTGAGTGTGACTATGTCAGGCTGTTGCTTAACTAGTCTGTGAGACAGCTCTCCCAATTTTGGCACTAACCCCCAGTAGTTAGTGAGGAGGACTTTGCAGGGTCAACAGGGCTGTTTCTGCCGTTGTCTTTTCTGGTGCCTAGGTCAATATCAGGTGATCCATCCAGTTTCATTTCTTTGTGACTTCGTAATGATTGGTGCAACTGAGAGGCTTGCTAAGCCATTTCAAAGGGCAGTTGAGAGTCAAGCACATTGCTGTGGGTCTGGAGTCACATGTAGGCCACACCAGGTTAGGGTGGCAGACTTCCTCCCCGATGGGTTTTCTGACAATTGGCAATGATTTCATGTTGATCAGTAGATTCTTAAATTCAGATATCTTATTGAATTCAAATTCCACCATCTGCCGTGGTGGGATTTGAACCCAGGTCCCCAGAACATCAGCTGGGTTTCTGGATTAATAGTCTAGCAATAATACCACTAGGCCATCGCCTACTCACTAGTGGTGCCAATTGGTGAACAGGGTGCCAATAGGATAGGGCAGGCAGGACTGTAAGAGGAGCTGCTGAGTCCGAGATTGTGACTGAGGCCCTCAAGGATGTATAAAAATGTAGTCTGGAGAACTGTAGCAGCTGGTAAATCATTAAAATAATAGGAAGTTCAGAATACTTTGGGATTGCAAACTGTATCATAATTTGTATAAGCATTCAGTTCTGTTGGAATACAGAGCCTCCATAATATTCACTATGCAACAGTAGAATGATAACCTCAGAGGCATTGCAAATGTTATTATCCCCAGCCTGAAAAATTTCAGGCTTATAAAAGTTATTGACCATGATAACCTTCACAGCCATTGAAAATTCTAATTTTGCTCAGTCCTGAGTTTACAATTGTGGCTACACCTGGTGGTAAATTTAATTGACAATTTCTCAGTGAGTCAACTGTTCCGTGGACAGTGAGCAAATATGACTTCCCATGTTTCTCCTCCTTTCTCTTCCACCTGCTTATCCTGCTCTGTATTCATTTATGTAATGCCTTAAATCAGGTCATCTGTTTGGTACCTCATCCTAAACAAAGACAGAAATTGCTGGAAAAGCTAAGCAGGTCTGGCAGCATCTGCAGAGAGAAATCAGAGTCAACGTTTTGCGTTGAGTAATCCTTCCTCAGAACCACTTCTTGGGACATAAGACCATAAGACATAGGAGCAGAAATTAGATCATTCAGCCCATCGAGTCAGCTCCATCATTCAATCATGGCTGATCAGTTTCTCAACCCCCTTCTCTCGCTTTCTCCTCATATCCCTTGATCCCCTTGACATTCAAGAGCCTATCTATCTCTATCTTAAATATACTCAATTAACTGGCCTCCACAGCCTTCTGTGGCAGTGAATTCCATAGATTCACCACTCTCTGGCTGAAGAAGTTTCTCCTTTATCTCCATTCTGAAAGGTCTTCCCTTTACTCCAAGGCTGTGCTCTCGGGTCCTAGTCTCTGCTACCAATGGAAACATCTCCCCAACATCCACTCTGTCCAGGCCATTCAGTATTCCGTAAGTTTCAATTAGATCCCCCCTCATCCTTCTCAACTCCATTGAGTATAGTCCCAGAGTCCTCAAACATTCCTCATGTTAAGCTTTTCATTCCTGGGAGAATTCTCGTGAACCTCCTCCGAACCCGCTCCAGGGCCAGTACATCCTTCTTAAGATATGTGGCCCAAAACTGCACACAATACTCCAAATGTAGCCTGACCAGAGCTTTATGGAGCCTCAGAAGTTAATCCCTGTTTTTATATTCAAGTCCTCTCAAAATAAATGCAACATTGCATTTGCCTTCTTAACTACTGACTCAACCTGCAAGTTTACCTTGAGAGAATCCTGGATGAGAACACCCAAGTCTCTTTGCACTTCAGACTTCTAAATTTTCTCCCCATTTAGAAAATAATCCATGCATCTATTCTTCTTAGCAAAGTGCATGACCTCACACTTTCCCACGTTGTACTCCATCTGCCACTTCTTTGTTCACTCTCCTAACCTGTCCAAATCCTCCTGCAGCTTCCCTGCCTCCACAATACTACCTGTCCCTCTACATATCTATGTATCATCTGCAAATTTAGCCAGAATGCCGTCAGTTCCTTCATCTAGATCATTAATGTATAAAGTGAAAAGTTGTGGTCCCAACACTGACTCTTGTGGAACACCACTTGTCACCGGTCACCATTCTGAGAAAGACCCTTTTATCCTCACGCTCTGCCTTCTGCCAGAGAGTGTGGCCGATCTTCACGTGCATGCCAGCAATGGTATGATATTTATTTCAGTAAGGTAAAAACAAAGCTATTCACAAGCATCTAGAGAGGTGGTTGTCTAGGTCAGTTATTTGTAGACAGGGCATCCGATTATGAACCAACACCTCAGTGACATGTCCTGATATATGTATAGGTATGTGTATAAGTAATCTATTGTATTATTTATCAAAAGATTTTGTGAAAACATTAAAAGATATCTTGAATTTTTTGCAGAGGACAGTTTAGTCGCTCACAGCATAGAACTTGCATATTGATTTTTTTAAAATGCATATTTTTTTGAAGCTTTTCATCTTGCACTCATCAGGACAATTCACAAGGCCACCAGTTTTGAAGTACAAGTCAACATTTACAACGTATGCATGAAGCCAGTTGCTTCATTGGCATCTGCACTCTAGTAGAGGTATTGACTTGTGGAATGCACAAATTAATTATGATTGGCAGTTAACTGCCAGACCATTTAAATTTTAAAACCAGCAGGTTGACTGATCAATGCATCATCCTGAGAAATGAATGAGCGAACAGCTGTCACCGCTTTTATTGAGTTGAAACAGGTGCAGTGCATATTTGTTTACAACGAATGGAACCTGTGTATTCATATATGTAACTTCCTGTATGTGCAAGTAAGCCACACTGCATGTCAGACTGATATCCCTAACCTGGTATTCCTGTGAATTGTCCTGCTGAGTGCAAGATGAACATTTTCAAAGAAATGTGTCTTTTTTATCGACAATTCCAAAGGGCACTTTGCTAAGGGAAAGCACTTGGTATAACAGCAATAATGTTGCACCTAAAAGAAGAGACAGAAGAAGGAGTCATGCAGAGAACTTTCAGAGAGAGAGATGACATTGCTGAGTTTGTGAGTGGGATAAGACTATTGCATTTTTTGAGCTCCTAGAGAGAATTTGACTTGCCTGAGTACAACTGCCCATTGCAGAACCATTTGGAACTATCTGTGACTTATTCTTTCATTAGGAGTTTATTACTTGGTTTTAAAGTACTTTCTGCAGATTTTCACTTTTTTGGTTTCCCCTCAGACTGTTGTATGTGTTGATTTCTTAGTAGGAAACAGAAATATATTTGCATAATTCCATCAGTTTGTCAAAGTCTTTGCATCTCTGTATATGTTTCATTTTGGTAATAAATCAGTTATTTGTTGACTATAGAAACATGGCTCACTTGTTCTTAATAATGAACCTGACATAGTCTGAAACCTTTACAATAGAACATATCACCAATCAGGTGAAATTCAAAATTTGTTGGTAAAGTGGAAGAGTTGGCCTGAAAAAGGAAACAGTGCAACCTGCTCCCTAACAGTCCCTATTAACAGCTATTCACCCTTCTAGCCAGATCGTTATCAACTCTTCTGTTTATCCAGCTGCTCTTCTCTGTCTTTGAGCTCTATCCTATCGTTTTACTCCCGACCCCATCCCCCTTCCTATTTTCTGCATGTTTTCCCGGTTAGCATCAGTTCTGAGGAAGGGTCATTGGACCTGAAACGTTAAATCTAAATTTTTCTTCACAGATGCTGCCAGACCTGCTGAGCTTTTCCAGCAACTTCTGCTTTTGTTTTGTGTAATGCATCCTGCTAACCTCATGTATTGGGATTCATCCAAAATTGAATCCATAGACCACAAAATTGGAAGTTGGAGTATTAATTTAAGTAAAAGAAAAATACCACTAAAGGTTTCTTGTACATTCAGATAAAATTCACACAAACCAAAAGATTTAGTATTAAAGCAGAGTGGGATAAATTTTATTATTTTGAATGTGTTGCCTACTGATAATCTGAAAAGTGTGGCTGGGCAGTTGAAGATTGAATTGAGATCAAATGTGAAGAGACAAATAATCATACAACTAGTGGCCAACAATGTGGGTATCGAATAAGGACTGAGGAAAGTACAGAACTACAAGTGACAGGGTAGCTCTGGCAAAGATTCAGTTAAAACACAGGAGACAACAAGTAGACTTTCAAAGAGGAAAAAATGGAGAGAGGGGAAAAGAAAAAAGAAACAGCATTTCAGAGATGAAGAGAGAATGAAATGGGAAAGAGCATTTCTGGGGTAAAGAAGAGGAATGAAAAAAAGAGAGAGAAAGATCGAAAGAAATGTCCTCTCAAATGGATAATGAAGGCAGGCAGGGAAAACAAAGACGAGAGAAAGGGTATTCCAATCAAAAAAGTTAAAACAGAAGTGGAAGATTTGCTCAAATTCAGTTAAAATACTCATGTTGAAAGAAGTGCACCAACTTGGGGCCAGGTGTGAAAGAGTCAGCAGTGGGGTGTAGACAGATTAAGTGAGTAGGCAAAAATTTAGCAGATGGAATATAATGTGGGCAAATGTGAATTTATGCACATTAGCAGGAAGAATAGAGGAGCTGAATATTAATTAAAAAAGAAAGATTTCAGAAAGCTGCAGAACAGAGAGATTTGGAAGTCCTCATATATAAAACACAAAAAGCTAACATATATATTCATGTAATAGGGAAGGCAAATGGAATGTTGGCCTTTATTTCAAAGGGAATGAGTATGAAAAAGGATGGTTTTGTTAAAACTACACAAGCCTCTAGTGAGACCATAGCTGAAAAAATGTGAGCAGCTTTGGGCCCCTTGTGTCAGGAAAGATATATTGGCATTGATGGCAGTTCAGAGAAGTTCACTGGGTTGATCGTGGGTATGGAGGGAATGTCTGAAATTGGTTAAGGTTGAATAGTTCTGTACTCATTGGAGTTTAAAAGCACGAGAGGCAATGGCATTGAAACAAACAAGATTCTTAGGGACTTGATAGGGCAGATGTGGAATGGTTGTTTCCCCTTTTGGGAGACTTTAGGACGAGAGGGCCTGTTGCATTATGCAATATGATCATGGCTGATACTTTATCTCTAAGCCCTATTCCTGCTTTCTCCCTATTCCCCTAATATCTAAATATCCAAATATTTATCAGTCCCTTTCTTGAATATATTCAACGACTTGGTATCCGTAGACTTCTGTGATAGAGAATTCCACAGGTTCCCTTTCATTTTGAGTAAGGATGTGTTTCCTCACCTCAGTCCTAAACAGTCTACACCACATCCTGAGACAGTGCCCTCTGGTTCCAGACTTTCCAACCAGGAAAAACATCCTCCCTCCATCTAGTCTGTCCAGCCTTGTTGGAATTTTAGATGTTTGAATCAGACAGCTTTTTATCCATCAAAACTCTAGTGCATATAGGCCCAGTTGAACCCACCTCCCCTCATAGGATTGTTCAGCCTAGCGAACCTCTGGTGCACTCCCATTATGGCCAGTATATCCTTTCTTATGTATGGAGACCAAAACTGCTCACAATACTCCACTGTGGTCTCACCAACACACTTATAATTGCAGTAAGACATCTCTACTTCTGAACGCAAATCCTCTTACAATAAAGGCCAATATACCTCTGCCTTTTTAGTCGCTTGCTGCACCTTCCTGTCTACTTGACTGGTCTACTAGGATACCCAGATCCCTTTGTGCATCTTCACTTACCAATATATCACCATTAAATAAGAATCTTTTTTTTCTATTTCTCACACAAATATATGTAACCATGTTGTGCTGCATCTGCCTTGGATTTGCCCATTCATTCAACTTGTCTAAATCACCCTGAAGCTCCCTTGTATTCGCCTCACAACTCACAATCCTGCTCAGTATTATATCATCAGAAGACTTGAAAATTTTGCATTTGGTTCCCTCATCCAGGTCATTTATATATGTTGTGAATAGCTGGTGCCCAAATACTAAACCTTGCGTTACCCTACTAGTCACTGCCTGCCACCTGGAAAAAGACATTTATTTCCACTTCCTCTTTCCTGTGTAGTAACCAATTCTCAATCTATGCCAATATATTTACGCCAATCCCATGTGCTTAAATTTGCCCAGTAACCTCCTTAAGGTGGGATGTTATCAAAAGCCTTTTGAAAATCAAAATATACCACATCCGCTGATTCTTCCTCATCTATTCTGTGTCCTTAAAATTCTCCAATAAATTTATTAAGCAAAATTTGCCTTTCACAAACCTGCGCTGGCTTTGTCCAATCCCCTTAATGCTTTCCAGGTGTTCTGTTATCACACCTGATTATAAAAGATTCTAGCATTTTCCCCACCATTGATGTTAGGATTGGCCAAATGGTCTGTTTGTGTTTCAATGTCTTATGACTTGCAATCAGAGGAACATTCACAGAGAGGTCACGTGGCCCAGTTTCTGAGTGTAACAAGACTATTGCATTTTTGGAACTTAGCCAGAGAGAATTTGACCCACCTGAGTAGCAACAGCACATTGCTTGCTCTCTGTCGGTCTTTGCAACCCTTCTCAGCAAAGTGTGTGAGCTGAAAAATCACCAGTGGTAATCATTACTGATTGTAGAGGATCAATGGAGAGATTGGTTGGAATCTACCCCATTGTCTGATGCAAAGGCCCAACTACACCTTCTTGAGGAAGACACCTTGAGCTAATGGCTTGTATTTGTTCAGAATAATTTCAAAATTTGAGCACCACTGGGGACAACCTGTAACTTATCCATTTTTCAGGGGTTTAACTAATATTTGGCCAAGCACTTTGAAGTTGGCACACACTGCGGTTTTCTTTTTGGATTTGTTTATTTGCTTAGATTTGTTTATGTATGTATTAGTCTTTTAGGAGGGTAGCTAGGTACTTGCATTGTTCAAACTAAATTGAATTGAATCATTTATTGTCACATGTATTGAACGTAAATTGCAGAGAAAAATGTGTACCGTCGCCATGCATAGGCATTGTTCACATTTACTCAAAATAAAAAAAAAGGTGATTGAAAGAGAGTCCAACTTTTTCTTCTCTGCTGCTACAGTCCCGCTCTGGGCTACATCAGCCCACGCCATACTACCACCAGAGTCCCTCTCTGGGCTACACCAACCCACACCATACAATTGCCAGGGGTCCACTCCACACGGAAATGAGAGTCCTACTCCAGGCTTCTCAGGCTGGCCGGTTCTGTAGCCGTGCTGCCTCTGAAGACACCGCCATTGGTCTGGAACCGATTGAAGCCGCCTTCCTAGCGAAGAGCTCTCTTATCAGGCAAGTTTGAGTGAAAACTAAACAAAACTGAGAAAAGAAAAAGTGAATGAAGAGGACAAGCCTGGGCACAGGAGCCCAGATGCTGCCTACTCTGGTGCCACCATCTTGAGAACCTCGTGTGGTTCACCAGCAATAATCTTCACATCATTGAGTAAGTTTGTTTTGGTAATAACCGGTTTTTTTTTTGTTGTTAGCTAAAGAATCTGTTCTTAGTACTGAACCTGACACAGTTTGAGATTTACACCATCTCTGAATTCCCCATTATCCTGGGATTACTAATTACCAGAAACTGAACTGAACTGGACTAACCATATAAATATTGTGGCTACACAACAAAGTCTAGGTAAGCTGCAGCAAGTAGCTCATCTCCTGACTCCCCGCAGCATGTCCGTCATCTATGAGGCACATATTCTTGAGTAGATTTGAAGCTCAGGTTGTGGGTGCTGTGGTTGGTTCACTTGCTGAGCTGGTTCATTAGTTCGCAGACATTTCATTACCCTGCTGGGTAACATCATCAGTGCAGCCTCCGATGAAGCGTTGTTGTATTTTCCAGCTTGCTATTTAAACCCTGGGGTCCATTGAAGTTGATTACCTCATTAATGGTTTTTCTTTACAGTGGTGTGTATATAGGGTCTAATTCCACGTGTTTATTGATTGCCTTCTTGGTGGAGAACCAGGCCTCTAGAAATTCCTGTGTTTGTCTCTGTTTGGGTTGTCTTAGGATCCTGACGTTGTCCCAACTGAACTGTTGGTTCTCCTTGTCTGTATGTATGGGGACGAGCCGGGCACAAGTCAGGATTATGATGAAATTCTTCCCACTTGCCTAGAATGTGGGCAGCTCCAACAACAAACAAGAAGTTTGATACCATCCAGAGCAAAACAGCCAGTTTGATTAATACCATATACACAAACATTCACTCTCTCCACCATTGATTTTCAATAAGTATTAGCAGTGTGTACCATCTACAGAACGCATTGTAGAAACTCACCCAAAGATCCTTACACAGCACCTTCCAAACCCAGGACCACTACCATATAGAAGGACAAGGAGAGCAGATACATGGATACACCACCAAATGCAATGCCCCCTCCAAGCCAGTTGCCACCTTGACTTTGGAAATATATCATCATGCCTTCAGTGTTCCTAGGACAAAATCCTCGAACTCCACCCCCCACCACCCCCAACCGCAACAGCACCCATTCAGCGAATGAAACAAGAACTGACCATATCACCAACCTAGTGAAATTGGCATGGAACTAGGGAGGGAAACTGCACTCCTTTCACCTTGGTCTCAACAATACAGTGAACTTGAAATAAATCCAGAAATAATATTTATGATGTTAACATTTTAAGTACTATACATAGACAACAAAAGCGGAAAATATATAATTGCAGTTAGTATCTTTATTTGACAGTTATAAAATAATTGCTACTTATTGTATTATCAGTTCAGATTTCATTGTTATGAGACAATGGAGAGATGCCTGAAGTGTAAAATATTGTTTTTTTTTAAATTGGCTGCTGTGAAACTAATAAATCATATCTCCCCAAAAGAAGATTTTAGAAAGTTATGTTTGTGTCTCTGTAAGATGTTGTAAAACTACAGCAATTGTAGGTCTATGTTTATATGGATATGATTTCCTTTGAACCATAGGAAAAGAAGGAAAATGTTACAGTCGTGCTATTTTTCCAATTGATATGAATTCAAATGAAATGTATGTTTATTTGAAATTAAAATTTATTAATGTTAACTGTTGATGTTATGTTCTTCAGTGCTGAAGATGGGGAAATCCATCCAGAAATCTGCAGGCTTTACATTCAGCTTCAATGCTGTCTAGAGATGTACACGACAGAAATGCTGAAATCAGTCTGTCTACTAGGATCCCTGCAGCTTCATCGGAAAGGTATTATCACTTTCTGTGTTTTGTTAAAGTCGAGTTGTCATTTAGATCAATAAAATTGCAAGAGTAAATGTCCCTGCTATATGGTGTAGCTATTTGAATTATTGTGGATTTCTAAAGTGTTTGAATTATGTAATTATCTGCATTATAAAGTCCCTACCTCATCTATAATGATGGGAAAGGCAGGAAAGTAGGATCGTGGAGGGAACAGAGTATGAGTTGAGGAAATGAAAATTGAGGAAGCACCATTGCAAATGAGAAGGCATGTCAAATGTAAGATGAGGTGCCTCCAAACATAGGTTTTAAGAACAGTGAATAAGTGAGAGCTTAGGAGCAGTTGTCAGCAATGAAATTTTATCAATGAGAAGGTAAAAGGTTATTTCACAGAATCCAAAGTTATGATGTGTGATATTCCACAAAGCACCATTTCAGGGATTGTTACATTTGCACTATTTGCAGTAATTAAGAAAGCAGAGAACCCCAAATCCATTTTCGTTAGAGCTGAGAATTCTTCAAAGCTACCAAAAGCGAAGAAAAGCAAAATAAGTATTTTGTTCACCATATTTGGTAAAAAGAGAACGCATGTTTAGGATGTTCAGAAAAATATTTCTCTTCCTGAATTAAAAGATATGCTTGTTTAGTTTGAGTATGCTGCCCTTCGGAATGTATTTGTCCTGTACGTCCCAGAATTATTCTCTCAAAGGTGTCATATTTGTCTTCTATGAATGATTCATAAACAGCTTCTTGCAATGCCTTTGTTTCAATTCTTCCCTTACTTTTGAATTTTTACTTTTTAAACTTATAAACTGGGCTCATCCTGTTAAGCATAATTATGTTCCTGATCACACTAAACTTAATGGTTCTACAGTTACTGTCGCTTGGGGCATACAACTTCTATTTTTTGTACATTAACTGGGTCATTTCTGAATACCAACTCAAGGTGATCACAATCTCTTGTGGCTTTCCTGACGCACTGAGTTGTGAAGTAGTTGCACATTAAATTTACCAACTTGAACTTAAAGTCACTTGAGTTTTAGTAATTTATATTGGGTTAATTGAAGTCTCCCTTTAAAATAACCTTTTTGTTATCACATATGCTTCTTGTGTCTTCAAATAGCAAACTGTCCTCTTACTTGTGTTGCACTCCTAGTCTGCAGCAGTATCTCTGGATCTTTAGCTTCACTGGATCAACTCACGTGGTCATCTGAGGCCTGCACACTCATTGTAAATACAGGAGTGTTGTATCCCTAGCATTCAACACACTATCCGCAACCTCGCGTTGTGTCCCGAAACTACCCATGCTCCCCAGAACTCAATGTTAGAATCACTCCAATCAGATTTTCACTCCTGTCTCAGTACAGGAAAAAACTCTTATCACAATTACGAATTGCATCCTGATTGGTGCATTCTCATGTTACTGACCTGAAACATTGACTTTGCTTTCTCTCCACAGATGCTGTCAGACTGGCTGAATTTGTCAAAAATTCCCTATTCCCAATTCCTTCGCCTCCGCCGCATCTGCTCCCAGGATGAGACATTCCACTCCCATACATCTCAGATGTCCTCATTCTTCAAGGACCGCAACTTCCCCCCTACAGTGGTCGAGAACGCCCTCGACCGAGTCTCCCGCATTTCCCGGAACACATCCCTCATGCCCCGTCCCCGCAATAATAACCAAAAAAAATCCCCCTGGTCCTCATGTACCACCCCACCAACCTCCGGATCCAACGCGTCATCCTCCGACACTTCCGCCATCTACAATCAGACCCCACCACCAAAGACATTTTTCCCTCCCCACCCTTATCTGCCTTCCGGAGGGACCACTCCCTCTGCGACTCCCTCGTCCGCTCCACACTCCCCTCCAGCCCCACCATACCCGGCACTTTTCCCTGCAACCGCAGGAAGTGCTACACCTGCCCCCACACCTCCTCCCTCACCCCAATCCCAGGCCCCAAGAAGACTTTCCACATCAGGCAGATGTTCACCTGCACATCTGCCAATGTGGTATACTGCATCTGCTGTACCCGTTGTGGCTTCCTCTACATCGGGGAAACCAAGAGGAGGCTTGGGGACCGCTTTGCAGAACACCTGCGCTCAGTTCGCAACAAACAACTGCACCTCCCAGTCGCGAACCATTTCAACTCCCCCTCCCATTCCTCAGACGACATGTCCATCCTGGGCCTCCTGCAGTGCCACAGTGATGCCACCCGAAGGCTGCAGGAACAGCAAATCATATTCAGCCTGGGAACCCTGCAGCCCAATGGTATCAATGTGGATTTCACAAGCTTCAAAATCTCCCCTCCCCCAACCGCATCCCAAAACCAGCCAGCTCATCTCCACCTCCCTAACCTGTTCTTCCTCTCACCTATCCACTCCTCCCACCTCAAGCCCCACCCCCATCTCCTATCTACTAACATCATCCCGCCCCCTTGACCTGTCCGTCCTCCCTGGACTGACCCATCTCCTCCCTACCCCCCCACCTACACTCACCTTTACTGGCTCCATCCCCGCCTCTTCGACTTGTCTGCCTCCTTTCCACCTATCCTCTCCTCTATCCATCCTCTATCTGCCCCCCCCTCCCTATTTGTTTCAAAACCGTCTTCCCCTCCCCCATTTCTGATGAAGGGTCTAGGCCCGAAACGTCGAGTTTTCCTGCTCCTATGATGCTGCTTGGCCTGCTGTGTTCATCCAGCTCCACACCTTGTTATCTTGGATTCTCCAGCATCTGCAGTACCTTTTATCTATGGCTGAATTTGTCTTTTTGTTTTAAATGATTCCTCCTTTACTTTATTAGCCTGTCTACATCCTGTCAAATAACCTGCTCATTGATGTTCAAACTGTAAGACACAGGAGCAGAAGTAGGTTGTTCTGCTCATCGAATCTGCTCTGACATGCAATAATCGTGGCTGATTTAATAATCCTCAACTCTACTTTCCTGCCTTTTCCCAAAGCCCTTAGATTCCCTACCTGATTAAAAATCTGTCTATCTCAGCCTTGATGACCCAGCTTCAACAGCCTTCTATAATAAAGAATTCCACAGATTCACTACCCTATGAGAGAAGAAATTGCTCATCAGCTCTGTCTTAAATGTGCAACCCCTGATTCTGAGTTTATGTCCTCTGGTCCTAAGCATTTCCAAAAGGGGAAACAACCTTTCTACATCTGCCCTGTCAAGTCCTTTAAGAATCTTGTATGTTTCAAGAGGGTCACTTATCATTCTTCTATATTCCAGTGAGTACAGGCCTCATCTGCTCAACACCTTGTCACCACCTTCCATAACTGGAAATCACAGGCAGCATCATGGAGAAAGAGCAAGCTAATGTTTTGAATCTAGATGACTCTTCATCAGAGCAGACGTGAAGTGTGGAGGGGGCAGCATGTATTGAGTAGGGGAGGGGAGTGAAGTGCTGGGGAGGAAGGGTGCTGATCATGCATGTCAAGTGATCGGAATGTAAAGAATGGCAGAACAATGGTGTGTCCAACTGCCAAACTGGAAAAAACAGATGGTCCCACTGGAGTAGGGGGAAGGGAGAGAGGACATGGTGACAGAGAGTGCACCAAGTAAAGATAAAAGAAAGGGAAGAAATGGGAGTGAGTTCACAATCTGAAAATGTTGAACTCAATATTGAATCCAGAAGGTTATAAAGTGCCTAGACTGAAGATGAGATGTTGTTCCTCCAGTTTGTGCTGTGATGCACTGGAGCATTGCAGCATGCCGAGGATAGTCGAGTGAGCATGTGAGCAGGATGCTGTGTTAACATGACCAGCTGTGGGGCAGGTCAGTGTCATGCTTGCACACAGACCGGAGGTGTTCAGCAAAGTGATCACTCAGTCTACATTTGGTTTCTACAATGTAGTGTAGGCCACATTGGATGCAGCAAATGCAATAGACTAGTTTGGAAGAGGTACAGATGAAATACTGCTTCACCTGGAAAGCCTGCCTAGGCCCTTGGATGGTGATCAAGGAAGAATGAAGGGGCAGGTGTTGCACCTTCTGCAGTTACATGGGAAGGTGCAGTGGGAAGGGGGTTGGTGTTGGTTGTCATCAAGGAATGGATGAGGGTGCAGACAGGAGGATTGAGGGGAAGATACATTTAGTGGTGGCATTCTGCTGTAGTGGTCTGAAATGGTGGAAGATGATCCTTTGAACGCAGAGGCTGGTGAGGTGAAAAGTGAGGACAAGTGGGACCTGACAATGCCATTGTGAGTGATCGGAAGGGGCAAGGGTGGAAGCACGGGTGATACATCGGTTGCGGTTGAGGGCCCTGTCAACCATAGTGGGCGGGAAACCATGGTTATGGAAGAAGGAAACCATGTCAGCAGCGCTGTTTTGGAAGGTGGCATCATCCAAACAGATATGACGTAGGCAAAGGAACTGGGAGAATGGGATGGAATCCTGACAGGACCGAAGTGAGAAGAGCTGTAGTGAAGATAGCTATGGGAGCCAGTGGCTTTGTAGTGGATGGCAGTGGACAGTTTAGTCCCTGAAATGGAGACAGAGAGGTCAACAAAAGGAAGAGAAGTGTCAGAGATGGACCATGTGTAAGTTATAGAGGAGTCGAAATTGGAGGGAAAATTAACAAATTTTTCAAAATCCAGGTGGGAGCATGGAGTGACACCGAAACTGATGTCGACGTACAGAAGAAAGAGCTATTGGAGGGGGCCAGTGTAGGACTGAAACAAGGATTGTTCCACATGCCCCATAAAAAGGCAGGCATAACTGGAACCCATGCGGGTGCCCACAGCCATTTCTTTGACTTGGTAGAAGTGAGTTGAATTAAAGGAGAAATTGTTCAGTGAGGGGACAAATTCAGCCAAGTAAAGGGGAGTGGTGGTGGACGGGGATTTTTCAGGCCTCCATCGAGGAAGAAGTTGAGAGCTGTCAGACCACCCTGGTGGGGAATGGAGGTATAGAGGGATTGGACGTCCATCCTGAAGAGGAGGCAGTTAGGGCCATGGAACTGGAAATGGTCAGTATAGTGGAGGGCATCAGAGGAATTGCAGATGTAGATGGGCAGGGTCTGGACAAGTGGAGAGAGGATGGAGTTAAGGTACGAGGAAATAAGCTTGATGGGGAAGGAATAGGCTGACACGATGTGCCTATTGGGACAGTCTGGTTTGTGGATATTGTGAGGGAGGTGGAAGCAGGTTGTCTGAGGTTGGGATTGGCCATGGTGTTGGGGAAGATCTCCAGAGGTAATGAGGTTGGTGACAGTGCTGGCAACAACGGCTTGATGATAGCAAGAACTGCAGATACAGGAGTCAGAGTCAACACAGTATGGAGCTGGAGGAATACAGCAAGTCAGGCGGCATCAGAGGAGCAGGAAAGTCAATGTGTCAGGTCTGGGGGACAGTGGTCACTTTTATATCGGGCTCTGGGGATGAATGTTCACTGTTGCATATCGGGGTCTAAGGGAAAGTGATCACTGTTGTCTATCGATCCCTAATGGCTTGATGTTTAGATGTGGGGTTATGGTCCGGGGGAGATCGAAGAAATGTCTGAGAGTTGGCATTGAGCTTCTGCAAGGTAAAAATCAGTGTGCCAGACAACAGCACCGCCTTTGTTGGCCTGAGATAAAAGATACTGCAGATGCTGGAGAATCCGAGATAACAAGCACGGGGCTGGATGAACACAGCAGGTCAAGCAACATCATAGGAGCAGGAAAACTTGATGTTTCGGGCCTAAACCCTTCATCAGAAACCCTTGTTGGCCTGTTTGATGACAAAGTCAGGCTTGAACCTGAGAGAGTGAAGTGCGGCAATTTCAAAATGGGACAAGTCAGAGTAGGTGAGAGGAGCAGAGAAATTGAGATGGCTGATGTCATGCCAACAAGTTTCAATGAAAATATGGAGGGGAGGTAAAAGGCCAGAGGAGGGGGTCCAAGTGGAGGGTGAATGCTGGAGGCAGGTGAACAGATCAGTAGGACAGTTGGGAGGGGAGGGGATGGATTTCTGCCTGAAGAAGTGAGCACAGAGATGGAGGTGGCGGAGAAACAGTTCAACCTCATGGCGAGCCCAAAATTCATTAAGGTGGAGTCATAAGGATATGAAGCTGAGTCCTTTGCCAAGGACAGTACATTCAACCTCAGAGAGGGGAAGGTCAGGAGGTATGGTGAACACATGGCAGTGGCTGGGTTTGAGGCAAGTGTCCTTAGGGCACAGAAAGGGATGGCATCTGGGGGCTGGGAAGGGGCGGGTGCTGAGGGATTGTAAGGAATCGGCTCTGAGTGATCGGAGGGAATGGGGTCCGAGTGGCGGAAAGGGGAAGGCAGCACAGGATGGATGTTGGAGTCTATAAGTTGCTGGAGCTTGCACATCTTGATGTCTGAAAGAAAGAGAAAATGTGTTTTGTTGAGGCAATGGTTGAGATGAAGGATGAAGTGAAACCGTGGAATGGCACAGCTGCAGAGTGGAATCGAGTCTGTGCATATGAGGGCACATGGCATTGACTGTGGATCGTAGGAGGTGGCAGGAATAGCAGCCCAAGGAACATCATATGTCCTGGAGATACTTGTAATTCTGGGTGATTTCAAAACATGAAGGGTGAAACCGGAGTTGAAACCCACACAGAGTAAGTCTGAATCATTGACAGTCGCTGAGAAAGGAAACATGGCTGTGAAAGGGGGTTTTGGCAAACACCTTGTCAAACATCAGCAGTGATTTGAAAAGAAATTTCAGACAACTCTGGCAGAGCATCATCACCAAACACATCTTCCCCTCACTTCCCCAGTCTAGATGAGTTATTTGATGAGCATTTGATGTTTTGAAAACAACATCTCATCTTCAGATAACAAGCTGTGGGGCTGGATGAACACAGCGGGCCAAGCAGCATCATAGGAGCAGGAAAGCTTGACGTTTCAGGCCTAGACCCTTCATCAGAAATGCTGCTTGGCCTGCTGTGTTCATCCAGCCCCACACCTTGTTATTTCAGATTCTCCAGCATCTGCAGTACCTTTTATCTCATCTTCAGACTAGGCACTTTAAAACCTTCTGGACTTAATATTGAGTTCAACACCTTTAGATTGTGAAATCACTTCCATTTCTTCCCTTTCTTTTATCTTTACTTGGTGCACTCTCTGTCACCATGTCCTCTCTCCCTTCCCCCCACTCTAGTGGGACCATTTGTTCTTTCCAGTCTGGTAGTTAGATACACCGTTGTTCTGCCATTCTCACATTCCTATCACTTAGCCTGCACTATCAACACCCTTTCTCCGCCAGCACTCCATGCACTGCTGCCCCCCGCCTGCCCCATAATTTCATAAATACTGTTCCCTCCCCAGCTCATGTCAGTTCTGAAGAAAAGTCACCTAGACTCAATTTAGCTTGCTCTGTTTCCATAGATTCTTCCTGAACCACTGTGATTTCCAACACTTATTGCTTTCTGTACAAATTCCAACATCTGCAGTAATTTGTTCCTCCATACCTGGAATCAATCCAATGAACTTTCTCTGGACTGCCTCCAATGACAGTATATCATTGCTTAGATAATGGGTTCAAAACTGTTCACAGTATTCTAGCTGTGGCCTAACTAGTGACTTGTATGTTTTATTAAAACCTTGCTCTTATAATCCATGCTTATTGAAATAAAGAACACCATTCAATTTGTCTTCCTTATCACTTGCTCAACTTGCTTACTAGCTTTTTGTGAATCATGGATGAGAACTCCCCAGTCCCTCTATTCTGCAGCTTTCTCCATTTAATTACTATTGAGGCATTAAGGAGCTTTAGCAAAATTGGAGTCAGTGGACGTTGGGAAAAACTCTCCACTGGTTGGAGTCATACTTGGCACAAAGGAAGATGGCTTTGAGGTTTGGAAGTCAGTCAACTCAGCTGCAGAGCATCTCTGAAGAAATAGTGTCTTTGCTCCAATTGCCTTCAGCTGCTTTATTAATGATCTTCACTCCATCATAAAGTGAAATTAGATGTCCATCAATGATTGCACAATGTTCGAGAGGATTCACAACTCCTCAGATACTGATGTAGTCCGTGTCCAAATGCAACAAGATCTGGACAATATCCAGGCTTGGGCTGACAAGTGGCAAGTCTTGTTTGTGCCACGCCAACACCAGGCAATAACTACCTTTGTAAAGACAACAATCTAACCATCACTCCTTGACATTCAATGGTGTTACTATCACTGAATACCCAACTATCAACATCCTGAGGTTTACAATTGACCAGAAACTGAACTGGACTAGTCATGTAAGTTAGTGGCTGCAGGTCAGAGGCTAGGAACCTTGCAGCAAGTAACCCAGCTTCCGACTCCCTAAGTCCTGTCCACAATCTACAAGGCACAAGTCAGGAGTGTGGTGTAGTGCTCCCACTTGTCTGGATAAGTGCAGCTCCAACAACACTCGAAGTTTAGCACCACCCAGGACAAAACAGCCTCTTGAGTAGCATCACATCCACAAATATTCAGTCTCTCCACCACTGACATTCAGTAGCAGTAGTGTACAAGATGCACTGCAGAAATTCACCATGGCTCCTCATAGAGCACCTTCTAAATGCATTACCACTACTGTCTAAAAGGGAAAGGTCAATAGATATGAGAGCACCACCACCTGCAAAATTGCCTCCATATCTTTCACCATCCACACTTAGAAATATGAAGCTGTTCTTTCAGCGTTGCTTGGTCAAAATCATAGAACTTCCTCCATCTTAGCACTGTAGATCTACCTACACCAAATTGGCTACAGCAATTCATGAGGGCAGCTCACCACCATCTTCTCAAGGGCAACTAGAGATGGACAATAAATGCTGGCCCAGCCAGTAATGCCCACATCCTCTGAGTTAAATTAAAATAATTGAATTGTATCTTCAGCCATTGCGAGTATTTCAGGTCTCTAACTTCCTATCTACAGATTTCTTGCCAGCTTACATTATCACTGGATGCTTTGACCTTTGAGAGACAGAGAAAGCTCTTTTCTCCAGCTGTGTCCAGTCACACTAGGTTAGGATTGTTTTCGCTGGAGATCAGACGAATGAGTGGGGATCGCATAGAGACTTATAAAATTCTAACAGGACTAAACTGCGTAGATGCAGGGAGGATGTTTCTGATGGTGGGTGTGGCCAAAACCAGGGGTCACAGTTTGAATGTTCAGAGTAGACCAGTAAGGACGGAGATGAGGAAACATTTCTTTACCCAAAGAGTGGTCAGCTTGTGGAATTCGGCCACAATTGTGAATAATGGCAGAGCAGGCTTGAAGGGCCGAATGGCCTCCTTCTGCTCATATCTTCTCTGTTTCTATGTATCTCCCCATTTTACCAAAAAGCAGCTCCCTAAAATATAGCTGATTTATGTCTTTTAATATCTCAGTCTGTTGTTTCCAAGTTTGCTAATTGCTGGTGCTGTTTTTAATTTTCAATATATGAAATGTGTCATACAGATATAAATTTAATTCGGAGCTGAGGATTTTTTCATGACTGACTGGTTGGACTAATTTCAAAGTCTTTTGACACTGCATCTGAACTTGCATGCTGCATCTCACTCTCATTGACATTGACATCAACTTGATTGGACTGGTTTAAGTTTGCAACTTGGTTCTGTTCCATTGATTTCCCAGTTGGTAACTGTTATTACCAAATTGGTTTGCTTCTGGTGATCATCACTGGGGTTTGTTTTTGCAATAAGTTTTCTGATAACCTATTCCACCTTGTCTGGAAAAGTACTGCCCCGTCATGGACATTCAGCTTCTGTTATAGTCACCTATGCCTCTTCCAGTAAATGAGGCTTCACCTTCACTTTCTCCAGGCCTGAAATAAGAACTCCTTTAAATTTACTGTTAAGGTATCTGTTTACCAGATCTCTGGCTTAGTTCTGTCATATTTTGTCACCTTACCTGACCCTTTCTTGCTTTCTTTTATGGCTGTTTGCCTAACTACAGCTTCCTTAACTCCTTCCTGTTCTATCCTGACTTCTTTCTAACACTACAGGCTGCCAGGGCATCTTGAAGTGGGAGAGTGACGAGACATTGGTACTAACCAGAAAGGTACAATGAGGAATTAAGTTTTGCATTAAGAGTTCAGGGAACTAAGCAGTAGACTGAAGAGCAGTACTTCATAAATTGTAATATCCGGATTAATCCAGGTGCCATGCGCTAGTGAATAGCGAATTAGAGAATAGGACTGATGAATGTGTGGCTCAAGAGTTGATGCAGGAGGAAGAGTTCTAGATGGGAACTATACAAGTGAGTTAACTGTACCTGAATCAGACAGGGACAAACATCTTTGCACATAGGTTTTATAAGTGCTGTTGGGAGGAGGTTAAACTAGCAGGGGAAGGGAACATAAAGCACTAGTATAATAGGGACACAGCATGCTTTAGTGAAAGAACCAAGGCAGAAGAGTTCAGCCATGTTGAGTTTCAAGCGAGTAAAGTGAGGCTGGATGGTCTGTACTTTAATGCCAGGAGTATTATATGTAAGACAGATAAGTTAAAGGCTGTGGATTGTCATGAAGGATTGTCTTATTGTTGCCAGCATAGTTACATGGTTGAGGGAGGGGCAGGACAGACAACTCAACATTCCAGGGTCTAGCATCTTCAGGCAGAACAGGAGTGGGTGTCGAAGAAGGTTTGGTTCCGTATTATTAGTTAAGATGTCATTATTGCAAGAAGGGACAATATCCTGGAAGAATCTTTAAATTAAAATTTGTGAGTAAAGATTAAGAAAAAGAAGGCAATCCTACTGTTTGGAGTGTATTATAGAACACCTTCACCCCCCCCAAAAGAAAACAGACAGCAGGCAACAGAGGAGCAAATAGGCAGCCAATTCACTGAGGTGTTTAAAAAAAAAAGGGTAATTATATTAAGGGATTTCAACTTACTCAGCATTAATTCAGATAGTCACAGTGTAAATGGTTTAGAGGAGGCAGATTTCTTGAAATGTGTACAGAGGACCTTTTTATATCAGCACGTAGAAGGTCCGACAAGGGACAGTATGGCGCGGGACTGAATTCTGGGGAATGAAGCCGGATAGGTGTTCGAGATGGCAGTGAAAGAGAATTTTAGTGATAGTGGCAACAGCAACATATATTTTAAGAATGTTATGGAAAAGGCAAAAGATGGTCTGCACAAAGATGTTTTGGATTGGGAGAAGGCAGATTTTATAAAAAAATGGCAGGTTCTTGCCAAAGTAGACTGGGAACAGTTACTTGTAGGGAAATCTACAGCAGAACTGCTGGATACAAAATTGGATTGAAAGTAGGAGACAGAAATTGGTAGTGGTGGGTTGTTTTTCGAACTGGAGGCCCGTGTCTAGTGGTGTGCTACAAGGATTGGTGCTGAGTCCACTGAGTTTCGACATTTATATAAATGATTTGCATGTAAATATACAATTTGATTTGATTTATTTATTGTCACATGTATCTTTTTACAAAATACAATGAAAAGTGTTATATAGTGTCACCAATCTCTGGCATCATCTTAAAACACAGAAAAAATATGAAAACAAAGAATATAAAGGCAGAAAAATGAAGAAATAAAGAAAAATTGTTAAACTTTGCAGCCCTTGTTGTTAAGTCTTCCATCATGGACCATGGGCCTGGTGCAGAAATTTTTCCAGGGCTCCTTCGACATCATCTTCCAAACCCACAACCATTTCCATCTAGGAGGACAAGGGCAGTGGCTACATGGCTGCAAATTCCCCTCCAAGCTACATGCCATCCTCACTTGGACATATATTGTTGTTCCTTCAGTGTTGCTGGGTCAAAATCCTGGAATTTCCTCCCTAATGACATTTTGGATCTACCTGCAGCACATGGAGAGCAGTGGTTTAAAAAAGGCAGCTCACCAGCACTTTCTTGAAGGCAACAAGAGACATGACATGCAACTAATGCTGACCCAGCCTGCAATGTACAAATTCCATGAATTTATCTTTTTAAAATTATTTCTCAGATAATAGAACCGGTGTCAGCATAACCAGGACAATATTCAGGCTCAGTCTGATAAGTGTTAAGTAACATTTGTGCTGCAGAATTGCCGAGCAATAACCATCTTAAACAAAAGAGGATCAAATCGTGTCCCATTGATATTCATCGGCATTGTTATTGATGATTTCCCTCACTATCCACATCCTAATTGGTTAACGTTGACCAGAAACTGACTGGACCTGGCATATAAATACAGTGGTTACAAGAACAGATCAATGGCTAGGAATTCTGCTGTGTAACTGACTGTCTGTCTCCCAATGTCTACTCACCATCGCACAAGGCACAAGCACTGTGATTTAATACAATCATAGAATCCCTACAATGTGGAAGGGCCATTTGGCCCATCAGTCCACACTGACCCTCTGAAGAACAACCCACCATGACCTACCCCCTATCCTATCCTTGTAGGCCTGCATTTTTCAAGGCTGATGCAACTAACCTGCATATCATGGACACTCTGAGCCATTTAGCATGGCCAATCCACTTAACCGGCATATGTTTGGACTGTGGGAGGAAACCCACACAGAAAGAACATACAAACTCCACACAGACTGTTGCCCAAGGCTGGAATTGAATCCAGGTCCCTGGCACTGTGAGGCAGCACTGCTAGCCACTGAGCCATCATTCCACCCCAATACTCTCCACATTCCAAAATTAATTCAATTCCAACATTTAAGAAGCTTAATACCATCCAGGATAAAGCAGTCAGTTTGATTTACTCACCATCCAGCACCTTCAAAATTCATTCCCTTCACCACCAACACACAATGTCAGCAGGTCTGTGTCATTCGGTTTGCCCTACAGCAACTCCTTCAGTTTCCTTCAATGACACCTTTAGAACCTATGGCCACTACCATCTAGAAGCACCATGGAAAAAGGCAGCAGGTGCAGTCTGGCCCTCTCCATGAACTGCGGTGCTTGTCCCCGAACACACGATATCCTTTCTGCAGGATTACACTGATTGTTTCTGGTGCAACTCAAGGTGCTGCATTGAAGTGCAAAAATGACCTGCACCTGGATCAGAGATGTGCCATGAGGATTGCTAGAGGCTGACACATATCACGTACTAATAAAAACCAAAAGGACTGCGGATGTTGTAAATCAGGAACAAAAACAAAGTTTCTGGAAAAGCTCAGCAGGTCTGACAGCATCTGTGAAGGAAAAAAAACTTATCACGTACTAATGTCTGTTGACGTGTAAGTGGGGCCAGTGCCCATGGAGCATGTTCTGAGATATTGGTGCTTGATGCCCAGTTGAAGGTTGAATGGAGCAAGCAGCAAGATGAATTTACTTCGGTTTCCATGTTGGGTTTTCTTGATTTGTAGCTGTTTGATGAGTTTGGTAAGATAGAAAATTGAAAATTAATAATACAACTTAGGCTGTCAATAAGGTGTGTAGCAAGCAATAATCTCCTTTAATTGGTAACTCTCTGCTGCCAGCATGAAACTTCCTACATGGCTTGTTAAAAATGTGAAAGATAGTATGAGTTGCTCCTGATGTTAAGGTGAACCTCAACAGTTTATTCATTCAGTTCTGCCATGTATCTCACCATTGCCCACGTCGTTCAGACTCTTGTAAGATTCTGCCCAGTGGCTATCAGCTATAATTACTAAAGTTGTTTCTTTTCTTTCTTTCAATTTTAAAGGGGCAGACACCTTGGTAGCTCCCAAAATGATAGACAGCAAACAGGAAGAGAGTTCTGAAGCTCCAATTTTAGAAGATCCACCAATTTCACCTCTTCAAGATCTTCAGCCGTATTCTTGGCATGTTTCCACAGATATAGAAAATACTGAAAGGTTAGTAAACATCTCCGCAAGAATTATGTTGTTCCATTTCTTCTATAAGTTATATATTTTGTTTTCACAGAGACATACGAGAAATGAAAAATCTTCTAAGCAAACTCAGGGAGACTATGCCTTTACCGCTAAAGAACCAAGGCAAGTATCAATTTTTATTCATCCTGTTTAAGACAAATAGTTTGCATATCCCCAAAATTAGTTGCTTGGTGACTGGACTACAGACAACTGTGATACCTATAATTTTCTTGAAAGAAAGAATAAAACAGCAGATTTCCTGTTTTCACGTGAGCAGCCTGACTTGCGACATGGCTAAGAACTGCTTAATGTAAATATCAGCCATAATGGACTTCATTATAGCCTTGGGCCAAACATGCACAAAACAGCTGAATTCAAGAGGCTAACCTAAAATATTTCCTTTTGACATCGAGCCTGTATTTGCCCAAGTATGGCATCAAGGAGCCCTGGTAAAAGTGGAATCAATGGCATTCAAGGGAAACCTCTCCATGATTGAGCTCATACCTCTCTTAAAGGAAGACATGTGATTTTGGAAGTGTATCATCCCTGCTCCAGAACATCGGTGCAGGAGTTCTTCAGATTAGTGACCTAGCCCAACATTTTCAATTGCTTCACCAATGACCTATCATCCATTATCAGGTTGGATGTGGGAATGCTCGTTGTGCAATCATTAATGTTCAGCACCATTCATGTTTTCTCAGATACTGAAGCAATCTGTGCCCACATGCAGCAAGACCTGGACAACATTCAGGCTTGGCTTACTCAGTAGCAAGTAAAATATCTGTGCCGTGCAAGTGTCAGGCATTGGTCATCTCCCATAAAGGAAAATATAGCCACCTCTAATTAACAATCATAGAATAGGACAGAATTCAGCCCATTTAGTTTATGCCTGCTTTCTGGAAGAACCCTTTCGTTATTCTGTCATCCTTGTTCTTTTCTGGTATTTTCTCATTTGAGCGTTAAGCCAATTCTATTTTGAAACCATTTGTTTGAGTGTGTTTTCACCCTTTCAGGAAATGCATTCTCAAAAGCAACCGTTCATTACATTAAAGAAAGCTCTGATTCCCTTGTCAATAATCTTAAATGTATACATTCTCGCTATCAACTCTTTAGCCATTGGAGACAGTTTCTCCTTACTTAGTCCTTTTAAACCTTTCATGATTAAAAATAAAGGATCCTCTGAGCATCTCTGAGACAGTAAGAACTGCCGATGCTGGAATTAAAGATAACACAGTGTGAAGCTAGAGGAACACAGCAGGCCGGGCAGCTTCAGAGGAGTAGGAAAGCTGACGTTTCGGGTCGGGACCCTTCTTCAGAAATGGGGGACAGGGTAGGGAGCTCTGAAATAAATAGAGAGAGGAGGGGTGGGGCTGGGGAAGGTAGGTGGGATGGTGATAGGTGAGTTCAGGTAGACAGTGGTGGGAGCTGGTCAGTGAGGTGGGAGCACGGATAGGTGGGAGAGAAGACGTACAGGTCAAGGAGGCAGGGATGAGAGGGAGGGTAGGTCACGGGACAAGGCCGGGGTTGAGGAGATTTTGAAGCTAGTAAAGTCCACGTTGAGACCCTTGGGTTGTAGGCTCCTAAGGCAGAATATGAGTTGCTTAGCCTCACCCCTTTTTGCTTGGTGGGCCACCCTTCAATATAGCTTTATACAATGCCTTCAGGTGCACGTTGTTAGCTGTTTCCTATTGCAGTTGATCATATTTATGTTGAAAAAAATGCAATAGGTAAATTGTGAGCACATCTTCACCCACAATGTCCATACTCTGGACTAGTAGATCCAATGCAATGTTGACATTCTTGTTCAGGTTTGGAAATTTATTCAGTGTGTCTGAGGTGACCATTTTGATACTCGTTTGAAGCAGATTTCAAAATCATAATCCCTGTACTTTTACCAGTGGTCATTTGTATCAAATTGTTTGTGATCAGTTTCTACAGTGAACTGCTTACCAAACAGATACGTAATCAATTTTATGATATGGTATACTAGAGCGAGTGTTTCGTGTTCTATGTTGGAAAAATTAGATCACAATTGAGATAGATTTGAACGTACATAATTGAACTACATCAGTCTGGGCGTGGTCCCCATGGTGGATGTTGCCATTTTGTTCTGTGTCATCCAGGTCATGCTCCAGCTGTACATGTATGCGAATTCTGCACTTTCTGGGTGCGGAAGGGGTGTTGTTGGTAGATGGTATTGTATCTTCTCATGAAACATCCTATTTCAATGAAAATACAATGTTTTGCAATTACAGAATGGAAAACCTGTTCTTTCTCTGTTTGGAAATTGTTCAGATCTGTTGTCTCAGATCTGTCTTGAATTTTGTGTATCAGCTAATGTTATGAAGGTCTCTGGAACATTTCTTGCTACTGTTGCCATATTTCTGCATCTGTCTCCTGTTTATTGTCTCCTGTAGATTCTAGCTACATTTTTGGAATCCGATTTCTTGCATGGGCAGATCCAGTGTCCTTTGTTACCACACGCAGTATATAAATCACCCGTATTTGTGATGGGTACAGCAATCATACTTGCTGCATAACTTGCTTGTTTCTTGAGTCCTTGCCACTGAGTCAATACTGCTTCTGCGTTTAATGTTTACAGGTGTGGTTGTCCATCTACAATGTCTCTGTATTTTATCCATCTGCAAACAGTGAATCAATGCTGTCACCATTTTATTTTCAAGAGGTTTTTTTGGAATGCTTTGACAGTGTTGAGGCAGTCATCAACTCCTTTGCTTTGTACACGTTTTGTTGCGAAGCAATTAGAACGTGCTTCTATTAAAGGTGCTGTATAAATGTGTTATTATTGTCGTCATATTGTGGTTAATTTTATTTCACTATAGTCTGTCTTAAGGTGAATTAATTCCATATATTTTGTTTCTATTGGCTTTAATTGCAGCAATTGTCAAATGAACTAATTAATACATTGGGTATTCCTTATGGATTTATATGGATTGGTTGTGATCTCTGTTGTTTATTGAGAACTATTCCCAGTTTGCTGGGCTGTAAAGAGAAAGCCTTTTGCTTTCCCAGCATTCTCATCTGCAAACAAATAATGGATGAGAACTCTGCCAGTGAATTAAAAATAAACTGAGTATTGGCTAATTTATTTTACAATCAGAATTATTATCTGTGAATGGTAATGCAGACTAGATTGAAAGACCAGTTCTCTTTTTCCTGCGCAGATGATAGCAGCCTCCTCAATCTGACTCCATATCCATTAGTGAGAAGGAGGAAACGAAGATTCTTTGGACTTTGCTGCCTTGTATCAAGTTAAAGGATAATTAACGCAAGACTGAGAGGAAAAGTCATTTGTGGGTATTAAGTTCTTTGGAGTAAATGTGTTGGCAAGAAGATACTTTCCCCTTACTTCCTACTGTTTGTTGTAAATATCAGTTTTATTTTTGCTGTACAGGATGGCCAATTTTTGTATTTTTATTTTTCTCTGAAGAATTTTTTTGAAAATTGGTACCCATGTACCCATGGATTCCACAGCAGTGTTATGCTTGAAATATATTTTAAACTGATTTTCACAAGCTGAACTTTTAAAAGATTATTTTTTGTAAATAATAAAGGGATGTATATTAAATACATGCTCCTGTTGTAGCTCAATGTGAACATGTGAATGAATAAATGAAAGATCACAGCCTAATTGGAATGAAGCAGCACAAACATTGCTTTACCCCGTCCTGAAGCAAAAAGCCCATAGGCTAAATCGGCAAAAGCCAAAACAAAAATGACAGCAGTTCGCAGGGGAAACACGGTTACAAATGCATTGTTCACTCAAGCCACGTCTCCTAACTTATTCCATTTAGTCTTCCAATTAATCGGTGCAATAGAACTTCTGTTACCCACTGTAACCCTTCAGTGGATGGAGAAAATTGTAAGATATTTAGTAGCCCCAGTGATTGACTGGTTAAGTGACTGGAAGAATGTGAATGTATTTGCGGATTGAACAGGCAAGTGGCAGATGAAATTATATCTGGAAAAATATAAACTGTTTTTCGTGGGGACAAAAGTTCAGGAAGGGTCCATTATTTAAATAGAAGAACATGGAGCATGACAGAGATCAGGGAGTTCTTAGAAAATCAGATGTAGAAATGGTCAATATTGAGTAAATAATGAAGTTATTCTACCATTGTAGGTATTTTTAGTATGGCAGCATTACGGTTCTGATTACTGAAGTATTAGAAAATGCATTTCAGATGTTGAAAGAATAGATATGTGAGAAACCAGAATGGGCGAAGAGGTGTAGGAGTTAGACAGTGTTGAGCGATCATGGAAATTAGGCATGTTCTAATGGGAAAGTAGAAGGTTGAAAATTGGACAATATAGACAATAAAAAGTTCATTCAAAAATAAAAACAGAAATTCTGAAGAAAGGTCACCAAAGTCAAAATGTTAACTCTGTTTCTCTCTCCATAGATTGTTACTAGACCAGCTGAGTTTCTCCAGAATTCTCTGTTTTTGTTTCATATTTCCAGCATCCACAGTTTCTTATTTCATATTAAAATATTTTCCAAAAAAGTTGAACCAGAGGACACAGCCTGTACATGAAGGGAGCAAAGGGAAGTGAAACTCTGCAGAGGGTTGTATTTTCCCAACTTAGCTTCCTTTTCAGTCATCAGGATCATTTTAGGATCAGGAACTTGGATGTGGACCTGGATTCATTTTGGTCTAATCTTCTGGGAGACATTCAATTAACAGCCCTCCTGCACTCCTCCTTCGCTGCTTCATTGACAAAGGTGGGTGGAAAGTCAAATCAGCAGCATGAATGGCACATAATAGTTACTGGTCAGCTGAAAAGCTGCACAAACACTGCACTCAGACAAGGAAGAAAATTCCTTTCAGCAAGAAATTTATCAGAAGACGGATACATTCATGGAACATCTGCACTGAGAATCAACGACACGCTTCTGAAGTTCACAGTAGCGACAGCACAAAGACAGATATTTTTGGAGGACTTGAACAGGAGGGCAACATCATGACCGAGAGGCCTTACTGGAGTTAATTGAAGAGGTCAGCAGCCAAGGTGGAATCACTGACATCTGGGTACAGTTCAGGATGTCCTTCAGTACCCTCTTGTGCACTGCAATGATCAGCTGGCAGTCATAACGCACTCTTTCACTGCATTACCAATTCTCTGCACAAAAAGACAGCAATACAGAGGAATGTCTCATCTGATCCCTTCAGATAAGCATTCATGCACACAGGACTCACATGCAGACTTAAAGTGCTGTTCTTATATTCCCCATCCAAAAGTGAAGTTCTTGTGACTTTCACACTGAAAGTTTCATGTTTTTACCACTCCTGTTTGACTCATTACAAAAGAAGAAAGCCTTTAACAGGTGGAAGAGGAGTCAAACTAGGCATTGTGTAGGCTTCCTGTGCATCATGGTATTGATGCAACAGATAGTCAGAGATCGTCAAGGTAGTAGCAGGCCAGGCTGATGTAAGGCAAAAATGAAAATGGATGAGAGAGAAAATGAAAACTTCATTCGTATGCCACGCAGTTGCATCACAGCTTGACCTTGCTAATACCTTTTGTCTTTGCAAGTGAACATCTGAAGCACAGAACCATGTAATAGAATGAAACCACTGGTTCCTAGGTATTTCACTAAGTCCACTTTCCTGCAGCAACAATGCCAAAACCACATCAGCAGTGACATGAGGAGGTATCGCAGATCTCAGAGGAGAAACCACACTGTGAAAATGCACCATCCCTTCAGTCAAGCACACCCTCTACCAGTGTAGACACACTCACCTCCTTTCTGAATATAGTTGGTAGCACAAGGTAAGCTGCATATCATATGCAAGCAGCAGCTGAGGGAGGCAGTGACAATTGTGGGCAGTCTCATTCAGAGGCCTGAGGATAGCTTCAGCAATTGCTGAGCGCCACATAGCCGCTGAACCTCAGATTATCAACAAAGCTGATGCTGCTGGAAGAGTACAGGATATAGCTATCTATCAAGCGTTCCCTGAGGGAATGTGGAGTCTTGCTTAGGAGATGGTGAAGTCCATTCCATCCATTCCATGAGTGCAGCATGACTTAGGCATATGAACTCATTACTTCATTGATCAATTGTTCTTCTTCATGGAAAACTATATGTGACAGGTCAATGGGTTAAAGAAACAACTGTACTATTATCTCCACAGCATGCCTTCACCTTTGAGCAGTATTGATCACTGGTTACAGTCATGGCTCGGAGATGCATAGAAACACATCCAAGTGCTGCGGCACTGAGGTTAGAAGGAAAGTGCAGATGGATCTGAGAGGGTAGAGAGAAAGCATTATGATAACAATAGAATCTATGTCCAAGGTACAGCCCCAAACCCCAACTCTGTAGAAACTCATCCTGCTTGTGACTAAAGCTGTCCCACATAGGTACAGGTGTGCAGTCTTTCACAAGCACCAGAACCCAGAAGGCATGTGCCATGGTCATCTAATTCAATGGAGCAAAACAACAAGCAGGTTACCATTAGATATGTTCCAACAGAGCAGTAACTGCAGTAGAAAAGAGAAGGCAGAAAGTTAATGAGTTGCACAATTGGGTTCACTTGACTGCATTATTTTATTAGACTGTAACATGTTTTTATTGCATTGAAAGTGTTTATGCTAGTGCAATGCACATTGCCCAAGTAAAGTGGCTTGTAAATGAAATCCTTGATTGTGTTCGTTCGCAGTGTTACATTAGGAGGAGCTTAGGACTGCTTTGTTCAAGGACATCTTAAAGTTATCATGGGCTTTCTGGACAGCCACACCTACTGCCTAAAGGGTGTGGATGCAAAAAAACAGCAGTCTAAAAATTGACATACAGGTTATCATAACTAGATGAGGGAGTCACCTCAGCCTGCTTGGTAGGTTTTATCAATGGTACCACTGTCTCCTTGGCCAGCTGATCTTCTTCATGCACCCTCTTCCAAAGACAGAATGCTCATCAACATCTTGCAGCACCAGATTCACTCCTTCTGTATTGACAAGGTGCATTTTGGAGGGTATCTCCAAGTTGGTCAAGGCAGCACAACTAAATTTTGTGCAAACTTATGATCTGCTCAGCAGTTGCATTGATTTTCAGATAGCTGTGCTTGTATCACTCAAAGAACTCTGTGGTGTGGTGCCGCACTGGTGACACAACCATGTCTTCAACAAATTCTTCTTGGGTCAGTAGAAGCCATCTATAGAGGCTGTGCAGTGTCCTGAACAGTGAAACACTGACACTGCCTCAATAGGAAGACGTCTTGGATCCTTTCACGGTGGTCACATACCAGTTGCATTTAGGGAGTGAAACCCTTTCCTGTTCACAAAAGGAGTTGGCTTGTCTGGTGGTCCATTGGTGGCCATATTGGTGCAGGCTCTCGTGTCCTGCCCCCAAGAGAATCCTGAATTGGAGATGAAACTGACTGTCCTCTGGGCCTGACCTGCAACATTAATTTGGAACACGATAAAGCCACTGCCCTGCATTCAAAATATCTGTCACCTGAATGATGAATTGTGAATGGCAAATAATAGGATACAACAGAAGTCAGCAGCCATCCTAGAATGATCTGCCACAACAATATTCATAAGAACGGTCAACACCTTCACCACCTTTGGGAATGGGTGTCCACCCTCTCATTCTGCTTGAAGGTCCTCCTCCAAAAGGGCACACAGATCCGTAACCAACTTCTGCAATGGGTGCAGCCTTCAGAAATACTCCGCTCAAGGAGGTACAGGATGCTCACTATCTGCCTTCAGGGCCTGTGTTCACCCTCCTGGCCCTCAGCCTTGCCCTCAGCACCGTGCAGCTACATATAGCTGTTGAGCTTGCTGCAGCTCCTGCTCCCCTTCCAGTAATGTCCCTCTACCCTTTGGGTACTGAACCAGCTGGCAGTGAAGCTCCTCCTCAGTTAACCACAGAGTAAGTGGTTCCATTTCATTGTGGAACCTCAAATGCAGATAGGTCTTCACTCAATACAAAGTTATAATTAAGCAGATGTTGATAATCTTAAATAAAGATCATGGACCTGAAATTTTAAGTCAGTGTTCATCACCCTAGATGCTGCTGGAACTGGTGATATTTCCAGCATTTCTGTTTTATTTTCAAACTTTTGGTATCCACAGTATTTCATTTTTTTATTAGTGTTTAACACACTGCTATTTCTCTTTCAGGAATGCCTACCTTGAAGAAGTTCTATTCTTTCCAACTAAATTTCTGTTTGTCTCTCTTGCTGTATTTATTCTCATTTTTTTCTTGTATTTAGTCAGGGATCTAGAAACATCCCCTTTCACAACCACACCCATTTCATAGTAATTGTCCCAATTTTCAACTTCTTCCACGTGGATTCCAACTAAAATTCCACCCTTTGTGTTTCACACCCATCTAGGATTGCAAATTTCTCCTAGACATTTAACTTTCCTTGAATCTCATTCTAAGATTCACTCTGAATGTCTTGCACCACCACATGGACAATCTTGTTGTGTTTCTTAAGCAGAACCTTAGCTCTGATGAAAGATCACGCACATGTAAGATTAACTGTTTTTCCCTTCACAGATGCTGCCTGAGCTACTGTGTATTTCCAGCATTTTCTGTTTTTATTTGGATCTTTATCCTTTCTGACTTGGCAGATTATTTTCTCAGCAATATTTTTCCCTCTAACATTTTTTGTTGCAGCAACATCACTTGTTCTTTTATTGATAAATCTCTTTCTAAAGATGACCGAAGTCTTGATGCTTCTCTCCTTTAAAAACATTGATTGTCTGTGTGTAGTTTCAAGCCTCAATGATTTCCTGTTGTGCACTCATCTCTTCTGAGTTTCTGGCCTGCTGACACTGCAGGGATCCTGTGTGCTGCTGGTAGAGAGCCATTACTTTCTGTAACTGGCTCTTGGTTTCCTTCCCACAGCTAACACAAGTTTCCAAATTGCCAGAGGCAGGAACACATCAGCAGAGCAGCCTATTTATTTTTGTTCTAATTTTCTGTACTGTCTGCCTCCAAATTACCTCAAAGCTCTGAGGAAACTGCCCCTAGTGTTTCAGTGAGTGACTGGTCACAGGCTCCCTCAAAATACAATGGAAGCAATTAATAATGATGCATTCAAACACAAATTAGAAAGATTTTTGCAAAATAGCATTTTGGGTTTCAGTGCATATGTAATTTGAGACATGATATGAGTGTAGAAGTTTGACTCAAGCAGATGACTTTAAACCAGTGGTTGACAAACCTTTCTACTGCTAAGTTTCTCCTGTTTTTTGTTGTGGTCTGTTGTAAACTGATTGATACAGATTCATCGCCATGATTAGTCAAAGCTCTATTGCCATTGCATTGTACAAATAATAGGAGGGGGCGCTTTTGGTGAAGTGGAGTGTCGCTACCTCTTAGCTAGGAGGCCTGCGTTCAAGTTCCACCTGCTCCAGAGGTGATTAGAAAATATTTCCAAATAATAGGGTAACAGAACACAAGCAATGTGGACTTCATTTTTTTTAATCTTGCCTTTCGCATGTTCCAATTTGAAAGTTTCCAAATTTAAAAATACATACAGAAGGAATTGTAGTTTCAACACAGAATTAAGATGCAAGTAATACAAAGAGCATAGATTAAACACTAGTGAAAATATTCAACTTCACCAGCTGAGTGTTGACCTGGTAAAGTTGGAACAGCCACTCCTGAGGGTTGCAAACGCCAGACACGCTCAGCAGCCAACCCATGTGCATTCACACAAAAAAAAATCATGAGTTTAAAATCTGTTGATACAATAAATTAATATAAGGACTGCAATTCCTTTTGTGCGCTGAATTACTTTATTAATTAAATTATATCAATGATTACTGATAAAGACTAAATTATTGCTGAATAAAACATGCTTTATCCAAGCTTTTTGTCTTGCCCCTTAGCAGGACATTTTACAAAAATTCCATTTCAAGGGGTAAATCAACATTTTGTACTGTATTCTAATTAATTAGAAAGTGGATTCTGGTGGGGCTTTACCATGGACAATGCACACACTAATGCAGATTGACAATTAACTTCAAGATTGTTTTAATTTTTAAACAATGCAAGTTTACTTGGTTGGTCAGGGAATTGATCTGAGAAATGAGCCAGCAAATAGTTTTCCCTATCTTGTTGAGTTGAAACAGGCACGTGTGTCTGCATGTTCTTTCTGTCTGTCAGGAGCAGCCCTTGTAGCTTCCAGCATTCTTAAATGTACCACATTGCAAATCTTACTGACAATTCTAAATTGGTTGTCAGTGTAATTCTTCTCATATTCACGATTATTCAGCAACCTTCTTCAGGTTGGGCATTTCAAGTTCTGAAGAAGGGTCACTGGACCCGAAAAGTTAACTCTGATTTCTCTCCACAGGTGCTGAGATTTTCCAGCAGTTTCTGTTTTTGTTTCAGATTTCAAGCATCCACAGTTTTTTCGGGTTTTTTTCTCAGAATGTGACATACTGTATTGGAAGCTACATGTATTAATAAATAGGGTCCATACCCTTTGCAGACAGAAGAAACATGTACATATACGGTAACTGTATCAATTCAACCATGTAGGCAACAGTTGTTTGCTGGTTCATTTTTAAGGGTAATCAGAGTCAATTTGCCTGGTTTAAAATGCAAACAAAGTGTAATTTTCAACCACCATTAATGTGTGCATTCTCTATGGCAAGGCTTCTACCAATCAGAATTCTCTAGCCCACTGATCTTCTCTCATGCTGTATAAATACTATCTTTTCACTGATTTGGATTCTTGGCAAATGTCCTGATGACTGCATAATGGAAAGCTTTGAAAAAATGTATTTCCTTCAGCAATATTCAAATGACTAGTACTAATGAATGTTAGATAATACAATAATTAATAGTAATATCAGTAGTTCAAAGCCAAAGTACACAACATAACGAACGACGAACAGGCATTTTGAATTGGTGGGTGATAACAATGACACTAGCTTAATATTCACCTTGAGGGTGGTGGGATTAACATGAGAGCAGCTCATAAAAGCCTGCACAAACCAAGGTAGATCCAATGGGTTCTTTTCCAAGGGCACTTGTCAGTCTGGAAATGATTTGAAGTTACATTGATATTAACCAATGATATTGGAATGGTGGTTACTTGGAACTGTACAACAGCTAATCTTCATTGCCTGATATCAATGTCATGTGAATTAATTTTCATGGAACAGTGACTTACAGCAAGAGGCAAGAAACAAGCATTCCCTTGGAGCTTCCTCAAATTGCACATTTCAAAAGTCAAAATAGCAGAAACAGAGAAGTGGTTTATGTCAAACTGGGAACAATTGGTGTTGGCAGATTTTGTGAAATCTCCTTCAAGATATTTTCTACAAAATTTCTGCAAAATAATCGGGAAAGTCAATAATTAAGTTCTGGAATACAGATGTTCTTCTATATTGAATGTTTTTATATTTTTGAGAGCAGTTACCATGAATAATTTTGTTTCACATGCACATATATAAAGTAAACAGTAACTTAATTTGTAAATATATATCAGATGTCGATCTCAGTACTATGTATTCAGTCCCTTGTACCTTGCTGTATTTTCTTTTTCTTTTATTTCAATAAAAAGATTAAACCTAATGTGCAATATATTAAAATGAAAAATGTATCTATAACTATGTATACAATTACATTAAAGTTACCGACACTTTATTAATAATAGAAAAAGCATGATACATGCATATTAAAAATTGTGTTCAATGTTCTAAGGCATGCCAGAGTTAGAACTGACTGTATAAATTAAACGCATTTTACATTGTTTTAATTAAATAAATTTTTACACTAAGTCCTTTTTTGTTGTTTATTGTTACTAATGAAAGTGGAATCATGAATAAAATGTATATAAATTAGATCATTATCATTCTTCCTGAACATTACCAAGCAAGAGGTTTCAAGCAACAAGCAATCAGAAAAATGGACGTTTTGAAAAAAACAATTCAAGGAACAGGCAGAGATTACTTGGAATGAAGAGGTATTGTTCCCCTGCACTATTTGCCCTATTTCTGGGTTCAAGGTCCATGCCAGGATGTTGGTGGCCATAGAAGGCAACGTAGACACAATAAAGTAAGCCTGGATATACATCTACTATGCCTGAAGATGAGCTGGTGAGTCTCATGTTCAGCCATCCTGCAGAAAGCAGTGCAAAGCTCTGCAATACTTTTCAATCCAATGGAAGACTGTAACCCAACCCTTGTAATTTGTGATGAGACAAGAGACAGAAATACTTTTTTTTCATTCTAGTGTGGGATATGGGCAGTGCAGGCAAGGCCAACATCAGCTGCCTTTTCCTAAATGCTACATGCACTGAGGGCTTGCCTGGACCATTTTAGAGCTAAGCTAGGTATCAACAACATTACTATCAGTCTGGACTCACATCGAGGCCTGAGCAGTTAAGAATAGCATATTTCCTTTCCTGGAGGTCATTGGTGAACCAGTTGGGTTTTTAAGATGATTGAAAATGGTCAGATAGTCACCATTAGACTGTCTTTAAATTCCGAGATCTGTTGAATTCAAATTTCACCATTTGCCACGGTGAAATTTGAGTACAGGTCCCCAGAACATTAACCTCAGTTACTAGCGCAATGACATTCCCCCTACACCCCCAAACCCCCTGAAAAGTCACAACTGCATGAGACATTTACATTCCATATGAGTAAATAGTTCACATTTGTCTAAAGATTACAGTATCTGTTTCCTGCCTCCACCTATCTAATTTACTGGTGTGCGTTGACATCATTTCTGCCTCAAACCATCTGGATGGGTACATGAATAGGAAGGGTTTAGAGGGATATGGGCCAAATGCTAGCAAATGGGACTAGATTTATTTAGGGTACCCAGTCGGCATGGACGAGTTGGACTCAAGGGGCCGTTTCCGTGTTGTGTGACTCTATGACTGTATCTCATACAGAATCAAGTGTATCCCTGTTAACTGCATTTTTACTATTCTGCTGTTCTCACTGGTCTTTCTTTTTGTTATTATATGTGTTGGGCCTGTAAGTACTCAGTGACATGCTGGTTTTAAACTTAAGTTACTTAAGTCACTTCAATGATATGCAATGTTGTTGAAAATTGCCATTTTTTTTAGGAACTCTCATTGAATGTGGCGACTATACATATTTATTCCTACTTTTTTTGATAAATTTGTGTAGAGACCAGGGTCTAGATATTCAAAGGCCTGTGGACTTGCCAATTAGTTTGACTGGGAATTCAAAATTGTGGTTCAGTGTGTCAGTATTGCCACACCTGTCTGTAGTTTTTAATTTTCAAATGGTCGGCCTAGAAGGGAGCGAGAAGCATTATTGCTGCAAATTAATGGTAACCTTGAACTCTATAAGGAGTTTGGTAAGGGGTCTATCCACTGGACTCTACAATTGTCATATTTTTTTCAGACCAATGTGTATAGTCTCATGCAGCTTTCAAGTTCCCTGCAGAGAAATAAGCTCCTCTGTAGTTGATCATAATATGAGGATCCAAGCAGCCCTATCATCACAGCTATTCCTAACCTTGTCCTCCATAGTCATATTCCACTGCCTTCTACCTTCTGTACATCTAATTATTTGCCTGCCCTGATTGGAAAGACAGTTGCAACATGGCTGTTTGCTGATTTTGCCACTTGTTCCAGGCAGGCACCTCCCATAACTCCACTTATTCTTAGAAAAAAAGACCATAACCATCTCCATCCAACATGACTCTCCTCTGCCTGGCTGAGTGCGTCCTCACCCTGAACAACTTCTCTTTTAACTCTTCTCACTTTCTTCAGGTCAAAGGGGTGGCCGTGGGTCCCAGTTACGCCTGTCTCTTTGTGGGGAACATGGAACATTCCTCATTTCCCATCCTACTCTGGTCCCCACCTACAAGTCTTTCTGCGGTATATCAATGACTTCATCAATGCTGCTTCCCTTTCTTGTCCTGAATTGGAAATTTTTTATCTACTGTGCCTCCAATTACCACCCACTCTCACCTTCACGTGGTCTATGTCTGACTCTTCCCTGCCTTCCCTGACATCTCTGTTTCCATCTCTGGGATTGGCTACAAACCTACTGACTCCCATAGTGACCTTGACTATACATCTTCACGCCCTGCTCCATCTCTGTCGCATCTGTTCTGATGATGCCAGCTTTGACAAGGGAGCCTCTGAAATGTCCACCTTCTTCCTCAACCAAGGATTCCCCAGCACCATAATTGAGAGGGCCCTCAACCGGGTCCGACACATCTCCTGCACTTCAGTCCTCACTCCATCTCTTCCCTCCCATAACAGTGATAGGGAACCCTTGGCCTCGCCTACCTTTTGACCAATATCCACATCCCTAGGATCATTAGCCACCATTTCCGTCACCTCCAGCAAGATGTAACCACCACACACATGTTCCCTTTCCCTCCCTTGTCAGCCTTCTGTAAGGACCGTTCCCTCTGGAACACTCTGGTCCACTCATCCCTCACTCCCAACACACGCCCACAGCCCCATGGCACCTCCCCCTGCAACCACAGAATGTGTAACACCTGCCCACTTACTTCCTCCCTCCCCAGTATCCAAGGCCCCAGATGCACCTTCCAGGTGAAGCAGCACTTTACCTGCACTTCATGCAATCTCATCTACTGTATTTGCTGCTGAAATGTGGTCTCCTCTGCAATGGGGAAATGAAGTGAAGAGTGGGTGACAGCTTCAGAGAACATCTATGTTCTGTCTGGAAAAGAGACCTTGAGTTTCCTGTTGCCTGCCGCTTCAACACGCCACCCTGTTCCCTGGCCAACATCTCTGTCTCAGGCTTGCTGCAGTGCTCCAGCAAAGCTCAGTGCAAGCTGGAAAAACAGCACCTCATTTTCCACCTGGAAGTCTGCAACCTTATGGACTTAATATCGAGTTCAACAATTTTAGGGCAAGGCCATGTCCTTACCCCAAACCCCACATACCAGGCTTTGTCCATCACATGGGCTACTACCATAGTAGTAGCCGTTATCAGCTACTAATGGTCCCCATTACCAGCTGTTTATTCTCCAAACTGACCTTTAACCACTCCTTTGTCTGTCCAACTGATTTTCTCTCTCTTTGGCATCTATCTCCACATATCATTTATTGTCCCCCTCCCCCAACTACCTTCTTCATAAATACCAACCTTTTCTTTGCTACAATCAGTTCTGAAGAAGCTCACTGGACCCAAAGTATTAGCTCTGATTTCTCTCCACAGATGCTGCTACACCTGCTGAGTTTTTCCAGCTATTTCTAGTTTTGTTTCTGATTTCCAGCATCCACAGTTCTTTCAGTTTCTCCCCCCTAACTCTTTAGTGGCCTATTTCTTATCCTTTTGGGTATAAAGTGGTCTGTGCCATGCTAAGTTTTTTACATCCACCTCCTATTGATATTCTGTAATTTACCTTTTAACGTCTTTGTTCAATTTTCTATGAAGCTCACATCTCTGTACTGCCAGATCTCAAAACCAGCTTTAATCCTGTTAAGTCAGTTAAGTCAGTTTTTATAAAATCTCTGACTCCACTAAGGAACCTAAGCAATCTGATAGGAATTTAATAAAAATGAACTTGTATCAAAATTTAGTGAGATTCCTGTTAGCACTCTCCAAATTGACAACCAGAATCAACAATGCAATTCCAAATGGAATGAAAATGAAACACTCTCTCACATTTCAGAGGTAGTAGGAACTGCAGATCCTGGAGAAACTGAGATAACAAGGTGTAGAGCTGGATGAACACAGCAGGCCAAGCGGCATCAGAGGAGCAGGAAGGCTGATGTTTCGGGCCTAGACCCTTCTTCAGAAAATGATCCTCTGATGCTGCTTGGCCTGCTGTGTTCATCCAGCTCTACACCTTGTTATCTCACACTCTCATCTTTGTGTGTTTGATTAGTTTGGAACAAAGAAAACTGAGATCCAGTGTTTATAGATTTACTTTTGATTTTTTAATCTTCTAAAAACTGCACTGTTTTGTACATCGAGCATGATGTTGCAAGATCCACCTTTATTCTTGATGTGTCAGGATTTATTTTATGGAACTGAAGTTAAACTTTCAGTATTGCTGAAAGATGTGATACTTGATTTTAAAATTGGCTTTTCAACAACCTGGTGAATCCTGGGTCCTGTTCTTACAAAGTAATCAAAAAGATGAATAGAATTCTGGCTTCGATGGGAATGCAGTATTCAATGACACAAAAGCAAAATTCTCCAACGCTAGCAATTTAAAATAAAAATAATAAATGCTGGTGATACCCAGCAGGCCAGAAAGTGTCTGTAAAACAAGAAATACAGTTAATTTTTCAGGTCAAATAAGAGCAAAGAGTTGTGATCTATGGAATTTTGGCATAAAGGCAGAAAGTGCTAAAGAAACAGAACTGGCAGCATCTATGGAGAGAGAAAAACAAAGTTAATGTTCAAATCCGATGTGACTTTTCTTTGATACCAAATTATATAGGACTTGAGATATTATGTTTCTCTCTACAGATGCTGGCAGAATTATTGTTTCTCCTCAGTACATTGTTTTAATTTTTCAGATCAAAGTTTTTTCATTAGAACAGGATTGGAATGATATCTGGATTTCAAGATTTCAGTTATATGGAGAGATTACATAAACAATGGTGGTATTCTCTGGAATTTAGAAGACAGGAGCTGTAACACTGGCCTCCCAGTGGTGCTGGTGCTGGCAGCACTGAAATCCCACTGTAGGATAAAGGTATTCAATGCGCCTCTGGCCATTTCCAGCACAGCAAGTCCTGTGCTGTATGCTGGTATGGGTGGAAAGGTCTGCATTGTAACATAGAAACATAGAAAATAGGTGCAGGAGTAGGCCATTTGACCCTTCAAGCCTACATCACCATTTGATAAGATCATGGCTGATCATGCAATTTCAGTATCCCGTTCCTGCTTTCTCTCCATACCCCTTGATCCCTTTAGCCACAAGGGCCACGTCCAGCTCCCTCTTGAAAATATCTAATGAACCGGCCCCAACAGCTTCCTGTGGGAGAGAATTCCACAGATTCACAACTCTCTGAGTAAAGAAATTCTTCCTCATTTCAGTCCTGAATGGCTTACCCTTTATTCTGTGATGCCTAAATCTGGGCTTCCCCAACATCAGGAACATTCTTCCCGCATCTAGGCTGTCCAGTCCCATCAGGATTTTATATGCTTCTATGAGATCGCCCCTCATTTTTAAAAATTCCAGTGAGTACAAGCCCAGTTGATCCAATCTTTCCATATATATCAGTCCTGCCATCTGGGAATCAGTCTGGTGAACCTTCACTGGACTCCCTCAGTAGTAAGAATGTCCTTCCTCAGACTAGGAGATGAAAACTACATGCAATACTCAAGGTGTGGCCTCACCAAGGCCCTGTATAACTGCAGCAAGACATCCTGACTCTGATATACAAATCCCCTCGCTATGCAGGCCAGCATTCCATTAGCTTTCCTCACTGCCTGCTGCACCGATATGCCAACCTTCAGCGACTGTTCCACTGTGACACCCAGATCTCGTTGTACCTCACCTTTTCCTAAACTGCCATCATTCAGATAATAACCTGCCTTCCTGTTTTTGCAACCAAAGTGGGTAACTCCACATTTGCCCACATTATATTGCATTTACCAAGTACTTGTCGATTCAGCCAGTCTGTCCAGGTCTCCCTGCAGCATCTTAGCATCCTCCTCACAGCATGAACTGCCACCCAGCTTAGTGTCATCTGCAAGTTTGGAGATATTGCATTCAATTCCTTTGTCTAAATCATGAATGTATATTGTAAACAGCTGAGATCCCAATACTGAACCCTGCGGCACCCCACTGCCTGCCACGGTGAAAACGACCCATTTATTCCAACACTCTGTTTCTTGTCTGCCAACCAGTTCTCTATCCATGTCAATACATTACCTCCAATACCGTGAGCTTTCATTTTCCTTACTAATCTCTTGTGTGGAACCTTGTCAAAAGCCTTTTAAAAGTCCAGATACGCATCTACTGATTCACCCTTGTCCACTCTACTGGTCACATGCTCAAAAAGTTCCAGAATATTTGTCAAACTTGTTTTCCCTTCAGTGAATCCATGCTGATTCGGACCAATTCTGTCACTGCTTTCCAAATGCTCAGTTATTACATCTTTAGTAATTGACTCCAGTGTTATCCTCACCACCGATGTCAGGGTAACCAGTCTATAATTCCCCATTTTCTCTCTCCCTCCTTTTTTCAAGAATGGGGTTACATTAGCTACCCTCCAATCCATTGGAACTCTTCCAGAGTCTACAGAATTCTGGAAAATGATTACCAATGGGTCCACTATTTATAGGGCCACTTCCTTAAGTACTCTGGGATGCAGAGCCTCAGGCCCTGGGGACTTATTGGGTTTTAATCCCATCAAGTTCCCCAATACTATTTCCTGACTAATAAGAATTTCCTTCAGTTCCTCTTTCATACTTGACCCTCTGTCCCATAGCATTTCCTGAAGGTTATTTGTCTCCTCCTTAGTGGAAACAGATCCAAACTATTCATTCAACTGGTCTGCCATCACTTTGTTGTTCATTATAAGTTCACCTGATTCTGACTGCAAACTATGTTTGTCTTCGCCAGTCTTTTTCTCTTCACATATCTGTTGAAGCTTTTGCAGTCAGTTTTTATGTTTTCGGCAAGTTTCCTTTCATATCCTATTTTCCCCTTCCGTATTAAACGCTTTGTCCTCCTCTGCTGAATTTTACGTTTCTCCCAGTCCTCAGGTTTGATGCTTTTGCAGGCCAATTTATATGCCTCCTCTTTGGCTTTAACACTATCCCTGATTTCCCTTGTCAGCCATGGTTGAGCTACCATCCCTGTTTTACCCTTACACCAGACAGGGATGTACAATTGTTGAAGTTCATCCATGTGTTCTTTAAATGTCTACCATTGCCTATCCACCGTCAACTCCTTAAGTATCCTTGGCCAGCGTATCCTAGCCGATGCATGCCTCATACCATCAAAGTTAGATTTCCTTAAGTTCAAGACCCTAGTTTCACATTTAATTGTGTCACTCTCCATCTTAATGAAGAATTCTACCATATTATGGTCATTCTTCCCCAAAGGGTCTCAGATCACAATGTTGCTAATTAATCCTCTGTCATTATGCAATACCCAGTCTAGGATGGCCTGCTCTCTAGTTGGTTCCTCGACATATTGGTCGAGGAAACTATCCCTCATGCATTCCAAGAAATCCTCCTCCATCGTATTGCTACCAGTTTGGTTAGTCCAATCAATATGTAGATTAAAGTCGCCCGTAATAACTGCTGTACCCTTACTGCATGCATTTCTAATTTCCTGTTTGATACAATCCCCAACCTCACAACTACTGTTTGGTGGTCTGTACACAACCTCCACTGACGTCTTTTTCCGTTTGGTGTTCCACAACTCCACCCATACAGATTCCACATCGTCCAGGCTAATGTCCTCCCTTACTATTGTGTTAATATTCTCCTTAACCGGCAATGCTACCCCAACTCCCTTTCCTTTCTGTATATCTTCCTGAAAAATTGAATAACCCTGAATGTTGAATTCCCATCCTAGTTCACCCTGCAGCCAGGTTTCCATGATCCCAAATACATCATATCCATTAACAACTGTCTGCACAGTTAATTCATCCACCTTACTGAGACACAGAGCCTTCAGGATCATTTTTTAAAAATATTTATTGCCCTTTTAGAATCATGGTGTAATGTGGCCATTTTTGATTTTTATCTTTGGTTTCTCTGTCTTCCACTTTCACTTTTTCCCCTTACCGGTTTTTGTTTCTGTCACCACTTTACTTCCCTCTGACTTCCTGCATTGATTCCCATCCCCCTGCCATATTAGTTTAAACCCTCCTCAACAGCACGAGTAAACACTCCCCCTAGGACATTGGTTCCAGTCCTGCCCAGGTGCAAACTGTTGGGTTTTTACTGGTCCTCTCCCAGAACCGGTTCCCATGTCCCAGGAACTTGAATCCCACCCTCTTGCACCATCCTTCAAGCCACGCATTCATCCTAGCTATCCTGCCATTCCTACTCTGACTAGCACATGGCTCTGATAGCAATCCCGAGATTACTGCCTTTGAGGTCCTACTTTTAGTTTCACTCCTAACTCCCCAAATTTAGCTTGTAGGACCTCACCCCGTTTTATACCTATATCTTTGGTGCCTATATACACTGGCTGGCTGTTCACTCTCCATCCCCAGCATGTCCTGCAGCCACTCCGAGACATCCTTGACCCTTCCATCAAGGAGGCAACACATCATCCTGGACTCCCGTTTGCGGCTGCAGAAACACCTATCCATTCCCCTTACAAGTGAATCCCCTATCGGTATAACTCTGCCACTCATTGTCTTGCCCTCCTGTGCAGCAGAGCCAGCCATGGTGCCATGAACCTGGTTGCTGCCGCCTTCCTCTGGTGAACCATCTCCTCCAACAGTATCCAAAAGGGTATACCTGTTTTAGAGGCAGATCATTGCAGGGTACCCATTCACTATCTTCCCAGTCTTCCTCCGACTGTTAGCCACCCATTCCCTGTGTGTAAGGAATAGTCAGATTATGGGTTCAATCAGGCATTTCTGCTGATTTGATACATGTTCTGGACCAAGTCCAGCATATACCTATGCTAATCATTCTCAATGAAACTAGTTTTCATTTGCACAGGTGAAAGCATCATTTAAGGAGCCAGCCATCCAACCTACAGGCTGAGCTTCCTTTGACTTATTTCTGCTGCTATTGCAACATTTATGGAAGTACTTTGTCCTTTATTTTTGTTGGGTTGTATCTATAGGCTTAAGGCTGAGGATCTTGTAACCATTCCGCACCATGTGTGCAAGAGTTATGCGTTCTCCAGTTGTCATGTCTCTGGGACTAAAAACATGAAGCTGAAGTACAATGGAGTCTGCAGAGAGGGGAAGTTCTTTGCAAAAGGAGAAGGAATAGAGTTTGCCATAGCAGGGTCCAGCAATCGTGTTTGGTGAAGAGCATTGGCAAGCTGAGGCAGTTGTTTTAATAGCTGAACTCTTGGATGAGCACCACCGTTCTCTGGATTGTATATCAACATTTATATCGTTCTTCTGTGTCTTCCAAAATATTGCTGTCGTGAATGTGTGTCATCATACCTCTTTCTAGAAGGAGGATGAGGAGTTTTTTGGTTACACTCTGGGTACGGCAATTTAAAAAGCGTCAAGATACAGATTTATGGTTTAGGTCTTGCTTTTTGGGCCTTGAAGGTGTAAAAGAAGTCAAATAGTCAGAAACACTTCAGCAGGAATCATGGACAGTATGAAAATATTCAGTTTGTTGTGTAGGAAAAAAGAGGTAAAGAATCATATCATACAATCCCTACAGTGTGGAAACAGGCCCTTTGGCCCAACAAGTCCACGCTGTCCCTTGGAGAATTATGCCCAGACCCATCCCCCTATAACCCACACACCCCTTAACACTACAGGCAATTTAGCATGGCCAATCCACCTTGCCTGCACATCTTTGGACTATGGGAGGAAACCCACACAGACACAGGGAGAATGTGCAAATTCCACACACAGGTGCCCAAGGCTGGAATTGAACCCAGGTCCCTGGTGCTGTGAGGCTGCAGTACTAACCACTGAGCCACCATACCACCCTGTAAAGCACATCCTAGAGACACTGTCAGTGAGACAAAATAACTAAACAACAAGGGAACCAAGATAATAGCTTCAGAATGTCAATAAGCTGACAGATGTAGAAGCTTAGGAAACTAAATGACTTGAGAAATTGGCCTGACTTGTGCAGGTGATAAATGTCATCTCTGAGCCATTCAGATACATGCAATGCAATTATTGAGATCAAACACTCTCCATCGACTTCGCTATGAAACAATATTATAAGAAGGAATCCTCTAAGGGGCTAGGTCAGCCAGTGCAAGGAGAAAGGAATGTTGCCAGAGGTGATTTGAGACTAGGCCACAGACAGAGATGCCTTACAGGATGGGGCAATGCATATATATTGCATATTGACTGGAGCAACAAGGAGTGATTAAATAAAGACCTTATTTCTATCCAGAGGGTTATGGTAATACTGTTACACTTTACTATTACCATTCAAACATTAGCACGTATCTTACTTGTACTGAATAAAGTGTAACCCACTGTCACCAATAAGGGTTATCACTTCAACTCTTTGGGAACATGAGAATGAGTGATTAAAGGGTTAACTGACTCTGATGCCCAGCAATCTAACATCACCCCAGCACTGCTCTCTAACTGTTCACATGGCATCAGTATCTGGTCGGTGTCAGAGCAACTGATGATGCCTCTTCATCAGTGACATGTTGTCGCTCACACCATACCTAGAGGAAAAATAACAGTGTTTAGTTGTCTGAAAGCAGAAAATCAGAAGAAGAGAGTTGATGATGAAATGAATGCATACATGCATGCATGCGTAGAAACATCATTAGAAGCTTGCTCTTCAGGCCAGAAAGCTGCATGAGAGTGAAGTGAAATTTGAGAAGAGAGATAAAGCAGGAACAGATCATCCTCAATGTTTTCTGTCATACTGGATGCAATGGGCTTGTTGCAGCTTTTTCCATGATGAGAGCACAATCTCCTCGATAGGAATTAAATCATTTTTGGTATACCTATTGTCTGGTGGCATGGGGGAGCAGCAAGAGATGTGAGGGAATCTGGCATCATTGCAATGTTCTGACGATGAGGTGGAAACTTGAAGCCAGGCCTCAGTTCTGAGTGCAATGGATTGGTGACGGATGAATAATGAGTGATCGAACAAAGTGAGAAGTTAATGTTGCGGGGAGTAGGAGGTGCCAGAAGAAGTTACATACACTGACGTTGACACCTAAAGTGAGGTAACTGAATTTATTGCAGCACTGCTGCCATTTCATTGTCATGACTGCCTGGGATGTTTTTCATTACATTGCTTTTGAGGATCTCTTCTTGACTACTTCCTTGTCCTCAGCAGAAACACGGGGCTGGATTTTGGTGGAGTCGGGAAAACTTTGTGGATTCTTAAAAATGGTGTCAGTTTCCTGGATTCATGGCGCTATTCCTGGTAGCCCCAAATTTTATCAGCAGGGGATAAGGGTATGGGCTGTTTTGGGTTGTGAGCCTATACCCGTGTCCCTGACCGAACCAGCTCCATGATGCCATCGGCATGTTGTAGGTCTGCACATGTTTTGTGAATTTGGGCCAGCTTTTCAAGGAGTCATGAATAATGGCCCATCAGAAGCGTCCTGAACCATAGTCTAGATGAAGCAACCTTTTGAAAGGTAAGTTGTAAGTTGAAAGCTCCTTTTTATATCAATCAACCTCCACTCATTTCTCAGGTCATTCTCATACCCTCAATTCTAATCCATTCCATCATAAAGCCTCCATATCAATCCATGGCACTTCCATAGTTATTCACCCAGTATACACACCGTACAGGATTAATGAACCATAACGTTAGAATGGCATATGTAGAGAAGGGTTCAGAAAGCGATAATTCACTCTGTAGTAACTCAGGAAGCTTGAGTGGAAAGGAGCATCATTTATTGTTGAAAGCCAAAATAGGGCCACTGCTCGTGGGCAATCCCAGCCCAGGAAAGACAAATCTGCTGACTCATTCCTGGACCCATTTTTATTTTTCAACACAACTGAAAGTTTTCTTTTCCATATCACTAAATCACCATGAACTGAGTCTGCTTTTTAAAATTATTTTTAAATTTTATATCCGGAAGTGCTATCACACACAACCAATCTTTTTATCCCCCATCACCAAATTGCTGTGACCTTTGCTTTGTATTTATCTACTAACCAGCACCAGTAAATCACCCATGTGGCCAATTCGATATTTACATGAAAAGCGCCTTGGTCTGCTTTATTTATATTTTCCAAACAACCTAATCAGAGGTTTATTATACACGTCTGGAGGTGGGACTTAAATTCAGGCCTCCTAGTTCAGAGGTAGGGACACTACCACTGCATCACAAGAGCCTTTGGTCTGTTGTATATATCTTTTAATATGCAGAAGTGTTCTTACACACAACTGAAGGTTTTGTTTTCTTTTTCTCTCTAACCAAATCGTCCCCGGTTTCTGTAAGCTTTCTCTGAGCTATATTTTCTGATCAACATTTTCAGAGATGCTAACACACACCTCTGGAGTGGGTGGAACTTGAAGCTGACTTCCTAGCTCAGATGTAAGGACACTACCACTGTAACACAAGCTCCGCCTTTCCCACCACTAAAACCATCGTGACTCTCTTTGTATTGTTTTGGTTCTGCTTTCTTTTGAACAGAAATTGTGGTTTATTGACAGCCTCTTTCATTCTCATTAATTGAAACTATCAACGATTTTCCCAATTTTAAAATTCAACAGTTGCAGGATGGTGTATAGGATGGCTGAAGGGCTAATAGTTATTGGTGATACTCGACAGCTGCATGAGAAAACAGATTGTATAGGATGGGAAAATGGGCTGCGAAAGTTTAGGATGTTGCATGACCTTGAATGAGTCCAACAGGCTGAAGACGGCACCTGCAGCCGTTTTGTTTCTGTGGCTGTGTTTTCTGTACCGGCCAGCAGTTTTGTCTATTGTATCTGCTGTCTTCTGTGTTGGCTGTTTGTTACACCATATAAGAGAGAGAGAGTTTTGTTCCAAGTTGCTAGACTTCACCTCAGACTAGAATCACGAATGGTGCCAGGAACAAATTTAAGCCTCCAGACCAGCCATCGATTGAGGAGTCCCTGACGTGCAGAAGGGGTGAGGCCTATTGTTTCTTTCCTCTCTTGTTCATTATTTTTATTTACTTAATAAATGTTCATTTCTTTTTTGCCTTTTATTATTACTCAATAAATGCTTATATTTAAGCAAATTGCTGTTGTTGAGCCTTCTCTTAACTACATTTAACCGAATATGAAAAAGACTCTGTGATCCAAGACAGATGGTAAAGAATGCCATGAATTGGACCCGTTGGTAAAAACCACAGGTAGTTAAAAAATCAACTGCAAAATTAATGATGTCATGACTGAGATTGCTCGATCAGGAGTCAAATCTACTGATCAATAAATAAGGCAGCAGATTCTGTAGTTATTTCAGATTTCAGATAAGCTATCAAGTGTTCACCCTCACTCTTCTTCTGGAGATGTGCAGAGACTAATTTTGTTCCTGGAATATATATCTTCAGGTATTCCAGGTAGACCCTCAGTGTCTCCTCATTTCTGATAATATCTTTCTTTTTGTTTTGTTAAGTGCAAGAAAAACCTTCAGCTAGTCCAGCCTTGCATCCAAATAAACCATTCAGCTTTGGCCCAGTATTATGTTTGTCTCTACTCTCAATTACGTGACATTGAGCACACTTCTGGATAAAGGCACTCTTGCTCTTCTCTATCTACATCACCCATTCTGCTCGGTCATTGGTTCTTCCAAGTTGCTAACTCCCACACTCAAGGTGGTTTCCACCACCTTGTGACTGCTTTATTTTTCTCTATACCCAGAAATGCTATCATGCACAACTGTGCAACTTTCCCAGAGATGAGGATCATAACATTGAAGTGCATCCAAAAACACAACTAAAGATATTTTAAATAATTTAAAAAATGAGTCTACCTTTTTTATTTTTGTTTCTTTTTAATCTTTCTTCTGTAGTCTGAAGTGCTATTACACACAACTGAGTGACTTTCCCATCACCAAAATCACATTTTTTTTGGATTTCTTTTCACTTTAACTACCACCCGTGTAGCCAATTACACATTTATAGGCAATGCGAATCGTCAAAAGTGAGAGGGAAGGAGGAGGAGAAGGAATAGACTAAATCAAAGCCCTCCTGTCTCTAAAGGTATTCAGAGCATTAATGGAAATTGCATGATCCCCTTCACAGCGCGAACATAACCGCAAAAGAGGGGTAGACAATCAGCAGATACTATCCCTGCCATAGCCCACTGCATGGACGTGCTTATAGCCAGCCTGGCCAGACCCAGGAACAAACCCACAAGGAATTCCTCCAATCTGCCCACACCCCTCCATACGAGGCTCAGGTGATGAATTTCAGCTATGCAGGCCACTGCCTGTTATGAAGGGAACTCATAATCAATGAACTCCAAAGGGAGATTAATCAGTGATTCTCTGTGAACCTTGTAGGGGTTATCATACACTCATAATTTAAAAACAATCTGCTACTACTACACCCCTATAAAAGTATTAATCATACAGACATTTAAAGATTCAATAGCTGAAACTGTAAACACCTGACACCTCAATGAATAAACATTATGCAATTGAGAGAATAGATCACAGAGAAGGGACTGTCAATTAAACAATGTTTTCCCTTAGAAGCAGCTGCTTCACCAGACTAATGAATATCTGGGCTTTCAGCTAAGGATTCATAATAAGCCACAAACCCACAGACGTCTGCAAGAAGGACCTCATAGGATTGACATGGTTGTGGGTGCCATTGTTATTTCCAATGCCAAGATCAGTACTGAGTTGTGCATTTGATGTTATTTCTTTTTTGGCTCTCTTGTGGTTTGCTGTGGCTGAATGGCTTACTAATATTTGAACCCATGTGACCCCAGGGATTATTCTCGAATAATCCAGGTAGACTTTATCAATGCAGAGTCAGGCTTCTCAGAATGAAAAGTTCACCAGCAAATTTCCAATGATTAACCAATAACATTACTGAAGGACTATATAACTTTATTTTTTACTTCAACAATTTGAATGTTTTTCACCAAACCTGGGGAGATCAATTTCACAATTGTCTGAGCTGTTTGATTGACTACAAAGAGAAAATTTGGTTAAAAATATGGCTGAGTGGATGTTCCAAAGCAAAGATGAATCAATTGGGTCATACTGTGGATGACATTCAAGTAGCAGCTAGAGAATTGAAAGGAAAAGCTAACTTGGATCTTTGCAGGGCAAGGACAAATCATGAAATTTTGCATTACTTTGGCCTGAGGTGATTCTATTGCAAGTTCATTCTGAATTTCAGCACTGTCGTTGCATCTTTAATGAATTTTTTGAATATTTGAATGGACACAAAAATATCAAACTTTAAAAATGTGCTGACGATCTCTTCAATTTTAGCCATGCCTGATTAAGAGATCGTTCAAACTGACTCTTGATGCCAGAGGTTGGTGTGGATGCCTTTTTACTGGTAGATGATGAGCTGGGGATTGAAGAGCCTGTCAGTTACTTTTCAAAGAAACTGATCACACGCTAGCAAAAATATTCTGCAATGGAAAAGGTAACATTGAATCTTGTGATGGCTCTGTACTCATTTTGATATTTACTAAACTAATAATATGGAGAAACTGGTGTTTATTTGAACCACAATCCTTTTATTTTCCTGGAAAATTTTTGGGACAAGAAGTTACAATTATTTCCGTGGATATGAATTCTCAAATTACATAATTTAAAATCATCGATGTACCTGAGAAATAAAATGTTATGGCAGTTGCTAGATGGAAAGAACATGTGAAGGACACTGAGTGATATGGTCCCCTTGAATTAATGCAAAATAAGATTGCCATGTAACTCACTGTTACTACTGTTTGTATTGACATAAAAATAATGATATGATCATTTTTGATTAATAACTGAAAATACCTCTTAAAGATATATGTTCATTCTTCTTTGGTGGGAATGTGCGATGTAAGGTGGGTGATTTTAACATCATTTAATTTTGGATTTTTGAGTCTTGAACTACTGCATATGGATGTTCTAGTGTCTGAAGGGGTTTAATCATTAACTTGTAAGTAGTTCTGTAGCCATGATGATTTCTTTTAAAACACAGTATTAGAGAGAAATAGTTACGAAGAAGGGTCATTGGATTTGAAATGTTATCTTTGCCTCAGATCTCTCCTCAGATGCTGCCAGACCTGCTGAGTTACTCCAGAAATTTCTATTTTTGTTAGAGAGAAACTTCCTGGTGAGTAGTTGGGACTTGTCACATTGGGAGCTTATGAGCAAATAAAGTAAGCTCTCTCAAATTGTTTCTGTTTAGGGCTTAGGGGAAACACCCATATCTTCAAAGGAAAACCTTTTTAGTTTCATTTTGGCAGTTTTGCAAAAGTCCTGGCTAAAGCTAAACGTGCAGAACAGTTGCCCCAGGGAAGGTAGTTTAGGACTGTTAGAATAGAATATTCTTTATTGTCACGTGTACTCAAGGATGGGGTACAAGAGTGGAGTGAAAAGTTTAACAATGTCATCGCATGGTGCCATCTTAGATACTAAGTCTCATTTACAAAAATAGAAAAATAAAAAGAAAGTAAGTTTAAAAGTTCAGCACCACAGTTTTCTTACCATAAAAGTTAAAAAATGGTTAGAAACATCAAACATTACCAGTCTTTTCTTAAGCCATGGGCCTGCAGATGCTCCAAGCTGGGACTACCTGAGGGAGCTCACACTTCCCGTGTGGGGCTAAGACTTGCCCAGGCACGGATCTGGCTTCGGATCTGACCGCTGCCTCGATGCAGTCCACCATTGTCGTCATTCCTCACAGTCAACCGCCACTGCCGCTATCCTTCGCCATCACCCCATCATCGTCCATCACTGCCGCCATCCTTCACCATCAGCCCATCATCATCCATCACTGCCGCCATCCTTCACCATCACCCCATCATCGTCCATCACTGCCGCCATCC
>JAHRHZ010000248.1:62288640-62308856 GCA_024137785.1 Ginglymostoma cirratum
CATGCTTGTTATCTCGGATTCTCCAGCATCTGCAGTACCTTTTATCTCTTATACTTCTTCTAGTCTGCATTACTGGTGGAGGGGATGAATGTTTATGGATGTAGCTGCTTCGTCCTGGATGAGATGAAGCTTCTTGAATGTTGTTGGAGCTGCACTCATCTAGGCAAGTGAGTATCCCATTATACTCCTGACATGTGCCTTCTAGATTGTGGACAGATTTTTGCAAGTTAGGAGATGAGTTACTCACTGCAGTATTCCTAGCCTCTGTTCTAATTTTGTAGCTTTGCACTTTGGTTGTATAAGTGCCACTTGCTACTTGGCATTCCAAAGAACAGAGAAAATTACAGCACAGGAACAGGCCCTTCGGCCCTCCAAGCCTGCGCCGATCCAGGTCCTCTATCTAAACCCTCTGCTCCCTGTCCATTCATGTATTTGTCTAGATACATCTTAAATGACACTATCGTGCCGACCTCTGCTGGCAACGCGTTCCAGGCTCCCACCACCCTCTGCGTAAAGAACTTTCCATGCATATCTCCCTTAAACTTTTCCCCTCTCACCTTGAAATCATGACCCCTAGTAATTGAGTCCCCCACTCTGGGAAAAAGCTTCTTGCTATCTACCCTGTCTATACCTCTCATGATTTTGTAGACCTCAATCAGGTCCCCCTTCAACCTTTGTCTTTCTAATGTAAAAAATCCTAATCTACTCAACCTCTGTTCATAGCTAGCACCCTCCATACCAGGCAACATCCTGGTGAACCTCCTCTGCACCCTCTCCAAAGCATCCACATCCTTTTGGTAATGTGGCAACCAGAACTGTAAGATGTATTCCAAATGTGGTTGAACAAAGTCCTATACAAGGGTGGACGCTGGGAAGTTGTTTCCGTCAGGTGGGGATACTAGGACCCATGGGCACAGCCTTAGAATTAGAGGGGGTCAATTTAGAACGGAAATGAGGAGACATTTCTTCAGCCAGAGAGTGGTGGGCCTGTGGAATTCATTGCCACGGAGCGCAGTGTCTCCCATTGCCCAGCCAGTTCTCTATCCGTCTTGTTAGTACACCCTGGACCCCATGCGACTTCACTTTCTCCATCAGCCTACCATGGGGAACCTGATCAAACGCCTTACTGAAATCCATGTAAATGACATCTACAGTCCTTCCCTTATCTATCGACTTTGTCACTTCTTCAAAGAATTCTATCAAGTTGGTAAGACATGACCTTCCCTGCACAAAACCATGCTGCCTATCACTAATAAGCCCATTTTCTTCCAAATGTAAATAGATCCTATCCCTCAGTATCTTCTCCAGCAGCTTCCCCACCACTGACATCAGGCTCACCGGTCTATAATTACCTGGATTATCCTTGCCACCCGTCTTAAACAAGGGGACAACATTAGCAATTCTCCAGTCCTCCGGGACCTCACCCGTGGTCAAGGATGCTGCGAAAATATCTGTTAAGGCCCTAGCTATTTCCTATCTCGCTTCCCTCAGTAACCTGGGATAGATCCCATCCGGACCTGGGGAATTACCCACCCTAATAACTTTTAGAATACCCAACAGTTCCCCCCTCCTTATGCCGACTTGACCTAGAGTAATCAAACATCTATCCCTAACCTCAACACCCGTCATGTCGCTCTCCTCAGTGAATACCGACACTAAGTATTCATTAAGAATCTCACTCATTTTCTCTGACTCCTGGCATAACTTCCCTCCTTTGTCCTTGAGTGGGCCAACCCTTTCTCTAGTTACCCTCTTGCTTCTTATGTATGAATAAAAGGCTTTGGGATTTTCCTTAACCCTGTTTGCTAAAGATATTTCATGACCCATTTTAGCCCTCTTCATTCTTTGTTTGAGATTGATCCTACTTTCCTGATATTCTTCCAAAGCTTCGTCTGTTTTCAGTTGCCTAGACCTTACGTATGCTTCCTTTTTCCTCTTTGCTAGTCTCACAATTTCACCTGTCATCCATGGTTCCCTAATCTTGCCCTTTCTATCCCTCATTTTCACAGGGACATGTCTGACCTACACTCTAATCACCCTCTCTTTAAAACTTCCCACATTTCAAATGTCGATTTACCCTCAAACAGCTGCTCCCAATCCACATTCCCCAGCTCCTGCCGAATGTTGCTATAGTTGGTCTTCCCCCAGTTTAGCACTCTTCCTTTAGGACCACACTCATCTTTGTCCATGAGTATTCTAAAACTTATGGAATTGTGATCACTATTCCCAAAGTAATCCCCTACCGAAACGTCAACCACCTGGCCGGGCTCATTCTCCAACACCAGGTCCAGTATGGCCCCTTCCCAAGTTGGACTATTTACATACTGCTCTAGAAAACCCTCCTTGATGCTCCTTACAAATTCTGCTCCATCTGAACCCCTAACACCAAGTGAATCCCAGTCAATGTTAGGGTGGCATGGTTAGCACTGCAGCTTCACAGCGCCAGGGACCTGGGTTCAATTCCAGCCCCAGGTGACTGTCTGTGTGGAGTTTGCACATTCTCCCTGTGTCTGTGTGAGTTTCCTTCAGGTGCTCGGGTTTCCTCCCACAGTTTGAAGATGTGCAGGCTAGGTGGATTGGCCATGCTAAATTGCCCATAGTGTTCAGGGGTGTGTGGGTTATAGGGGGATGGGTCTGGGTGGGATGCTCCAAGGGTCGGTGTGGGCTGAAGGGCCTGTTTCCACACTGTAGGGATTCTAAATCTAATTCTGAAATGTTGGCAAAATTAAAATCTCCCATCACCACCATCCTGTTGCTCCTATATCTTTCCATAATCTGTCGACATATTTGTACCTCTATCTCATACTTGCTGTTGTGAGGCCTGTCATACAGCCCCAACATTGTTACTGCACTCTTCCTATTTCTAAGCTCTGCCCATATTGCTTCATTGCTCGAGTCCTCCATAGTGCCCTCCTTCAGCTGTGATATCCTTTTTGACCAGTAATGCAACTCCTCCACCCGTTTTACCTCCCTCTCTATCCCACCTGAAGCATTTATATCCTGGAATATTTAGTTGCCAATCTTGCCTCAATCAAGTCTCAATTGCATCATACTCCCAGGTACCCATCCAAGCCCTAAGTTCATCTGCCTTACCTAGTACACTTCTCGCATTGAAACAAATGCACCTCAGACCACCTGTCCCTTTGCATTCATCAGCTGCTCTCTGCCTACTCTTCCCCTTGGTCACACTGACTTCATTATCTAGTTCCTTACAGGCTTTAGTTACTACCTCCTTACTGCCCACTAACCTCCTCATTTGGTTCCCATCCCCGCCACATTAGTTTAAACCCTCCCCAACAGCATTAGCAAAAGCAGCCCCTAGGACATTGGTTCCAGTCCTGCCCAGGTGTAGACCGTCTGATTTGTAATAGTCCCACCTCCCCCAGAACAGGTCCTAATGTCCCAAAAATCTGAACCCCTCCCTCCTGCACCATCTCTCAAGCCACTCATTTATCCTGCCTATTCTTTCATTTCGACTCTGACTAGCACGTGGCACAGGTAGGAAGTGGGAGGAATTGAAAGAAAAGTTGTTGAGGGTGAGGATGAGTTCAGCTAAGCGGATGAAGGTGTCGGTGGAGGGGGATTGGTCAGTTCTGTAGGACAGGAAGAAGCGGAGGGCCTTTAGGCCATCAGCATGGGGAATACAGGTGTATAGGGACTGGACGTCCATAGTAAAAATGAGGTGTTGGGGACCGGGGAATTGGAAGTTCTGGAGGAGGTGGAGGGCGTGGGTGGTGTCACGGACATAGGTAGGAGCCCTAAACCCCACCTCTTCCTCCGTTGCATTGATAACTGCATCGGCGCCGCCTCGTGCTCCCACGAGGAGCTCGAACAGTTCATCCACTTCACCAACACCTTCCACCCCAACCTGAAGTTCACCTGGACCATCTCCAACACTTCTCTCTCCTTCCTGGACCTCTCTGTCTCCATCTTGGGCAACCACCTAGAAACTGATGTCCATTTCAAGCCCACCAACTCCCACAGCTACCTGGAATACACCTCCTCCCACCCACCCTCCTGCAAAAATGCCATTCCCTATTCCCAATTCCTTCGCCTCCACCACATCTGCTCCCAGGATGAGACATTCCACTCCCGTACATCTCAAATGTCCTCATTCTTCAAGGACCGCAACTTCCCCCCCACAGTGGTCGAGAACGCCCTCGACCATGTCTCCCGCATTTCCCGTAACTCATCCCTCACGCCCCGTCCCCGCAATAATAACCAAAAAAGAATCCCCCTCGTCCTCACATACCACTCCACCAACCTCAGGATCCAACGCATCATCCTCCGACACTTCCGCCATCTGCAATCAGACCCCACCACCAAAGACATTTTTCCCTCCCCACCCTTATCTGCCTTCCGGAGGGACCACTCCCTCCGCGACTCCCTTGTCCGCTCCACACTCCCCTCCAGCCCCACCACACCCGGCACTTTTCCCTGTAACCGCAGGAAGTGCTACACCTGCCCCCACACCTCCTCCCTCACCCCAATCCCAGGCCCCAATGAGACTTTCCACATCAGGCAGATGTTCACCTGCACATCTGCCAATGTGGTATACTGCATCCGCTGTACCCGTTGTGGCTTTCTCTACATCGGGGAAACCAAGCGGAGGCTTGGGGACCGCTTTGCAGAACACCTGCGCTCAGTTCGCAACAAACAATTGCACCTCCCAGTCGCGAACCATTTCAACTCCCCCTCCCATTCCTCAGATGACATGTCCATCGTGGGCCTCCTGCAATGCCACAGTGATGCCACCCGAAGGCTGCAGGAACAGCAAATCATATTCACCCTGGGAACCCTGCAGCCCAATGGCATCAATGTGGATTTCACAAGCTTCAAAATCTCCCCTCCCCCAACCGCATCCCAAAACCAGCCCGGCTCATCTCCACCTCCCTAACCTGTTTTTCCTCTCACCTATCCCCTCCTCCCACCTCAAGCCACACCCCCATCTCCTATCTACTAACATCATCCCGCCCCCTTGACCTGTCCGTCCTCCCTGGACTGACCTATCTCCTCCCTACCCCCCACCTACACTCACCTTTACTGGCTCCATCCCCGCCTCTTCGACTTGTCTGCCTCCTCTCCACCTATCCTCTCCTCTATCCATCCTCTATCCGCCTCCCCCTCTCTCCCTATTTATTTCAGAACCCTCTTCCCCTCCCCCATTTCTGATGAAGGGTTTAAGCCCGAAACGTCAAGTTTTCCTGCTCCTATGATGCTGCTTGACCTGCTGTGTTCATCCAGCCCCATGCTTGTTATCTCCTTCCCATTTTGGTCTTGAATGAGCAAGCCCTCACTCTGGGGCTGTTATCATGTGGTCCTAAACTCTATTGAAAGGGGAAACAACCTTTCTGCATCTAGCCTGTCAAGTCTCCTAACAACCTTATATGTTTCAATAAGCTCTCCTCACATTCTTCCAAACTCCAATGTATATAGGCCCAATCTATTCAACCTCTCATAAGAAAAGCCCTCCATGCCCAAGTTCAACCTTGTGAAGCTTTATTGGGCTGCCTCCAATGCCAATATACCTTTCCTTAGATAAGGGCCTAAAACTGTTCACAGTATTCTAGGTGTGGCCTAACTCATGTTTTTTTTATAGGTTTAACAAAATGTCTCCATTTTTATGCCCTGATATCTTTGAAATAAAATCCAACATCTATTTGCTTTCACAAATACTCACTAAACTTGTATGCTATAAATATCTTAGAATAAATCTTACAATGGTAATTAGAGCAAGTAACGTAGTTTAGGAAAAACAGTTTAATTAACACAACATGTTAAGGTTGCTTGGAGCCAGACATGTTAATCAAACAGACAGGGTACAAACAAAGGAGAAAAAATTAAAGTAATTGGCTGCTTTCTTAAGAGAAGAAGGCCAGATGTGCTACTTAAAGACATTAAGCCATCGTAGTTGTAAAATAAACACCAGTACCAGTATGTCCCAATAAAAAAGATTAAATGTTCTATCGAAACAAGTTTAGAGCCATAGCGCTTGGTCATCTGTTTACCTCCCCTGCTTCCTATGTAGATACCCTGGTGTCAATTTACTATTCAAACATGGAATTTGACCCTGATTGGATGGGTGAAATCTCATGTATCATTTGTGATTGGTACATTGAAATATAATGCCCATGTACAACTAATATAAATTTAATGTTATAAAACAGTTTGGGAAGATCCATTTGCTGAATCTTCCAAATGTCTCCATTTGATTTTTATTGATTGAGGTGATTTTAAGAGAAAATCTCCCCGAAAAAAATGGTGCCGTGACGTGGGCCTGACCCTGCCCTGTGAAGACAACAATTTGGTAAGTATTATTCTACTTGAATTAGTTCTTACCCATTGCATAGTAGCAGTAACATAAGGTCAGATTGGAACTGTAGGTTCCTACAGGTGTTGCAATGGCCTAACAGTATATTACTGAGCTATTAATCCAGAGACTCAGGTAATATTCTGGGGACCCAGTTCTATTCCTACCATGGTGGAATTTGAATTCAATAAAAATCCAGAACTAAGAGTCCAATGATGACCATGAAACCATTGCTGACTGTCAGGAAAAAAAAACTTATCTGTTTCACTAATACCTTTTAGGGGAGGAATTTGTTATCGTTGCCCAGTCTTAATGTGGTTGACTCTCAACTGCCTTCCAGGCAGATTAGGGAAGGGTATTAAATATTGGCCTGGCCAATGACGTCCTGTGCATGGAGAAAAGCATAGAAGTATGAGGAATTTGGGTTTGAGAACTTGGTAAAGGGATGTCTGGAGTGCACTCTTGCGCACATTAAAGGATAAACCCTTGTGCGTCGGCAGCGCACTTCTGTCTGTGGAGAAAGGGACCTTCATACACTGGAAGTAACTGCACATCAACCCAAGGTTGGGCCATTGGTTATTGCAGTTGGGCAGGTACCCAAGGTAATGAATGCAGGAAAACAAAACCGGTTGGGGATCCAAAGTCAGGTCTGGGATCTGGAGATGAAGAGGAGAATTTATTTTTCAATCCTGAGACGGAGGGAGATTAGTAAGAACCTTTTCTCGCTGGGCTCTGAATTGTTTGCCACAGCTTTCTCTTTTCTACCACTGAGGCTGACTATAGCTTCCTTGGGGACTGGTAGTTCTCCCTAGCCCCCATGAATCTGCACTTAGCGATTTCTAACTTGCATAGTAGTTTGCTAGCTTTCATGAAACTTTATTGAGCAAGGGACCATTTTTACTTTTATTTTCCCCCAGACCTCAAGATCCAGGTGTATGTTTTATAGATTACATTCCTGGGATACATGGAAACATGGACATGTGGATGTGATTGTGGTGTGTGCCTGTGTCAGTTTGAAAACATGTCAAGTTATGGTTCAGATCTAGTATTCAGTGTTGGATTTTATCATGTTATTATGTTCCTTCCCGATAAAAAGAGTTGTTTAAGTGCAAATTGATTAAAGGATTGTGAAGTCATTGTGATAAGTCCATTTAAGGAGCTATCAATGTTCACATACAGAAACTGCTATGATATGTTTACTTCAGGTCAGAATGTTAAAGATTTCTTGTGAGAACTTACCTCTTAGTTTTAACGCGCCTTTTCAAAGAAGAGGAAATAAACGATGTCACTTGGCTTGATTCATCTTTCTTCAATTGTGTACAATGCAACTGTAATTAAAACTATCTGCTTTGTATTTAGTTTAAAGGGAAAAATATTATACAAATAGTTATCTTCAGAATATTTAAGATTGAATTGTCAAATTTGGAGTTTCATTTCTGGCCAGATTGAACTTCCAAATATTATTTTGAGATGTAAGTGAATATTTAAGTTTGGATGATAAGATTTGCTCATATTAAATGTTTATTGAAGTGAATTGGTACTTTACAGAAAGAAAGGAAGATTGGAATTTTGAAACATTGGAGGAGTAATTTTTTTGAAATAAAACTATCTGAAGTTATGCCCTTGTGACATTATGTGCCTTTAAGACGGATTTGTCTGCCCAGGTTCTCTTGAACAGCAGTGTTATAAACCTGGTGTCAAAATTTCCGCACCATGGAAAGCAGACTAAATAGCTTTGGGTTTTTTTTAAAAAAGTGGACAAAAGAAGCATGAGTGGTGGAGTCAGGCTCTCACAGATCCAGGGTTTTAGTTTTGCTTTCAGTTGTTGAAGTTGGGGGTTTGGAGTTGACGCTGCTAGATACAGTTCGTCCTCTGCTGTTGCAAAAGCTTGGGTTCTGTCTCTGCTGCTAGATTCATTATGTCGATGTTCCTTCTCCTGGAGTGGAGATAGCAAGTGTGGGAAATTTATTTTGTGGAATTTTCCTTCACCAAGGGTGTGTTTATGGGATGCTTTGAAATTTAGAATAGTTGGTGAGTAGTAGTTAAATAAAATATTATTTTAAGTATTTTGATAGACTTAAAGTTGTGCAAATTTTTTTTCGTTGTTTGTGTTTTTACTATGGTATAAGAATAAAGTATGTTTTGTTCAAATCCTAGTAGTTTGACCAATCAAATCACATCTGCAACACAGTGCCTTACACTTGCCTTTAAATAAGATAAACATCGGGGTCCAGGCTATCTCCTTGATATGTTTTGATAGGATTTGGTTTGCTCCATTACATTCCTGATATCTGAGAAAGTCAATACCGAAGAGTTTAAAAGAAAATCCAACTTTGTTCAGGAAAAAAATTACAAGGCATGACTTTTGTCTTTGTTCGTAATAAAGAGGGGGTGATGACATAATTATGTCTAAGAACTTTTGCCTTGCCCCTTTCAAATCAGCACTAAATTTATTGTCAGCTTAAGTTGAATGCTCAAGCTCTGAGAATTTATAATGCTTAGTGTATTGCACAATTTTTATCAACAGAGATGCTTTCATTAATTAGCCCATTCTGCCTGAAATGGGATGGATGGATATTGTTTTTTTTTTCAGATAACAGCAGATTTTTACTGCAGAATTTCAACGTCACAGCACAGGGATGGTTGAACCATTCTTAACCCATCAAGCCATTTGTTAACAATGTACTTCAGGATAGGAGGACTACTGTGAAAATACTAAGTTGCAAGTATTGAGCATTCAAAGCCTCAAAGTCTGGACACATAAAATAATAATAAGAGATTATATTAAAATTCGTAAAGTTTGGAATTCTAAGATATTTAAGGGGAGCAGTTACTTAAATTTAAATGGATTCTAGGAAAATAAATGCATACAGCATGAATGCATTTGGTGACAATCAATTAGGCAAGTTGGGTATTTAACAAACAATAATCCCTCTTAATTTGCAACTCACTATTGTCCAGTGAGAAACTCAACACACCCTTTATGGAAATCATAAAGGATGGAGTTAGATGCTGCAGGGATTGGGATGGACTTATTGGACTTCTTATCTGACTCTGCCCTAAACCTTGCCATAGTCCACCGTGCACCATTGTTCCCTCTCTGTCACTGGGTTAATAATCAGGAGCTCCCTTCTGAACAGCTCTAAGTGTACCCAGACCAAATAGACTGCGACAATTGAAAAAATTCACCCACCATCACCTTCTTAAGAGAATTGGAGATATGCATTAAATGTTGGCCTTGCTAGTAATGCTTCTGTTCCACGAAAGATTGAAAGAGATGGGAAAAAAGTGCACATTCATTTGCTTTAGACCACCAGTATTAATAATGTCGATTATGTCGCAGGTTCCGTTTGAATTTAATGTAGAACTAATTTTCAAATGCTTCAATCCAATAAATGTGTAAATAAAATGTGTGCTAGAAATCTACATCATGCTTCTTTTGGACACTGCAAGATGTGTGCTTCAATAAAGATAAATAATTAGATTTCTCAACAATAGATCAGCTAGAACCTACTCAAGGTAAAAAATGCTCAATGAGAATGGAAAACATTTTGTGCTTGCACAGAGTTAGTTCCTGTAAACAGAACGTGATGCACTTTATTTGGAAGAGGTATTGTTCCTTACAAAATCAGCATGCAAAAAGAAGCACTTTTATTGTTTCCAGGCACAGATTCACATAATAAGATCTGGGTCTGCAATGTTTTTATTGTTGAACTACCAGGACAGCCAAATCTTCAGTTTTGAAAATGGAGTATTGCAATATTTGCAGCTGCTCTGCCACAAAAGTTTGATTAAATTCAATTATATCTGGATATTAGTTAGAGATCAGGGACATTTCAGAATTTATTCTGATGTGACAAATTAGATTAATTTCTTGCTCCTCTGATGCTGCCTGACTTGCTGTGTTCCTCCAGCTCCACACTGTATTGACTCTGACTCCAACATCTTCAGCTCTTGCTGTCTGCAAGGTTTGCAGAACAACTGATTATTCTTACTTTCAACCATAAAGGTTACAACCATGAATTGACCAAGTTGTTCTTTTTGAGGCATCTTGTTGCCACTTCATAGCCAGGGTTCTTCTGTACAATCAAGCATCAAACAGACTCAACGAGAAATATGTATCAGAGATAAAAGGTACTGCAGATGCTGGAGAATCCGAGATAACAAGGCATGGGGCTGGATGAACACAGCAGGCCAAGCAGCATCATAGGAGGAGGAAAACTTGACATTTCGGGCCTAGACCCTTCATCAGAAATGGGGGAGGGGAAGAGGGTTCTGAAATAAATAGGGAGAGAGGGGGGAGGCGGATAGAGGATGGATAGAGGAGAGGATAGGTGGAGAGGAGGCAGACAAGTCGAAGAGGCAGGGATGGGCCCAGTAAAGGTGAGTGTAGGTGGGGGTAGGGAAGAGATAGGTCAGTCCAGGGAGGACGGACAGGTCAAGGGGGCGGGATGATGTTAGTAGATAGGAGGTGGGGGTGGGGCTTGAGGTGGGAGGAGGGGAAAGGTGAGAGGAAAAACAGGTTAGGGAAGTGGAGATGAGCTGGGCTGGTTTTGGGATGTGGTTGGGGGAGGGGAGATTTTGAAGCTTGTGAAATCCACATTGATACCATTGGGCTGCAGGGTTCCCAGGGTGAATATGATTTGCTGTTCCTGCAGCCTTCGGGTGGCATCACTGTGGCATTGCAGGAGGCCCAGGATGGACATGTCGTCTGAGGAATGGGAGGGGGAGTTGAAATGGTTCGCGACTGGGAGGTGCAGTTGTTTGTTGCGAACTGAGCAGGTGTAGCACTTCCTGCGGTTGCAGGGAAAAGTTCCGGGTGTGGTAGGGCTGGAGGGGAGTGTGGAGCGGACAAGAGTGTCGCGGAGGGAGTGGTCCCTCCGGAAGGCAGATAAGGGTGGGGAGTGAAAAATGTCTTTGGAGGTGGGGTCTGATTGCAGATGGCGGAAGTGTTGGAGGATGATTTGTTGGATCCAGAGGTTGGTGGGGTGGTACATGAGGACGAGGGGGATTCTTTTTTGGTTATTATCGCGGGGACGGGGCATGAGGGATGTGTTACGGGAAATGCGGGAGACACGGTTGAGGGCGTTCTCGACCACTGTTGGGGGGAATTTGCGGTCCTTGAAGAATGAGGACATCTGAGATGTACGTGAGTGGAATGTCTCATCCTGGGAGCAGATGCGGCAGAGGCGAAGGAATTGGGAATAAGGGATGGCATTTTTGCAGGAAGGTGGGTGGGAGGAGGTGTATTCCAGGTAGCTGTGGGAGTCAGTGGGCTTGAAATGGACATCGGTTTCGAGGTGGTTACCCGAGATGGAGACAGAGAGGTCCAGGAAGGAGAGAGAAGTGTTGGAGATGGTCCAGGTGAACTTCAGGTTGGGGTGGAAGGTGTTGGTGAAGTGGATGAACTGTTCGAGCTCCTCGTGGGAGCACGAGGCCCTCCTCTATCCGCCTCCCCCTCTCTCCCTATTTATTTCAGAACCCTCTTCCCCTCCCCCATTTCTGATGAAGGGTCTAGGCCCGAAACGTCAAGTTTTCCTGCTCCTATGATGCTGCTTGGCCTGCTGTGTTCATCCAGCCCCACGCCTTGTTATCTCAACTAGAAGTATATCTCCCAGAACTTGGCAGCAATGCCACTGGAGATGCAATGGCCTCAGACCTGGTGACTGATTATGCCTTACTTCCTACTCCAACATCTCCCACCCCCCTGTCTTGGCTCATTCCAGTCTTTCCTTTCCGAATTGATCCTTTCAGATATATAAGAACTGCAACCTGAACAACCTCATGAGCTGCCCATATCCCTCTAAACCCTTGCTCTCGCGATACCTGACATTCCTTTCTCAGGCTCCTTTTGTGAAATACCTCTTGCCGATGGGTGTCTTTGGTAAACAGTGACCATAACATGGTAGAATTTAGCATTCAGTTTGAGAGGGACAAGGTTGGATTGGAAGCCACTGTGCTAAGCTTAAATAAGAGTTCATTACAAAGGAATATGAGGGCAGAGCTGGCTGAATGGACTGGGATAGGAGTTTAGCAACAAAGACAGTTGAGGAACAATGGCAGACATTTAAGAAAATTGTCCATAGCTAATGATAAAGAAATATTCCAATAAGGAAGAAGGATTCTAGGATGGCATAATCCAACCATGGTTAACCAGAAAAGTTAAGGACAGCTTCATATTGAAAGAAAAACATATAATGTGGCAAATATTAGTGAAAAAACAGGAGGATGGGGAAAGTTTTAAAAACCAACAAAAGGTAACTAAAAAATTGGAGGGAGGGGAATAAACTTTGAGGATAAACTTGCAAGCAATATCAAGATGAGCAGAAAGAGCTTCTTTAAATAGACAAAAAAGAAGTGAGAAGTCAAAGTGAACATAGCACCCCTGGAGAATGAGGCTGGGAAAACAATAATGAGCAACCAGGAAGTGGCAGAGGAGTTGAATAAATACTTTGTATCAGTTTTCACAGTAGAAGACATTAATAGCATTCCAAAGTTGCAAAATCAAGAAATAAAAGGAGATAAATGTAATAACTATTACTAGAGAAAACTGCTAGGGAAACTAATAGGGCTAAAGACCGCTAGACTTGATGGGATATATCCTAGGATATTAAAGGAAGTAGCTACAGAGATAGCAGATGTTGTAATCTTCCAGGAATTCTTATTGGAAAACGGACAATGTAACACCTTTATTTGAAAAGGGAAGGAGACAGAAAATAGATAATTATAGGCCAGTTAGCTTAATATCTGTTTCTATTTGCAGTCAGGTTCAGTACAGGTAATGGGACAGGCCTATTTCTGTTCATTTGTCTAATGGTCTAATGGTCTTAATAGTCTCCTTTTGGCTTTTGAACGCCATTATTATTTTATTATTATTCCCAGTATGGACCTTACTCTCTGATGCACTTTTACTATTAAATTCTGTGCCCCTTCCTATCCCACTCACTTTGTTTCTATACACATCCATTTGCTTTTCTGTTACGTTAACTTTTATCTTTGCATTTCTAAATCTTCCTTCATCTGGATCATCTTTATCTGTGTTAGTTAAAAGCCATTTTCACCACTTTAACCATATGTGCTTCTGCAGTCAAATGGCTATATGCACTGTATTTTTGTGCCATACTTTGGCCATAATTGTTCATGTTACTAGCTGCACTACTGCATTGTCTTTTCTCTTTAACTTTCCAAATTCCCCCTCATCTGGTTTTTATTATGGGGGTTTATGCCACACTATGAGATTGGATTCAATACAGACAAGCCAAGAAGAAGGTAAAGTTAGGAACTGTCTTCAGGCTTAGGCTTCAAAGTGCAGGGGTTGAATGAAAGTTAAGCAGATTCAATTAGTTAATCGTCAACTAGGGATAAACAATTTCAGTTAAAAGTATTTTAGTAAAAATTTTGAATTAAAGGATCACAAATGCACATACAAATTAGAAGTAAGAATAGTCCATTCAGTCCCTCAGTCCTGTTCTCCCATTCTATTAAATCAGTTATGATTATGGCCTTAGGTCCATATTCCCACCCACCTCTGATAACCTATTTATGCTCCTTGTTAGTCAAGAATCTAGCTTTTGCTGCCTTAAAAATATTCAATGAATCTGCCTCTATCTATCGCTTTATCTATCCTGAACCCAACTGCAAATTTATGCCCGCACTTGAATGGCTTCCTGTACAATGCTGGTCTTATCTATCCTCTTGTCTCTGTTCACATCCACATAGGCTGCAAGAACCTAGGACTTGTTGTAATTTCAGATGCCAAGGGTCTTCCTGTTGTGACCACAGACCATATTAGAATTACCTAACCAAAGGGTGTGACTGACTCATGGAACAAAGTGATCAGGTAACTTTGTGCCTTCCTGATAAATCGCAGTGACTAAAGCTTTGACTCCAGCTGATCAATTGTGAGGCAAGTTTCTTGAGCTGCAGATACTGCACATTTTCACCATATGTCACACTGGTACTCACCAGCTCCTGCATGCTACACTTACAATGTATCAGTTGCCCTGCCATATATTGCATTTTTTAGAACTATGAGATTCACGTTTAAAAATATCATTGAAAAGTTATCTGTAGTTATATTAACCAGTTTAATGAGTTCAACTATACATTTAATACAATACTAATATCTTGCTGATATCAGTTTAAACAACTGGCCCCCTTTAGCAGGATAAATCTTAAAAGTCGCCAAACACTCTTCTCACCCACCCGCTCACTTAATTAATGCCTTTGAACACTCAGTTCTACCAGAAGCTGAGAAAAAAGTATTTAAAAAACAGCGCGGGATTCTGACCTGCTCCAAATTCCCAAGCTCATATTCATCCCTGTTGTACTCAGGCCATGTCATCTCCACGCTGTGAGCCCATTCTGTGTGGCCACAAAACTGGCTGGTTTTATTGAAGACTGGTAACTCACATCCAAGTTATAGCTGCTAAGTCTGCTTCTTATTATAGTAATTATCACCTACACAGGTTACCTTTTGCTTTTTATTTGAGAACATTCGAACTTGACCTTGCCAAACATATTATTACTTTTGTCTGGAACAAACTTATTTACACCTCCTTTTTCCCATTAAAGGATCACAGATGAGAAGGCATGAAATTAAGTTACAAAAAAAGCAAGTGTGATGTGAGATTAAAAACTTTTTTCATGCAACTAGTAGTTTGGATGTGGAAGTGTGGCATTCAGGAGGGTTTTGGATGATTATTTGAATAAAGACAATGTGCCAGGGCATGGGGTAAAAGCAGTAGATTGGCACTAGGTTATGATACTTGTTTGGAGAGTTGTGCAGCCGTGATAGGCTGAATGGCCTCCTTCTGTGCTGTAACACTTCTGTGATTCTGTGCATTTGCTCCTTACATTCATTCTGTGTAATTTCCGTGTACAAAAGAATATGAACAATCTGTTATCCCACTCTCCCCATATTATTCCATCCCCCCCCCATATCTACCATGTTCAGTGCAAACATAAAATAAGTCATCCCTGACTATCTACCAATTGATTATGGGTATGGGTCATAAAACTTGCATTGGGGTCTGTATTGCAATGTGCATTTTCCAAAAACAAAAACAAATTGCTGGAAATTGCTGGAGAGAAATCAGAATTAACATTTCAGATCAAGCGATCCTTCCTTAGAACTGTGGAAGGGTCACTCAATCAAAATGTTAACTCTGATTTCTTTCTATAGATAGCGCCAGACCTGCTGAGCTTTTCCAGCAATTTATGTTTATGTTTCTGATTTACAGCATCCACAGTTCTTTTGGTTCTTATGGCATATTCCAAAGCCTTGTCTTGTGACCAGTAGGCAGCTGTACTTCAGTTTTGTGTGCACCTCATTTAATGATAATAATAACTGATACTGAGTCCCTCACATAGTTCCCAACCACAGCCAAAGCTATGCCTACACACCATACTTTGACCATTTATATGGTTGTGTAAAAGAGTTGGCAGTCTGATGTAGAGCAGATTCTTAACGTAATCTTTACGATGAGTGTTTGTTTTTCTAATGCTTGTTGCTAAATATTGATTATTTTCCTTTATGAATTAGTTGCTTTGCTAGCATTTTGTTTTTCATGTCTGTATATTCTTCATTATACTTGGGATTGTCATCATTTCAAATATTACCGTAAAAAGCAGATGCTGGAAATTGCTTTGGGGTTCCTGATGGTGCAGAATTGTTTAGATATAAATTCATTCGACTTGGGTCAATGAATGCAAATGAAACATCACCTGAATTATTTTCTATTTGCCTAACCTCACCCAGGCATCTGGGTCCATTGAGCCAGTCATACCAACCTGGACATGTCAAGAAAGATTTTCACAACAGCAGCTGACTAAGTGCTGCAAGCAAACCTGTAAAGACCATTTGGAGCAGGAACAGTTCTTCATGTAGGAAAGTTTAGCACAAATGTTCACGTCCGTGTATCTTCTGAATCCATCACAGGGGATACGAGGGACATCTGCCACATCAGATAATCTGCAAGGTTATGTTTGGAAAGAGCAACAGTTTCAGCAATTTTCCTTTGGAAACTAGACATAGTGCAGAGATAACAGTGTGGAGCTGGGGGAGCACAGCAGGCCAAGCAGTATCAGAGGAGTAGGAAAGTTGACGTTTCGGGTTGGGACACATATACAGATCACCAAGAAACAAGGAAAGAATAAACAACAATCGTTTTATACGTTGTAAAAGGTGTGACCATTCCTAAGCTTCTTAGCCTACTGATCAATGATCCCCAAAATATGTGATGAAAATTGAAAAGCAGAGTTAAATGCCAAGAAGTATTTTTCTCATTGGAGCTAGATATGAAGCAGATGAATGACTGCACTGATCCAGTGAGTGACCTACTACCTAATCATTGCATCTGTGCAGTTAATGACAGCCTCAGTCCATTGGTGCACATGCAGCAGGAGGACCTCTAACCCTTCAGCATCAAAAGTAACACATTTCTCCAGCACTCTAATTGCAAACAATTTAGTCACTCGTTTCTGTCTTCTTTGCAACAGTTCCTTCGGAGGTAAACCATTTACAAACTATTGATATACTCTGAGATCTGTCACGCAGACAGGTGTGCTAAAAATCAAACACTCTGGAGAAACGTGTCAGGTCTGGAGTCTGTTAGTATTGGAAGATGGAGTCCTGTCTGCGAGTTTACCATGACCTCCACTCTGAGGCCGCCCTGACTGTTCGCCACTCAGTTCAACTATACTGTTGGAAAATTGAGGCTTTTATCTCATAAAATGGTTGGAAATCCTTTTGAAAAGAGCAGTTGTACTTACTTTATCTCTTATAATTGGTAATATATAACATATTTACTTACAAAAATAATTTGTAAACAACTTTTGTCGGAAAAGCAAAATCTATTCTTTTTTTACTTTATTTTTCATTCCCTGCATCAGTATTCAAATAGTTAATTCACTAACAGGTTTATGGTGGGTTTCTATGGCAACATTTCAACCCAGAAAATCAGTGATACACAGTGAATGACCTTGATGGGAGGCTCAGCCATTCGAGTTTTGTTCAAGACTCTTTGAAATTTTTAATTCTACAATGCTATTGTTAGTAAGTACACCAATCGTAATAACTACTACTGACCTTTTGAATATCTTTCTTGCATTGTCACCATAAAGGGAAGTCACTTTCATCTGAAACTTAAGGCTGAACATGTGTTGAGAGTGCTGGAAGATGAAGAATTCTCTCCCAGATAATGGATATTTCCTGATCAATCTGCTCAGAAATGTTGTTACACAGCTCTGGAGCGGGGGCTTGAACCTGAAACTCCTGGCTCAGTGGTAAGAACACTTTCAGTGCTACACAATGGACTAAATCTATAGACACAAAAACAGAATTTGCTGGAAGCTCAGCAGGTCTGGCGGCATCTGTGAAGAAAAAATCAAGTTAACGTTTTGGGTCCAGTGACCCTTCCTCAGAACTGATGGTTGCTGGGAAAATGTCGATTTATATGCAGAAAATAGGGAGGGGGTTGGGGTAGGGAGTAAACGACAGGATAGAGCCCAAAGAGAGAAAAGAGCACCTGGATAGACAAAGGACTTGATAATGATCTGGCTAGGAGAGTGAATAGTTGTTAATGGGGACTGTTAGTGACTAACAATAGGTGATGTGTAACAGTAGGCAATGTGATAACAAGGCCTGGTGTGTGGGGAGGGGGCTAGGACATGGGAGAGTTTAGGCCCTAAAATTATTGAACTTGACACTGAGTCTGGAGAGCTGCAGGGTCCCCAAGTGTAAAATGAGGTGTTGTTCTTCCAGCTTGCGTTGAGCTTCGCTGGAACACTGCAGCAAGCCAGGGATGGAGATGTTGGCCTGGGAACAGGGTGGTGTGTTGAAATGGTAGGCAACAGGTAGTTCAGGGTCTTTTTTGTGAGCAGAACGTAAATGTTCTGTGAAGCGGTCTCCCAGTCTATGCTTTGTTTCCCCAATGTAGAGGAGACCACATTGTGAGCAGCAAATGCAGTAGACTAGATTCTGGGAAGTGCGGGGATATAAATTGACATTTTACCAGCTACCATCAGTTCTGAGGAAGGATCACAGCACCCGAAACATTACTTCACAGATGCTGCCAGACCTGCTGAGCTTCCAGCAAATTCTGTTTTTGTTCCAAACCTATAGGTTGTTCTAGTTGTTCAACCTGTTCAGACACAGGGTGGGTCTCAACCTCAGGCCAGCCGGTCTAGGGATAGAGACCTTATCATTGTGCCAATCTTGCTACTGGATGGAAGGTATGATTCCATTTTGTTTCAAAAATGACAGCCTAACCGATTAAATGCGATCAACAACAAGTCAAAGTAGTCACAGAACCAGACAGTTTCAGCAAGACTTTGAAAAAGCCGAGTAGAGTATAAGGCACCTGGACAGCGTTCACAAGAATGAACACAAGGCAAAACCCTCTGAATGCAGGAATTGAAAAGAAGGCTTATCAAAAAGAACTCAACAATTATATTCCTCAGCGAAATAGGATACCAAATTTCTATGAGTTCTATCGGCGCAAGACAGACAAAGGTAAAAGATATTAAATTTGCTCATGTCTCCTCTTATAAATTGCTCAATATCTATTGCATACATTAATTTTTCTGAAGGGGTTAATCTGAGATTGCATTAAAATCCACCCGATCTGGTAATGTCACACAGGCTTGTCTGGAATATTTTAGGATCACATGGAGTGCAGAAATATATTAACAGGTCTCATAGTTATTTTAGTCAATACATTTGGGCAAGTTATCTACACCTCTGGGGCAGGTGGGACTTGGACCCTTACCATTTAGCCTTGGAGGGGTGGGACATTATCACTGTGCCACAAGACCTGTGGCACGCCTAATAAAAGCAAATTGTTGTAGATGCTAGAAATCTGAGACAAAAACAGAGAATGCTGAAGAAATTCAGCTGTTCTGAGAGAAACACAGAGTTAATCTTTTGAGTCCCTCTTCTTCAGAACACTGTCATACAGTCATACAGTCTTCGGGTTATATGACATGGAAACAGACCCTTCAGTCCAACACGTCCGTGCTGACCAGATATCCTAAGCAGATCTAGTCCCATTTGCCGGCATAGGGCATTTGGCCTTCCAAACCCTTCCTATTCATGCACTCATTCAGCTGTCTTTTAAAAGTTGCAGTTGTACCTATCTCCACCACCTCCTTTTGCAGCTTGTTCCATACAAACACCACTCTCTGTGTGGAAAAAAATGTCCTCATAGCCTTGGTAACAATTTCTAACAAACTTGTTTATCTTGTACCTAACAGCTATCATTTAATAAACATTTTGTTAAGACACAATAGTGGTTATTCCTTTATCACTCCACCCACAAGTACACAATATCAGTAATGTTTATAAGCTGTAAGCAACAGTTTGGCCAATAGATTAAAAAGGACAGTTTAGCTGAGGTATACTCAGTTTAATGGGAACTGGAGATGGTACCTGTTGTTGCTGAAAATCATGACTATGTGATTCAGAGATACTAGGAGCTGCCGATGCTGGATTCTGAGATAACAAGATGTGGAGCTGGATGAACACAGCAGGCCAGGCAGCATCAGAGGAGCAGGAAAGCTGATGTTTCGGGCCTGGACCCTTCTTCAGAAATGGAGGAGGGGAAGCACTCACCTTTACTAGCGTCATTCCCGCCTCCTTGACCTGTCCATCTTTTCTCCACCAATATGCTCCACTATCCACTTTCTATCACCGCCTCCCTCTCTCTTTCTTTGTTTCAGAGCCCCCTTCCCCTCCCCCATTTCTGAAGAAGGGTCCAGACTCGAAATGTCAGCTTTCCTGCTCCCATGACTGTGATAACAAGGTGTAGAGCTGGATGAACACAGCAGGCCAAGCAGCATCAGAGGAGCAGGAAAGCTTTTTCTCGTTTCGGGCCTAGACCCTTCATCAGAAATGGGGGAGGGGAAG
>JAHRHZ010000248.1:62309256-62324254 GCA_024137785.1 Ginglymostoma cirratum
CAGCTCTACACCTTGTTATCTCAGATTCTCCAGCATCTGCAGTTCCTACTACCCATGACTATGTGATTGTATTCTATTTTTTTTAAACATTTCTGTCTAGCTGTGTTTTCTTGATTCAGTATTTTATTACCAGTATTCTACTTATTCTTTACTTTATTTTCATTTTTAATTTTCAATATATTACCGAATTGTTACAGCTAGTACTCTGCCTGTTGTGAATAGCTGAACGACTATTTGGGGCAGCATGGTGGCTCAGTGGTTAGCACTACTATCTCACAGCGTTGTGTTCAGGGGTGTGTAGATTAAGTGGGTTTGGGGAATGGGACTGGGTGGGATGCTCTAACGGTCAGTGTGGTCTTGTTGGGCCGAAGGGCCTGTTTCCACACTGTAGGGATTCTGTGGATCTATGGATAAATTGTTGTGTTCCTTTTTTTTGTGAACAATTCCATAGTCCTTCTTTTAATTCTAAGGAGAAGACTTCGCCTGGGAGTGATATCTGAATTTCTCTCATTGGTGGGTCACTCTCCTGGATGTATAGGTGGAACTTTCATCCACCACCTGGAGCTACTGCTGACTTCATGTCCCAGAGTTAGTATACTTTGCAGGTTGAAAACTAATTTGGGGGCATTTTCCTGCCCAATATTCAAATATTGCCACTGGATTGAGACCTATATCATTTTAACTTCCTACCACAGCTTAAAAGACCCAACACCAGAGAGGGTGAACACAACGTTAGATCATAACTACAGAAGAATGTGATAAAGAAGAGCAGAGGCTGACTGTTTGTGGTTGGGCAGGAGTGTGGCAGACGGCTGGATAGGTTCAGTAGTATGGAAATTGAGAAACTCAAACATAAACAAGAAAGCATCATTACAGATTGGTGGTGGGGATGATTGTTGCCAGGAAATAAAAGGGAGGGACACAATATGTAAATATCATTTTTTTTAAATTCCCTGAAGATGTTGTGAAATTTGAAAGGGTTCAGAAAAGATTGACAAGGATGTTGCCAGGGTTGGAGGGTTTGAGCTATAGGGAGAGGCTGAAGAGGCTGGGGCTATTTCCCCTGGAGTGTCGGAGGCGGACCTTATTAGACGTTTATAAAATCATGAGGGGTATGAATAGGGTGAACAGCCAAGATCTTTTCCCCAGGGTAGTGAGTCCAGAACTTAGAGGGCATAGGTTTAAGGTGAGAGGTGAAAGATTTAAAAGGGACCCAAGGGGCAATTTTTTCATGCAGAGGACGGTGCCTGGACGGAACAAGCAGTCAGAGGAAGTGGTGGAGGCTGGTGCAATTACAATATTTAAAAGGCAGCTGGATGGGTATATGAATAGGAAGAGTTTAGAGGGAAATGGGGCAAATACTGGCAAATGGGACTAGATTTATTGAGGATATCTGGTCAACATGGACTTGTTAGACCAAAGGGCCTGGGTCTATGCTGTACACCTCTATGACGCTATGAGATGTGGGCATCACTGGCTGGCTAACATTTACTGCTCACCCCTACATGCCCTTGAGAAGGTGAGCTGCCTTCTTGAACCGCTGCAGTCCACACACTATAGGTTGACCCACAATGCCATTAGGAAGGGAATTCCAGATTTTGACCCAGTCACAGTGAAGGAACAGTGATATATTTCCAAGCCAGGATGCTGAGTGGCTTGGAGGGGAACTTGCAGGTGGTGGTCTTCCTATGTATCTGCTGTCCTTGTCATTCTAGATAGAAGTTTTGTCAGTTTGGAAGGTGCTGTCTGAGGATCTTTGGTGAATTTACACAGTACACCTTGTAGATAGTACACACTGCTGCTGGTAGTTTGTGAGGCACAAATGTTACTTTCCACTTGTCAGCACAAGCCTGGATATTGTCCAGATCTTGTTCCATTTGAACATGGAATGCTTCAGTATCTGAGGAATCGCAAATGGTGCTAAGCATTGCGCAATCATCAGTGAACTTCCCCACTTCTAACCTTATGATGGAGGGAAGGTCATTGATGAAGCAGCTGAAGATGGTTCGGCCTAGGACACTACCCTGAGGAACTCCCGCAGAGATGTCCTGGAACTGAAAGGACTGACCTCTAACAACCATGTCCCCCTTCCTATGTACCAGGTATGACTCCAGTCAGTGGGCAGTCTGCCCTCTGAAACCCATTGATTGCAGTTTTGTGCCACAGAAACATAAAAGTGTAGGGAAATTTGACAATACAACAATCTTTAAGGCTTTGTATTTAATGCAAAACATTTGGAATAAGGTAGACAAACTGATTTCACAAATTGAGGTAAATGAAAGTGATGTCATAGCCATCACGGAAACATAAGGTGATCGAAACTGGGAGCTTAACATTCAGGTATATTTTACATTTTGGAAAGACAGGAGGAAATGAAACGATGGTGGGGTAGCATTATTAAGAATAAATAAAATGAGTACAGTTGTGAGAGATGGTCTAGGCTTGGATAGTGTAGAATCATTTGGGTGTCGGTCAAAAATAGGAAGGAAGTGGAGACATTGGTAGGAGTACTGTATGAATGTCCAAACAGTAGCCACACTGTTGGAAAGAGTATAAATCAATAAACAATAGGAGCATATAAAAGTAAAATGGAGCAATAATTGTGGGTGTTCTTAGTTTTCATGTTGATTGGGTCAATCGAGTTGGAAAGGGTGGCTACCAACAACAAAATCATAAAAGGCAATAGGGTAATTTCCTGGAGCAAAATGCAATTTGCCAACCAGGGAACACTCTGTCCTGGATTTGGTAATGTGTGATGAGGCAGGTTTAGTCTATGACCTCCCAGTAAAAGATCCCCTCAGAAATTGTGATCATAACATTATGATATTTGATGTTCAGTTTGAGCTTGAGAAACATGGATCAGAAACAACTGTGTTTACCATAAATAAAGGGTATTATGCTGAAATGAGGATAGAGTTAGCTAAAGAGGGCTGGGTAGATAGATTAGCAAGAGAAATGGAAGCAAGCAGTGGCAGATATTTGAAGACATTTAAGACATTCATGACCCTCAGCAAAAATATATCCTATTAAGGAGGAAAATTTCTGAGACGGATAAACTGACCATAGCTAACAAATGAAGTTAAGGGGAGTATAAAGTTGAAACAGAAAGCGTTTAAGGCGGCAAAGGTTAGTGATAGCCCCAAATACGAGGAAAAATCAGAAATCAGCAGAGGAAGACTAAAAAGATAATAAAGAGAGAGCAAATAAACTACAAGGGCAAACTAGCAAGGAATATAAAAACTGATAATAGCAGTTTCTTTAAATAAGTAAAAAGGAAGAGAGGGATCCAAGTGAACATAAACCCCTTAGAAAATCAATCAGAGGAGATAGTGATGGAGATAAGGGAATGGCAGAGGGATTAAATATATTTTGCATCAGGCTTTTTGATGGAAGATACTTCAAACATCCCATTCATACTAACAAATACGAGGGAGGAATTAAGTGTCATCACCATCTCTACAGAGGAAGTATTAAACAAACTAATGGGGCTAAAGGTATTATCTATGATATTATCACTAGCCTATTAATCCAGAGACCCAGGTAATGTTCTGGGACCTAGGTTCAAACTACATGGTGGTAGGTCGTGGAATTTGAATTCAATAAAAATTTGAAATTAAGAGTCTAGTGATGATCGTGAAACCGTTTCTGATTGTCAGGGGAAAACCTATATGGTTCAATAGTGTCATTTCGTAAAGTAAATCTGACATCCCTACCTGGTGACTCTAGACCCACTGCAATGTGATTGACTATTAACTGCTCTTTGGGCAGTTAGGGATGGGCAATAAATGCTGGCCTAGCCAGCGATGCCAATATCAGGTGAATGAATATAATAAAAAGACCCTTAGCCCTGATGGCTTGCATTCTAGGATCCTAAAAAAAGTAGCTGAAGAAATAATGGATGCATTGGTTGTAAGTTTTGAAAAGTCCTTGGATCCTGAGAAGCACCAGAGGATTGAAAAAATGCTAATGTGACACCTCTATTCACAAAGGGAGGGAGGCAAAATACAAGTAACTATAGACTGATTAGCCTAACACCTATTGTTTGAAAAATATTGGAATCAATGCTTTAGTAAGTAATAGCAGCACATTTGGAAAATCATAATTTAAGCAAGTCAGTATGGCTTCGTGAAAGCGGAATCATGTCTGACTCATTTTTTTTCTGAAGAAGGGTCTAGACCCAAAATGTCAGCTTTTCTGCTCCTCTGATGCTGCTTGGCCTGCTGTGTTCATCCAGCTCTACACCTTGTTATCTCAGATACTCCAGCATCTGCAGTTCCTACTATCTCTGACTCATTTATTAGAGTTTTCGGAGGACGATAGAGGGAAACAAGTAGATGTGTTGTATTTGGATTTCCAGTGGTTTTAACAAGGTACCTCACAAAAGGTTAAGTCATAAGATAAGAGCCCACAGTGTTGGAGGAGTATATTGGCATGGATAGAGAACTAACTAATGGGCAGTAAACAGAGACTGGGGAGAAATGGCTCTTTTATAGGTTAGTGGCCAGTAAATAATGAGGTTCCTATGGATTAGTGCTGGGACTGCAACTGTTTGCAATATATATTAATGACTTTTGAAAGGAAGCGAATGTACAATAACCAAATTTGCAAATGATACAAAAGTAGAAGGGAAGGGACGTTGTGAAAGGGAAACAGTTTGCCTGTCTCTACACCACCCCCCTCACCTCAATTCCAGGCCCCAAGAAAACATTCCACATTAAACAGATGGTCACCTGCACATCCGCTAATATGGTATATTGTATCCGCTGTTCCCGATGTGGCCTCCTCGACATCGGAGAAACCAAATGGGGGATTGGAGACCGCTTTGTGGAGTACCTACTCTCGGTTCACGACAAACGACTACACCTCCCAGTCACAAACCACTTCAACTTCCCCTCCCATTCTCTGGATGACATATCCATCCTGGGCCTCCTCCATTGCCACAACAATGCCACCCAAAGGCTGCAGGAACAGCACCTCATACTCCACCTGGGAACCCTGCAGCCCAACGGTCTCAATGTGGACTTCACAAGCTTCAAAATCTCCCCACCCCTGAACTCATCTCAAGACCAGACCAGCTCGTCCCTGCCTCCTTGACCTGTCCATCTTTTCTCCCACCTATCGGTTCCTCCCACCTCACTGACCAAACCCACCCCCACTTCCTACCTACTAGCCTCATCCTCACCTCCTTGACCTGTTCGCCTTCCCTCCCACCTACCCGCCCCTCCCTCCTCACTGACCAACTCCCATCTCAACTCCCTACCTACACTCACTGGCTTCATCCCCACCTCCTTAACCTGTCTGTCTTCTCTCCACCTATCTGCTCCTCTATCCACCTTCTATCATCGCCTCCCCCTCTCTCTATTTAGGGTACTTCTTACTTCGTACTTGGGTATGTTTTCCTACAGGGTGGAGCCTTTTGCAAACGTCTTCTGCAATGTTCATCGTTTCATTTTTCCCTCCGTGACTATATTTGCTTTAGTGGAGTAATAACATCTTTTGGGACAATAAGGACTACAGATGTCAGAAGCCAAAGTCTATAGGTGCGAAGCTGGAAAAACGCAGAATAATGCTGAGGCCAGACAGCATCAGAGGAGCAGGAAAGTTAATGTTTCGGGCTGAAACCCTTCATTAGGACTATGGAGGCAGAGGGGAGCTGAGAAATAAATAGAGGGAGGGGTTTGGGGGAAGGGTAGGAGAGATGGTGACAAGTGGGTGCAGGTATGGGGTTATCATGATTGGTCTGTAGGAAGGGTGGAGCAGATAGTTGGGTAGGAAGATGAACTGGTTAGGTCATGTCAGGGAGATGAGGAGGAGGAGGGCTGGACATGGGGTAAGGTTGGGGGTGGAGGGATTTTGAAGCTGGTGAGGTCAATGACCTGTAAGGTCCCAAGGCAAAATATCAGGTGTTGTTCCTCCAGTTTACATTTGGCCTCACTGTGACAGTGGAAGAGGCCAAGGATGGACACGTCATCAGGGGAGTGGGAGGGGAAATAAAAGGGGTGACAACCGGAAGGTTGGGTTGGTTGTTGTGTGCAGAGCTCAGGTGCTCCGAGAACTGGTCTCCAAGTCTGCGTTTGGTCTCCCCGATATAGAGGAGTCCACATCAGGAGCAACAGATGCAATAGATCAGTTGGATGAAGTGCATGTGAATCTCTGCCAGATTTGAAAGGATTGTCTGGGGCCTTGGACGGAGGTGAGAGGGGAGGTGTGAGGTAGGTGTTGCACCTCTTGCTGATGCAGGGAAAGGTACCGGGTGTGGTGGAGAAGTTGGGGGGGAGTGTAGAGCTGACGAGGGAGTCATGGAATGAATATTCCCAGTGGAATGCGGACAGGGGCAGGGAGGGAAATATCTTTTTGGTGGTGGGGTCTGATTTTAGGCAGTGGAAATGTCGGAGGATGATGCGTTGGATTCAGTGGTACATGACGAACAAGGGGACTCTATCCTTGTTGTTGTTTGGGGAGAGGGTTTAAGGGCAGAAGTGTGGGAAATAGAGGCGATGCGGTTAATGGCATCCTTAATTACAGAGGAGGGGAAATTCCCATCCCTAAAGTAGGAGAATATCTGGGATGTCCTGGAGATAAATGCCTCATCCTGGGAGCAGATATGGTGGAGGCAGAGGAACTGAGAGTACGGGATAGCATTTTTGCAGGAGGATGGGTAGGAGGAGGTGTATTTGAGGTAGCTGTGGGAGTCAGTGGGTTTGAAATGGATGTCGGTGGTGAGTCGGTTTCTGGAGATGGAGACGGGGAGGTCAGGAATGGGAAGGAATTGTCAGAAATAGTCCAGGTGAATTTGAGGGTGGGGTTGAAGGTGTTGGGATAGTTTGTGAACTGCTTGAGCTCCTCATGGGAGTATGAGGCTGCACTGATGCAGTCACCGATATAATGGAGAAAGAGGGATGGGATGGTGCTGGTGTGGTTGCAAAAGAGGGACTGTTCCACAAATCCTACAAAGAGGCAGGCATAGCTTGGGACCATGTGAATGCCCATGGCCAACCCTTTGGTTTGTAGCATTTTTGATTTCTTTTCTTCTTTTTATCGAATCCCCACCAAGATCTGCAGTGATGGCCACAACTCTGTTATTCTATTTTGATGAATCAATGGATTGAGCCATGAATTTCAAAGCAGAGTTTAGCTTCATCACCATTTTTGTTCTTGTATTAAGTTCCACAAAGGTCCAAGGGGTTGAAGTATTCACAGCAGGAGCTTTAATACAGAAATGTTCATTCTGTGGACGGTTAGGTCAGACTAAACTGTTTCCCGCCCAAAATGTTGTCATTAGGTCGCATGACGGGATTCTTAAGTGACAGTGCACCATACTTACTTAAATACAAAGGAATGATTTTTTTCTCTTAGGCAGTAGTCATTCTGTGGAATTCTTTACTGCAGTGGGCTGTAGGAGATCGCTCGTGAATATTCTCAAAGCTGAGGTAGATTCGTGTTTGGTAGAGAGTCCAGGCAATGAGATAAAGGCAGGAAAGTGGAGATGTGGAATGTCAGATCGGCTAGGATCTTGTTGAATGGCGGATCAGACTTGATGGGCTGAATGGCCTATTTCAGTCCCTATATCTTCTGGTCTTATCTGCTTAAAGTAAATTAATGATGATAAGTTCAATATGTCTATTCTTCTTACTGGTTCCCTCACCACCAGCACAGACCAAGTCTAGCAATTATGTTCTTTAGGATGCACCTAGCTTGATCTGTGGTGGTACTACCAACCACAACTTGCTGTTGGACATTGAAGTTCCCCACCCAGAGTACAAAGAACAAAGAACAAAAGAGATGTTCGGCAGAGGAACAGGCCTTTCAGCCCTCCAAGCCTATGCCGATCATTATGCCCTGACTAAACTAAAAAACAAACCTTCTGCCCTTATTCGGTCTGTGTTCCTCTATTCCCTCCCTATACATGTAACCATCCAGCTGCCTCTTACATGTCACCAACATGCTCAATTCCACCACCTCCTCTGGCAGTGCATTCCAGGCTCCAACCACTCTCAGTGTGAAAAACTTTCCTTGCATATCTCCCTTAAATTTTCCCCCTCTCACCTTGAACCTGTGCCCCCTTGTAATTGAAACTTCAACCCTGGGGAAAAGCCTCTGATTATCCACCCTATCTATGCCTCTCATAATTTTGTAGACCTCTATCAGGTCTCCTCTCAGCCACCATCTTTCCAGTGAAAACAATCCTAGTCTTTTTAACCTTTCCGCATAGCCAAAGCCCTCGAGATTGGGCAACATCCTGGTGAACATTCTCTGCACCCTCTCCAAAGGTTCCACATCCATCTGGTAGTATGGCGACTAAAGCTGCACGCAATACTCCAAAAGTGGCCCAACAAAGGTTTTATATAGCTGCAACATGGTTTGCCAACTCTTGTACTCCATGCCCCAGCCAATGAAGACAAGCAAGCCATATGCCTTCTTAATCACTTTGGCCACCTGTGTTTCCACTTTTAGGGAACTTTTGACCTGCATTCCCAGATCCGTCTGTACACTAATGTAGATACATTTTGTGCACTTGCTTCCTTTACTGTTTCCTCCAAGAGGTGTTCAAAATGGAGAAGTACTGATTCATCTGCAAAGGGCTGTTGAAATAGCAGAGATGACAGCAGGTGGTAATCAGCCTGTACTCGACCTGATGCCACGAAATGTCATGGGGTCTGTTGTCAATGTTGAAGAATTAACCCATATTAATTCCCTTTTGACTAGATACCCTTGTTCTGTCATCTCTGATAAATCTGCCCTGCCTGTTGGAGACTGGAGGCTTGATTTTGTAATTTCCGGGGCCGAGATTGGGAGATTCAGTTTCACTCATTTCTTTAGGTTTTATGGCAGTTTTGATACAACTGACAGGCTCTGGGATGTGGGGATGGGTATAGGTTGTATGGAAACGTTTTTTGGTGCTAAAACTCGATATTGAGTCCTGAAGGCTTCAGGGTCCCTAAGTAGAAAATGAGATGCTGTCATTCCAGCTTGCGCTGAGCTTCACTGGAGCACCGCAGAAAGCCTGAAAAGAGATGTTGGCCGGGGAACACAGTGTGTTAAAGTGGCAGGCAATCAGAAGCTCAAGGACATTTTAATGTAGAGGAGGTCACACTGAGAGCAGCGAATACTGTAGTCTATATCGATTGAAGTGCAGATAAATTGCTGATTCACCTGGAATTGTGTTTGGAGCCTTAGATAGTGAGGAGAGAAGAAGGAAACAGGCAAGTAATACACTTTCTGCAGTTGGAGGGGAAAATGCGATGGGGACACGTTGGGGGTGAAAGAAGAGGAGACCCGATTGGCCCAGAGGGAGCAGTCCCTGTGGAATGCTGACAAGGGGAGGAGATGGGAATATGTGTCCAGTAATGGCGTCACACTGGAGGCGGCATGAATGATAGATCATGATTCTTTGGATGTGGATGGTGGTGGAATGGTACGTGAGGTCCCGAGGGACCCTATCACTGTTGTAGGAGGGAAGAGAAGGGTTGACGGCTGAAGTGTGGGAGGTGGGCTGGACATGGCTAAGGCCCTGTCAATCACAGCGCTGGAAAAACCTCGGTTCAGGACAAAGATGGACATTGTGTTGGCCTCCAAGTGGAAGGTGGCATCATCAGAACAGATGTGACAGAGACAGAGAAACTGGGAGAATGGGATGGAGTCTTTACAAGAAGCAGGATGTGAGGATGTATAGTCCAGGTAACTGTGGGAGTCAGTGGGTTTGTAGTGGATATTGGTGGCCAGCCAATTTAATTCCAGAGTTTTATTTAATTCACATTTCATTATCAGCCATTCTGGGATGTGAACATTAATCTCAGGGTTCTCCACTTCTTTCTAGAAAAATGGCCTGAACGACCACTTCTCTCCTCTGCCTGGCCAAGCTCATCCTCATCCTGAACAACTTCTCTTTTAACTCTTCTCACTCTCTTCAGGTCAAAGGCCATAGGTATCCACGTGGGCTCCAGTTATGCCTGTCTCTTTGTGGGGATACGTGGGATATTTTTTGTTCCCGGTCTACTCCAGTCATCACCTAACTCTTTCTGATATATCGATTATGTCTTGGTGCTGCTTCCCTCTTTTGTCTGGAATAGGAAAAGCTTACTAAATTTTGCTTCCAACTTCCACCCTGCCCTCACCTCCACCTTTACCTGGTCCATCTCCAACTTATCCATTCCCTTCCTTGTCATCTCTGTTTCCATCTCTGAGGTTAGTCTGATCACCAATATCCATTACAAACCAATTGACTCCTACAGTTACCTTGATTAAACATCCTCACACCCTGTTCCCTGTAAAGACTCCATTCCATTCTCCCAGTTTCTCTGTCTCCATTTCACCTCATCTGAAGACACTACCTTTTGCCTTGGAGGCCTCAGAAATGTCTACCTTTTACCTCAGATGAGGATTCATCACCAACATGGTTGACAGGACCTCTCAGCTGTGTCCGACACAATGCCTGCGTTTCAGCCTTCCATCCCCTTTCTTCCCTCCCATGACAGTGATTGAGTCTCCCTTGCCCACCTACTACTCTACTAGCATCCACATTCAGAGGATCATTAGCCACCATTTCCGTCTTCTCCAACAGGATGGCATGACCAGGTACGTTTTCCTCTCCCAACACATGCCTTCCAGGAGAAGCAGTGACTTACCTGCACGTCACACAATCTAGTCTACTATATTTGCTGCTCATAATAAGGGGAGGCAAATTGCAGACCGGGCGGTGTTCTGTCCATAAAAATAACGCTGAGCTTCTAGTTGCCTGCCACTTCAACACACCACTGTGTTGCCTGGCCAACATCTCTGTCTCAGGCTTGCTGCAGTGCTCCAGTAAGGTTCAGTGCAAACTGGAAGAATCATAGAATTCTTACAGTGTGGAAGCAGGCCATTTGGCCGATCGGGTCCAAACCAACTGTCTCAAGAGCCTCCGACCCAGACTCAGTCCCCAACCCTATCCCTGTAACCCTGCATTTCCCATGGCCAATCAACCTAATCTGCACATCTTTGGCCTATAGAAGGAAACCGGACCACATGGAAGAAACCCCACGCAGGCACGGAGAGAATGTGCAAACTCCACACAGTCACTCAATGGTGGAATTGAACCCAGGTCCCTGGCACTGTGAGGCAGCAGTGCTAACTACCGAGCCACCCTGCTACCCCAACATCTCTTCATTTTCTGCTTGGGGACCCTGAAGCCTTCAGGACTCAATATCAGGTTTGACCTGAACACTGCCTTCCATGTCATTTCCCCAACCCCATGACCAATGACCTGTCATAATGTGTGCAGCTTTCAGCACAGCCAACCCACTTTCACCTGCTCATTGTCCCCTTGATCAGATTTTCTTTCTCCTGAGCATTTTGACTTGTCTTCTTAATTGTTGTCCTCTCTCTCTGGGCTCCATTTCTACCTATTTGCTCACTCCTTTGCCCAACTATTACCCCTGACTTCAGCATAAATACCAAACTTTCTGCTAGCTACTATCAGTTCTGTTGAAGGGTCACTGGACTTGAAATGTTAATTCTGCTATCTCTCCACAGGTGCTACCAGAACTGCTGAGTTTCTCTAGAAATTTCTGTTTTTGTTTCTTTTCATTAGGGTTTCTTTTGCCTTTTCATGAAGATTGTATGACCACACAATGCTGTGTTCTGAGTTGATAGACTGAGTTTGATGGACTAGCAGTTCTTCTCCACTTCTTTTCACATGTTCAAAGTAGAGAAGATATAATTTGAGTTGCTAAGTTATAATGAATAATGTACTGATTTTTTTCAATGGTGGAAAGTGCTTGATTCAACAATGGAATGAATTGTTTCTCACTGGTTAACTTGTTGAAGCCTAAAAGAAATAGTGATTTAAATTCTGTGCAATACGTGCTGGGAACTTTCTTAGGTAATTTTTCCATTCACAATCATGATTTTGGCAGATGCATGAATACAGGTGGTAATGATACGTGATTTCCATTATACTTCCACCCGCTGAGCAGGATAAAACATCCCTTGGTTGTACCATCATTGCAGAAAATAACCTTCTGAAACATCTCCATTTGAAACCTTAAGCATCCCACCCCCATCCCCACCATCCCTTCTCTCTGATGTCAGTAGAACCACTCTCTTTTTTTCCTGATATTAAGTGGTTAGGACAGTGAAAGCGTCAGGGTCCAAATGCTGTCAAAAATTAGAGGCTTGCTGTAAATCACAATGAACACTAAAGCAGTACAAAGGAGTAATGTGAAATTAATGTAACAACTACTCACCAGAAACTAGAGAACCACTGTATTTCTCTCTGAAAACTAAGATGGTGATTCATTCAAGAAGTAGTGCGGAGGTAACTGCTGTAAAAGATAATGCACGAGTACATCTGTCAAAATAATCACCGCATTTCAAAGAAAATGGTTCTCTCTCAGGACCTTTCTACCCTTTTTGATGTTTGTGTAGTGATTGTAACAAGGTCAGCCAGGTGGACCTCATAGAATATGCGTTCCCTGATTGGAGCCGTTAATATGGTTCAATCAGGGAGCCGTGGCTGACAGATAAGAACAGAAGTGTCTGACACCCTGTTTACTCCGACAGCTGGCTCTGAGGGAACTGAATCAGTGTCACGGACTCTCCACGTGTAAATAAAGGGTGCCTTGGGTGATGGGATACTGACCTCTGAGGAGCCATTTTAGTTTGCAGGTTTCAGAAAGGGCCGCTACTGCAGCTGTTGTATTTCAGGATCCCTGCTATCACTAGTTGACAGCTTGCTCAACCCCAAAAGCCTTACATAGATGTACTGCAGCCCATCTCCTCACACTTTGCCCATGAAGTAGCAACTCGCTGAAACATGAGGTCATATGTGTCTAACTGTCAACAAGAAGCTCCATACAAGGAAACAGTTGGCCCTCATACGTCATATAATTTTAAAAATTATTATTTGTACTGTAGTTGCAGTGTGCACTGAGAATGTTTGCTGGTTTTGTAGCGTGTTGAAATAAGTATCAGAAATGTGACGTGTGAATTTAAGGCAATCGTTAATGATGGAACATGTGTGGAAGGGCAAGGTAAAATTTAATCGCTAACATAATGGACACAATTCCCAGTTAGGAGAAGATGTTTTTATTAAGACCATTCACTGAATGTCATAGGGGACAATGCTAATTCTGTAAACTCTTCATCCTCAAACTGTTTGCCAGCTGCGGCTCAATGTTAGCATTTCTGCTTCTGGCCTGCAAAGTCCCAGATTTAAGGCTCATTTTACAATAAGATACATAAAAAACAATATCAATTCCAGTGTTATCGATTCCAGTGTAGTGCTGACAGAAAACTGAACTGCTGGTGGCGCTGCCTTTCAAATATGATGCTAAATCAAAGGCACAATTGATTGTTAAACTTGATGCAAAAATGGCAGTAGAGTTGACCTGGCCAATGTCTATCCCTCAATCAGCATCAAAGAACAAATGATTTAAATTGTTTTTACTTTAATTTTTTTAAATGGTGGGGAGCAGATGCCACTCGTTGTTTTTGGTAATCAGTTTGATGCAGCAGTTAAACATCCTCTTCTGGATTTTCATATTATTTGTGAGACACAGATGTGTGGCTTAGAGAGCCTTTAGGATGCGAGATGCCTTAGTTGGGCTGTATTGTAGCAAATACTTCATGTACAAATGGTGTATTCTGTGATTGCTCTGGTGAAAACATGCACATCATTGTGTATGTCTTCAGCTGCTTGCCATGAGAAATTGGGGACCTGTTACAGTGGCCTGTTTTATTCACTCAGGAGTTACATTGTTTCCTATCTTCTTGGGAGCAAATATTGATGGAATGGGTAGCTACTTTAGAATCAAGGTGTTGTAACCCCTGTGACTGGGAATTGTACATTGCTGATGGTTGCAAATGAGTTGTGAGCAAATGTGAGTCTATGTGTTAATGTAGCCAAAGTTTGCAGCAAGGGATCTAAGATTTGTAAACTTTTTTTTCCTCCTTATTCAATTTTCTTACTGTCTCAGTAAACACAAGCAACTATCTTTAGAAGAAAAAGAAATCAGAAATCCCAGTTATTTTTATTAAGTGACAACATTACATGGTTTAAAGTAGATGAATGTTAACTATGTAAAAGCTAAATAAAGCAAACACTAAATATTATATTAGATAAGCTCCGAAACTCTAAGATTCCTAATCAACAAAAGTTAAACTGAAATAACAAGCAAATTACAGTACAATACAAGCTAAAAGTTACACATTAAATGACAAATAAAACTAAGATAAATCTTACACAGTAACTCAGCAGTGTACATCACATTTATGTAATTAAACTCAGACTCAAAGTCCATCAAAGCTTCTTCCAGGAGCTAAACTAAGCCCCAGAACCAATGCAGAACCAGCCAATCTCCATGGGCATGTTTGGAGAACTGGCACATGTTTGGAGAACTTCCTCAACTCTGCTATGACAGTCTGGATGATATAGATCCATCAATGTTATCTTCAAGTAACAGAAGCAGTTTCAGCAATTATCACTGTTTATTCTCAACTTCTAGAATTCCCATCTCCATTCTTCTGCTGCCTATGCTGCATTATTGGACTCATCAACCACTACTTACTGGCTCTGTAATACTTTATATAACCTGCTTCAGCCTATCCAGCAGTTTTGATTTATTAGGTACATGAAAACAAAGCACTGAGAAGCATGAGATGGCCTTTGAACATTGTTCACAATTGAATAAGAGCATGGTCTTGTATCCACTTTTCCATTAACCTTTCACTTCCTTGTCTATAGAAATCTATCTATCTTAGCCTTGAATCTGAATTCAATGATCCCAACCTCCACTGTTTTGTGGGGCAAGACAATTACGCAAACTAAAAATCAACTGGAAGTAAAAAGAAATGCTGCATCAGTTTTGATTTCCAAAGAAACATGTGTGGTGAAGATGGGGACAATTTCCTTTCTCTGTGATAACAAGGTGTGGGGCTGGATGAACACAGCAGGCCAAGCAGCATTATAGGAGCAGGAAAGCTTGACGTTTCGGGCCTAGACCCTTCATCAGAATATCTA
>JAHRHZ010000248.1:62324654-62348285 GCA_024137785.1 Ginglymostoma cirratum
TAGATATTCTGATGAAGGGTCTAGGCCCGAAACGTCAAGCTTTCCTGCTCCTATGTTGCTGCTTGGCCTGCTGTGTTCATCCAGCCCCCCACCCTGTTATCTCAGATTCTCCAGCATCTGCAGTACCTGTTATCTCTTCCTTTCTCTGTTTCCTGTTTCACTAAGGGGCTTTATGAAACAACACAAGCTTGGCATCCATGGATTTCATTACAATCTCTAAAGTCATCAATTGCTCTAGATTGAAATATGTACTTGTTTCTAATTTAATGCTTCTCTTGAAACAAGCTCTGAATATCTTCAAGAATAAAGATGATGGAGTACTGAGGTAATTGAAGCCCTGAAGTTCCTAATAGTGTTCTCTAATAGGGACCCACTAAATTTGTATAAAGTTATCAGTATCATCGTCAAATATTAGCATCAAATATCAGCATCAAAATTAAAATGAATGTAAAAATGAAAACAAACAGAGTTTAAATCAATACAAGGAGAAGAAAAGGGTAAACATGGAAAATAAATTGCAAAGAATTTACTGGGAATTAAAGTATTTTGATTCTACTTAAGATATTAAGTTTATTGATTTCAAGGAAATGGAGGAGGGGATTGTGGGGAAAATAACGATAGAAGCCTATTTTTAGCAATGCCTTTTGGACTGAAAATTCTCTGATAGCTTAAGGAATATGAAATGTCTTTTGGTTTCGAAAGAAATGGTAATTAAAAGGCAGAATGCTGGGAAATGGAGCCAGTTGGAATACACTAAATAATACCAATGAAAGTAACAGTTAAAGCTGAGTTATGACGAGAAACATCGTAGCAAAAGAAAATCAGAAGCAGCACAACTGAATGTTTCAATATATTAAATAGGTCAAAATTATGATTGCAGGAATCTTATTGTCAGATTAGCATTTATATGGGCAAAAAAGGTGGAATTTGTTATAATGGAAGCAGTGTATTTGCAATTAATGAGATCATTCCTGAAGATTAAAAGGCTGGCTGTGTGTAATGAAAGTATGAGAATTCTTTGAGAATGTAATAAAATTACTGAAGGCATTCTGACTCTAATTAGCATTTCTGTAGGAATCATCTGCTATTTCCTTCAGGACTCCATGTACTTAATACTTTAAATTGCACAAAATTCAGTAACTCTTCCTAAATCTTTTGCAATCTATGTTTACAATTTTTCATTTCTCTTCTCACTTCATGTAATTTGAAACAATTTCTGTCTTCACTTCTTTTAACCTCATCTTAATTGTTTAATTTTAACATTCTACTTGTATGTGGTTTTATTTGGTTTGCATTTTCTCCTACTGTACAGACAGTCTCCAGTTTACCAGTGGGTTCCACTTGTACGTTGATGCTTATGCAAGTTGGAACACAATGCAAACCAACACAGTATAATATAAAATAGCTATTTGTAAGTACACGGAAACATTTGCATGCCGGACCTTTAAAATTAATATTAATATGGGATCTTGTTTGTAAATACAAGCATTTGTAAATCAGAAATCTTAAACTGGGGACAACTTCTAAGATTTTCTTGAGGATTTCTGTCCCAAAATGTCATCTCCTCAATTTGACACTTTAAGTTTAGATTTTTATGTTAGTCTAATATTCCACTTTATGATTGCTTGTTTACAGTAAATATGCTGATATATTTGCCTCTGACCCAATATTCCACCTCTGTTGAACTTTTTACCAACCAAGTCAGCACAGCCTCTCGGTCAGTCTCCAGGTTATGGATAGGTTATGTGTATGGGCAAAGATTTGCAAAATAGAGAATAATGTGGGAAATTTTGGTAGGCAGAATTAAAAAAAAAATATTATCTGACTACTATGAGATTGCAGTGCTCAAAGGTGCAGAGGGATCTAGGTCTTCAAGTGCATGTATTGTAAAAGATTAGTGTGCAGGTAAACAAGCAATTAGGAAAGCGAAAAGAATGTCATTGCTTGTTGTGAGGGGATTTGAATGCAAAAATAGAATTGTACAGGATAAAGGTGAGACTACATTTGGTGTACTGTGTAGAGCATGGGCAGCTCTATACAGTAGCACGGTGGCTCAGTGGTTAGCACAGCTGCCTCACATCCGCCTCCCCCTCTCTCCCTATTTATTTCAGAACCCTCTTCCCCTCCCCCATTTCTGATGAAGGGTTTAGGCCCGAAACGTCAAGTTTTCCTGCTCCTATGATGCTGCTTGACCTGCTGTGTTCATCCAGCCCCATGCTTGTTATCTCGGATTCTCCAGCATCTGCAGTACCTTTTATCACAGCACTAGGGACCTGGGTTTGATTCCAGCCTCGGGTGTCTGCCTGTGTGGCGTTTGCACGTTCTCCCTGTGTCTGCATGGGTTTCCTCCCACAGTCCAAAGATATGCAGGTTAAGTGGATTGGCCATGCTAAATTGCCTGTGGTGTTTCGGGGGGTGGGTCTGGGTGGGATGCTCTGAGGTTTGGTGTGGACTTGTTGGGCCAAAGGGCCTGTTTCCACACTGTAGGGGATTCTAATCAGTATTTGCTTTCCTACTTAAGGAAGGGTGTAAATGTGTTGGAGGTAGTTCATAGAAGTTTTAACAGATTAATACTTGGAAAAGTTAAGGTTGCCCTATCAGGAAAGATTGGGCAGACTGGGCTTTTGTGTCTGAATTCAGAAGACTAAGAGGTCAGTCGATTGAAACAAACAAGATCCTGTGAGAACTTCGTCTGGAAAGAATGATTCTGCTGGTGGGAGAATCTAGAACTAGGGGTCACCGTTCAAAAGTAAGAGGTTGCCCTCTGAGAAAGTTGATTTCTTTTCCCACAGAGGGTTGAGAGTCTTTGGAACTCTTCCTCAAAAGACAGAGTCTTTAAAGCTTGTCAAGGCAACAGTTGATGGATTATCGGGGTGGGCAGGCATGTGGAGTTTCGTTTAAAATCAGATCAGCCATGATATTAGTGGATGGCCGACCAGACTGGAATGGCCTACTCGTGCTCATAATTCGTATGTAAGAAGTTCGTTGTGATATTTTTCAGTTAAAACATCCATCAAAACATTTAAGCGCACGTAAAGTAAATGCCCTGAAACACGGTGCAAATTCAACTGTCAGTCGGTGGGGAGAGTGATAACGTGCTGTCCCCAGGACTCCAGTCAGTCAGTCTCAGTAGGAAAAGGTTTCCGTTCTGAGGAAGGGTCACCGGACCCGAAACGTTAATTCTGCTTTTTTCCTTCACAGATGCTGCCAGATCTGCTGAGCTTTTTCAGCAACTTTGTTTTCTGTTCCTGATTTATAGGATCTGCAGTTCTTTCGGTTTTTTTAGTTTAAAGTTTCCAGTCTTCTTCAGAACTCAGCACTGATTGCACCACTTGGTATTTATTTCAGATTTCCAGCATCTGCAGTTGTTTGCTTTCACTCCAGCGAGTCTGCACAAAGTGGAAACAAAATAACATTTACTCTCTGCACTAAGTACCACACATGGCCAGTTCACGCCGTGAATTTTCCTCCCATTCAAACTGCGCTAACAAGTGCGTCTGTGGAGGGCAATAGGATACTGCTGGAAACACTCAGCTGGTCTGGAAGTGCGAGATAATAAGCATGGGGCTGGATGAACACAGCAGGTCAAGCAGCAAAGTGCCCTGTTTTTACTCAGTAAGCAGGTGGTCTGAAAAGTAGCGACCTTCTGGAAGTGGTAGACTTCCTCACAGCCTCTGTACTGCTTTTAATGCTATAGTGCGCCTTTAACGTTCAAAGGGTCATAGCCGGCAGCGGTAGGCGTGGCGCCGCTGCAGTGAAATGAGTGTAGCTGGAGGAAGGGGGCGGAATCCGGGAGCTTGCCGCTGGCAGGAGAGGCTGCAGCCGGACGGGGAAAGCGGGCTGACTGCGAACAAGATGCCGAGCCGAGACGCGCAGCTCTGCACCAGCTACTTCAACATCAGAGGCGAGCTGGTGCAAAGTTTCAGGTGTCCGAGGAAGGCGGATGGCATGGACAAAGTTTACTGCTGCGGCTTCTTGGACCTCAAGTACTGCTGCAGCGAGGCTGATAACTATTTCCCCTATTCGCACGGTTACATGTGGTCGCTCAGGTAAAACAGACTGAGGGACACAGGGAGGAGATACAGAGTAGTTGGTGGGTGGTGGTAGTGTGGGCTGTAATGTAGTTTCTTCAACTCTACCCAGAAACTGGGATTGAATATTTGGAGCCATATTTGTCTGGAGCATTCTGAAGTTTTTTTTGTAGTTTCGCCTTGCACTTACAGCAGAGAGAAACTTGCAATTCTTAAGTCGAGCATCCGTCAACAGTTGGTAACATTGCATTAGTTTTGAAGTGCGATTAGCTACATTCGCAAATGCAGTAACCAATTTTCACAGACAGCAGGGAATCGAGACACCAGTCAATCTGCTTTTTCTAAAATTGTGGTGCGAAAGGCTGCAACATTTCGTCCGAAAAGCGGCACCTCTATTAGCATTGCACTGAAGAGTTCTGACTCAGAAATGAGAGTCATACTATCTGAACCGAGGTAGCAGTTGGACGAACTAAGGTAATCGTTGAGATGGTTTATTTGTGCCCACGGTATTGAATTGGCAGCATTGTTAGGGTAGCTCAAGAACTGCAGAGAGGAGTTCGGCGCTACAGCGCAACACAAGTAAAGCCGTCAATGTTCAAGTATTGGATTATGCCCCTTTCCACCCATCAATATCCACCGATTTTTTTTTCCAAGCTTGTTCAGTGAAAGCCAAGCATGAGGTTTTTACAGAATTCAACACTGGATAGGTGTTTAGCCGGAAACTAAGTCAGCGAGCTAAATTCACCCTATCATTGATATGTGGTGGCTGGTATGTTTCAAGCAAGAGACGTGTGACCGATGCATGAAGTATCATCCTGCATTCGGCGTATCCAGAAGGAACACGCAAGTTAGATACCAAAATATCGCATTTCTCAAGCTGAAACATTCCACAGTATGTGGGGAAAACGAGGGCTGATGAAATGCATCTTACATTTGCTTCAGAGAAATAGAAAAGCAGTGCAATAAACAGCCCAAGGAAGGCAGCAAGAAATAGAAAGAGTTAGTTTAAGGAATTTAGGTGATTCATATACAAAGGTAGCAGAGGGGAAGGGTAACTGTAAGCAATACCATGGTATCAATAAGGGGCATTGGTGCAATGAGGAGAAATACCGAATGGTAATTGTAGAGTATTCCATTATTGGTGAATAGGGAATCCGTTTATGCAGCTGCAACTGTGAATCCTGAATTATTTTCTGGGCCTTGGCTCCCAGTTGCTTGGGTCATGACATTAAGTTTGCGCAAGAGATCCTGCACAGTTTGTGGACTAAGCTTAGATTGCCTCTGGCCCTGTGGACAATGTCAACAGTTAGAATTTAGTGTTCAAGCAAGAATGTCTGTACAATACCATCTTTAACATCTGCACTGACTACATTTGGGAAAAGACATCAGAGGAATGCTGTTTGGCTTGAGGCTTATTAGACTGAAATGGAGCCAGTTACTGAAACTGAAAGGAGCATCAAGAACAACAAACTAGTCCCAGGAAACAGAATTTAAATGCACACAGAGCTGGCAGAAATCAAGTTGTAGCAGACTGATTGGCAGTACACTAGTTAATACTGGTTGAAACTGCAATAGTATACAATCTGCTGCTGAATCCAGGATGTAAGAGGAATGCTTGAAAGAGTGAAGGAAGCCTGCAGGCTAGCAGCAACTAAATCAGCTCCCTGGAAGACATAAACAATGTTTATCATCACTGAACTTATCAAACGGAAGGAAGAGTAGGTGGAGCACTATCTTGAGTGCAACACAATAGTGAACATTGGTGAAGAAACTCTCAGCACTCTTCCAGACTTTCCCGCCGTAGGGAAGTTGTGTAGTGAACTCACCACTATAGAGATCAGCACTCCAACGTGCATCTTGCCAGTCGTAAATCCCTAGCAAACAATGATATTGCACTTGAAATCATTGACTGTGGAAAGCCAGTGTTGCTGTAGCGAGCCCCATGAACTTTTGTACCTGTGCCAGAAAGAGAGATTTATTCATCAAGACGTGAGTAAAGTAATATTGGGGTTTCGGAGCCACTGATACCTAAGATAAGCAGCCAAGTATTTGTAAGTAGAGGGGATAATAGGTACTGCAGATGCTGGAGAATCCGAGATAACGAGGTGTGGAGCTGGGTGAACACAGCAGGCCAAGCAGCATCATAGGAGCAGGAAAGTTTGACGTTTCGGGCCTAGACCCTTCATCAGAAATGGGGGAGGGGAAGAGGGTTCTGAAATAAATAGGGAGAGAGGGGGAGGTGGATAGAGGATGGATAGAGGAGAGGATAGGTGGACAGGAGGCAGACAAGTCAAAGAGGTGGGGATGGAGCCAGTAAAGGTGAGTGTAGGTGGTGGGGTAGGGAGGACAGTCCAGGGAGGACGGACAGGTCAAAGGGGCGGGATGATGTTAGTAGATAAGAGATGGGGGTGTATAGTTTGAAGATAGGTTATAAAGAAGCAATAATTTAGGTATGATTCATTAGCTAAGGAGACAGGAAATGTGTACAACTCAGTTTTATTTGAGGATGGTTCACTCATCCAAGAAGACGAATGGGCACTTGGCAAACATTCTGCTGTCAAATCACAGTGTTAGGAACACTTCCCTTCAACTTCCTGGTCTGTTTTCCATCTGAAGATGCTGGTGTCTAATGAGGTCTGCAATTGATATAGAAGGTTACCTAACAAGGACTGCTCCATAATTCCATGCACTCATTAATATATTTTATCCCTGGAGGCTGTGAGTTTAACAGACAGGTTCCTGGAATGGCAGGAGTGATAAGAAATAGGAACAGGGGTAACCCCTCAAGCCTGCTCTGCTGTTCAATAAGATCATGGCTGATCTGACATTCCTCATGTTCACTTTCCTGCATTCCCCTACTGATCAAGAATCTATCTATCTCCACCTTAAACATACACCCCCCAATTTTCTGTGGCAAGGAATTCCAAAGACACTCAACTCTCTGAGAGAAGAATTCATCATCTCGGTCTTAAATTGGCACCCCTTTATTCTGAGACTATATCCTCTGGTCCTAGACTCTTCTATAAAACTGTAAGAAATAGGATCAGGCTTAGGCCATTCAACCCCTTGAGCCTGCTGCAGTATTCAATAGGATCATGGCTGATCCGACATTTATGACATCCACTTTCCTGCATCTTCTCGCAGCCCTTGATTCCCCTCCTAATTAAGAATCTATCTCAGCCTTGTATACACACAAGGACTCTGCCCCCACAGCTGTCTGTGAATAGAAGTTCCAAAGACTCTCAACCCTTTGAGAGAAGAAATCCCTTCTTATGCCAATCTTAAATTGACACCCCTTTATTCTGAGACTATGCACCTCTGGTCCTAGACTAAACCATGAAGGGAAACATCCTCTCAGCATTTACCCTGTAAAACCCCTTAAGAATCCTGTATGTTTCAATGAGATCACGTCTAATTCTTCTATACTCTGATGAGTAGAATCCCAACCTGTTTACCCTTTGCTCATAAGACAGTCCCTCCCTACCAGGAATCATCTGAGTGAATCTTTTCTAAACACTTGGAATGAAATTATCTATTTCCTTAAAAAGTTCAGCTGCTCTCAGTACTGCAGCTGAGGTCTCACTAGTACTTTGTGTAGTTACAGTAAGACTTCATTACTCTTATATTCCAACCCCCTTGAGAAAAGGGCCAACATTCTATTTGCCTTCACAGTTTCCTACATTATTCTACATTTGCCAACTTTTTATCCATTTACCTAATTTATCGATATCTCTCTTTAAACTGTTTGTATCCTTTTTGCAACTTGCCTTTCCACCTACTTTTGTATTGCCTGCAAATTTGGTGACAGTACATTTGCTTCCTTCTGTACACAGTTGCAGTCCCAGCATGGATACCTCACTGGTCTCGGGTTGCCAACCTGAAAAAGAACCCTTTATCTCTCACTTGCTGTTTCCTGCCCATTAGCTAATTCTGTATCCAGGCCAATATGCTATTTCCAACACCGTGAGCTCTTATCTCATGATTTAAACTTTTGTGAGGTACCTTTTTGAACATATCTGGAAGTCCACACTATTGGTTCTCCTGGCGTATGAAGAGAGATAGGATCAGTTTGGACTGTATTCACGGAGTTTAGGAAAATTAGGGGGATCTCATTGAAACTTAGGAATTCAACCGAACTAGACAAGTCAAATGCAGGAAGTATATTCCCACTGACTTGAGAGTCCAGAACCAAGGATCAGAGTTTAAGGATAAGGAATAGGCTATTTGGGGCTGATATGGCGCTCTTCTACAGAAAACATTTGAGGGCAACACATTGAAAACATTCAATCAAGAAGGAGTTGGATATAGCTCTCAATTTCTATATTAATAATTTGCTTGAACTTTTCTAACCAACGAATGCAGGGTACCCAAAACATAGACGTTCATCTCACATCATGGCAGCATGGTGGTTCAGTGATTAGTACGGTGCTGGGTTTGTTTCGAGCCTTCGGTGAATGTCTGTGTGGAGTTAGCACATTCTCCCTGTGTCTGCATGGGTTTCCTCCAGGTGCTCAGTTTCCTCCCACAGTCCAAAAATGTGCAGGTTATGTGGATTGGCCATAGGAAATGCAGGGTTGCAGGAAATGGGGGGGCATCTGGGTGGGATGCTCTTCAGAGGTTCGGTGTGGACTTGTTGGGCCAAATGGCCTGCTCCCACACTGTAGATATTCTACAATTCAGTGATCATGTCCAACTCAGCTCGGGGTCAGCTTTTTAATTTATGTCATACTGACGTTAATTGCTAATCCTTACCATACAGTTTACAGGTAGGAGAAACACAAATCTCCATCCTATCAACTCAGGAATGTCAATATTGAAACCTGAACCAAAAGGTTTTAATATCTCCAGAAAAAGAAAGGAAGCAGTTTGTCTGTTGAGGAGACTTAGCTATGTCTACCAATTCTGATAAACTACTGTTTGTCTCAAAAAATTCTAAAATGTATAATTTAATGAAGGCCTTATTTCTTACAGTGATGCATAAATAGCCATCTTATATGAAAACAAAGGGGATCACTGACTGCAACAAGTACTGAGGCAACTCCTTGTTAAGTATTGTGGGTAATTGTGAAAAATATTGTGCTCATGTTGCTGTGACCAGATTAAGACCCTGGCAGCACAGAGTGATATCCAGAGTCTCACTGCAGCTCCAGAACTGCCAGATCAAAAGTTGTCATGATTTTCAAACTTCAGCAATTACAGCAGGACCTCTGCAAACAGCACAGACTGCTGGCCCTCATTGATCTTGTCTTGTCATGGACCCTTTAAAGTGCTATGGAAAATAGGCTGCATGGATGGATCATTTCCTGGGCATCATTTCTTCTTTCCAAAAGAACATACATTATTTTGGTGTTACAGTTACAATGGAGCATTGTCAGAGGCTTTCAAGATCAGCAGCAGGGTAAGACAGGACTGGCACCACCTCTCTTTGGTTTATATTCTTCATGCTGCAACTCATGAAGGGCAACTCAATGTCAGAGCTAACGGCAAACAAATTATGTAACATCTTAATCTGCAATTTGCTGTTTGTGGATGGCATCAGCTGACAATCCATGTAAGTACATCCTAGGCTTCTGTTCTCAGCACCCTCCTTTATTGGTAGCAAAACACGGACAATTTTTGCAAGCCAAGAAGAGGAACCGAACAGCTTCTACTATTTCTACCTCAGATGAATATTTGGGAACCTCTGGCAAGACAGAGGGACGAATAATATCATAAAGGTCTACAGCTCAGAAAGTAGTCTTTCAGCCTCTTGAGTCTGTGCCAGTCAAAAGCAGCCAACGAAATATTCTAATTCCATGTTCCCACACTTGGCTAATATGCCTTGGTATCACAAGTGTACGTCTAAATATTTCTTATGTTTTATGAGGGTATCTGCCTCTATCACTCTTAAAAACAGTGAGTTTGAGATTCCCACTGTCCTCTGGATGAAAAAAATATTTTTTCATATCCCCATCCTGGCCCTAACTGTAAATCAGTAGGGAGGCAATGGCCTAATGGTATTATTGCTGGACTATTAATCCAGAAACCCAGGTAATGTTCTATGTGCCTGGATTTGAACCCTGCCTTGGTGGAATTCAGATCAAATAGAAACCTGGAAGTATGAGTCTAACAATGGCCATTGTCAGTTGTCAGGGAAAAATCCCATCTCGTTCACTTAATGTCCTTTAGGGAAGGAAACTGCCATCCTTACCTGGTCTACACATGACTCCAGGCCCACAACGATGTGGTTGACTCTTAACTGCCCCCGGGCAATTACAGATGGGCAATAAATGCTGCCTCGCCAGCAATGCCCTCATTCAGTGAATGAATTTTTTAAAAAAATCCACAAACATCACTATAAAAATCAGGGCGTGTCATTGATCTCTCTTCTGATCTGAGCCATAGATTAAGTGAAAAAGTGCTTTCTCACGTTGAGGCCAGAATCGGAAGATCCTTAGGCCCTCTCCCTGCTTTAACTGGGTTCTGCTTGAACAAACATCTTCCATATGCTTGAATCCTGCCTGCCTCCTGAGAGTTTGACCCGGTACGCTCTGACAAATGTTAACATGAAAGTGTGATTCTAGTGATCCAGTAATTTGAGAGACTGATTTCAGTATTAATTATATGATTGCAGAGAGATGATCAATGCCATATTAGTAGATTTCATAAATGGTTGAATGTACAAAAAATACCTGTTTATTGAGGTGCCCAATTTCTAATGATGGAAACACCATTGAGAAGGAAATTTCCTATTGACTTTTAACAATTAATTCTTAATTGACCGCATGTCCTGAGCTATGAACATCCAACTTATGAATGCATGTGATTGCAAACAACATCCCTTACAGAGGTGTATGTTACTAATTTTAAAGTTCTGACATGCACACATTTGCTGGTATTGACAAAAGGCAATTTTACATTGTACTGTGATAACAAGCATGGGGCTGGATGAACACAGCAGGCCAAGCAGCATCATAGGAGCAGGAAAACTTGACATTTCGGGCCTAAACCCTTCATCAGAAATGGGGGAGGGGAAGAGGGTTCTGAAATAAATAGGGAGAGAGGGGGAGGCGGATAAAGGATGGATAGAGGAGAGGATAGGTGGAGAGGAGGCAGACAAGTCGAAGAGGCGGGGATGGAGCCAGTAAAGGTGAGTGTAGGTAGGGGGGTAGGGAGGAGATAGGTCAGTCCAGGGAGGACGGACAGGTCAAGGGGGCGTGATGATGTTACATTGTACTGTGTTGTGTTCCGACTTGAGTACATTCGTAAGTTGATTTGCACGCAAGAATGGAATCCATCTGTAACCTAGAGACTACCTGCATTTCTAAAATATAAGCTGTTTCCTTAATTTTTTTGGTTATATCTTGTAATCAACATACCAAGTTATTAGAATTGTTAACATCAAGCTTCATGGAGCTATTAAATCCAAAGCTAACGTCCTCAGACAAGGGGTTTGATAGGTGTTCTAAACCAGCTCATACCAAGTGTGTTCCCCTCACTTTTGGATGTCTTGATCTATTTCCTTGTTCTACTGACCCACTTTGATCAAATGTCTTTCCAAGATATTGCTCTATATTCCCTTTTTCTTAGTTCTTCTGCGTGGACCTCTGAGGTCTGTGCGTGGCAATGAATCAATGCTGGTAATAGGGTCAGAGCTGCTGCACAGCTTAGGAGAAACATTTATTATGATCCAGCTAAGATTGGTTTGAGGTTCAGGGAAGAATTAATGACCTAACCTGGATATTGCCTAAAGGCATTCTGCAGAGAGATTTATTCCCAGTTCACTGGTGTTTTCTATGGGTACAGGGATCAAGAGGTGATCTACTACAGTTATCTCAGGGGGTTGGAAGTAAATAATAGGCTTTCAAGCAAGGCAAATGTTACCGTCATGCTTCAGGCCATTTCAGCATCATATCATGCATTTCGGACTTCCAGGTGATCTTCATGAAAGATCAAACGTGGGGTGAGGGCATGCATAACCTTTCCACTTGGTCTGGATATTTGCAGTGGTCGCCAGAGTATCCAATTTAGTTCCCTTATGAAGAGGCTTATAGGCAAGAGCACACACATCTTCAAGAGAAAGACATAAACATGCGGTCGAGTGAGGGAGCCTTGGTTCTCAAGCGAGGTTGAACGACTGGTTAAGAGGAAGAAGGATGCTTATATAAGGCTAAGGAAACAAGGATCGGGTAAAGGCTCTAGAGGGATACAAGGTAGCCAGGAAGGAGCTGAAGAAAGGGCTTAGGAGAGCTATAAGGGGCATGAGAAAACTTTGGCAGATAGGATCAAGGAAAACCCCAAGGCTTTTTACATGTACGTGAGGAATAAGAGAATGACCAGAGAAGGGGTAGGGCCGACCAAGGATTTGTAAAGGGAATTTGTGTACGGAGCCGAAAGAGATAGGAGAGGTCCTTAATGAATACTTCAGTATTCACAACTGAGAGGGACGTAGTTGTAGGGGAGGACAGTGTGAAACAGGCTGGTAAACAAGAGGAGGTGGATGTTAGTAAGGAAGATGTACTAGGAATTTTGAAGAACTTGAAGATAGATAAGTCCCCTGGGCCTGATGGGGTTTATCCAAGGATTCTATGTGAAGCGAGGGAAAAGATCACAGGGCCTTTGGCGATGATCTTTTCGTCCTCACTGTCCACGGGTATCGTGCCGGAAGATTGGAGAGAGGCAAACATCATTCCCTTGTTCAAAAAAGGGAATAGGGATAACCCCAGAAATTACAGGCCAGTTAGTCTTACTTCAGTGGTGGGCAAATTATTGGAACGGGCTCTGAGAGATAGGATTTATGATCACTTGGATAGGCACAGTTTGATTTGTGATAATCAGCATGGATTTGTGAGGGGTAGATCATGCCTCACAAACCTTATTGAATTCTTGGAAGAGGTGACCAAACACGTGGATGAAGGTAGAGCAGTGGATGTGGTACACATGGATTTTAGTAAGGCGTTTGATAAGGTTCCCAATGGTAGGCTCATGCAGAAAGTAAGGAGGCATTGGATAGGAGGAAATGTGGCAGATCGGATTCAGAATTGGCTGACCCTTAGAAGACAAAGGGTGGTAGTGGACAGGAAATATTCAACATGGTGCTCAGTTACAAGTGGTGTCCCACAAGGATCTGTTCTGGGTCCTCTTCTATTTGTGATCTTTGTAAATGATTTGAATGTAGGAGTGGAAGGGTGGATTAGTAAGTTCACAGACAATACGAAGGTGGGTTGAGTTGTGGATAGTGCAGAGGGCTGTTCCAGGTTACAAAGGGACATTGATAGGATGCAGAGCTGGTCTGAGAAGTGGCAGATGGAGTTTAACCCTGAAAATCACCCTGTGAGGTGATTCATTTTGGAAGGACAAACTTGAAAGCAGAATACAGGGTTAACAGAAAGATTCTTGGCAGTGTGGAGGAGCAGAGGGATCTTGGGGTTCATGTCCACAGTTCCCTGAAAGCTGTCACCCAGGTGGATAGAGTTGTTAAGAAGGCGTGTGGTGTGTTAGCTTTCATTAATAGAGGGATTGAGTTCAACAGCCGTGAAGTTATGCCCCAGCTATACAAAAGCCTGGCTCGGCCACGTCTGGAGTATTGTGTCCAGTTCTAGTCACCTCATTACAGGAAAGATGTGGAGGCATTGGAAAAGGTGCCGAGGAGATTTACCAGGATGTTGCCTAGAATAAAGGGAAGGTCTTACGAGGAAAGGTTGAGAGAGCCAGGGCTTTTCTCTTTAGAACGACGAAGAATGAGAGGTGACTTAAACGGGTGTGCAAAATGATCAGAGGTATAGATAGAGTGGACAACCAGAGACTTTTTCCTAGGGTGGAGGTAGCTATTACGAGGGGGCATAGCTTTAAAGTGAGTGGAGGTAGATACAGGGGAGACGTCAGAGGTAGGTTCTTTACTCAGAGAGTGGTAGGGGCGTGGAATGCATTGTCAGAGAGGGTGGTGGAGTCGGCCTCATTAGGGGCATTTAAGCAGCAATTAGATAGGTATATGGACGATAGTATGAGGTAGAGGTGCAGGTTAGATATTCCTTAGATTTAGGATAAAAGTTCAGCACAACATCGTGGCCGAAGGGCCTGTACTGTGCTGTACTGTTCTATGTTTTATGTAACTTATTAGTTTCATACAGATTTTTCTTTCACTTGATAAATTCTGCTGAAATCCATCCAAACTGAATGATTCCCACTTACATTTGTTGTTATTTTCCTCTCACTACCTTTTATTCTAAGTGAAGCATCCTATCAGTTACCATTATATTAGATTCGGGAGCTGTGGAGGAACCTTACTGTTCAATGAAAGAAAATATTTTTGTAATATCTTTAAAACAGAAATCGATCATTACTGTGTGGTTCCAGGCATTGCCAAATTTTGCTTATTCTTAAAAAAATTTCTATTAAGTAACTTGTGAGATAATGTTTGACATTTCCTAATTTTAAAATTATCCCAAATTCAAATATGGCAACACCGTTGAGGTTTTTTTTGTAGAGCTTCAGCAGTTTTCTTAGGTTGATAGCTTTCATTAGTGGTCAATTTATTTCTTCAGAAGCAATCCTTTTTCTTTTTATTAAAACCATCATGATTATTTGTATTGAAATACATTTTAATTTAAAATTCATTTTTTTCTTAAACTTTATGCAAATTTCCCATTGCCTCAGATTGCAACTTTTATCAAATTCGTTTGTCAGTTGCAGTTTTAGAAACTGTCATGACCAGGCCACAAATAGTCACAGTCAGTATAAAATTCTCCCATTCTCAAACACTTTACCACTAAAAATATCAAATGATCTGACTGGTTGAGGCCAAATCTGTGAAGGACAAAGCCTTTAGTCCAAGTGTTATAACAATAACTAGGTCCTTGAATTTGCTTCTATGTCCTTGGCTGGGGCATTAGTATTTAGATGGCTGTTGAAATTTGTGTGGCTCTGATTTAGAGGCCTAATGTTTTAATAATGTCCAATCATGTCTATACATTTAGAAAGTTAATATTTAGTAATGCCCAAAGCCACACTTCTAGCCATATGAAAGGTCTGTGGTGAGAATTTTAAAAAGCTGTCAAAAGAAAGAGTTTGGTCTGAAAAGGGGGTACAAAGTATTCACCAAGTGACATTGTGTCATAATTTTACAAATTTTGCTTTAAGAAAAGCAGAATTCTCCTAACAATTTCAAAATATTTAAATAAAAATGCTTTTTGACTTTTCTCTAAATTGGCCCAAATGTTCGAATTTTCTGAAAATCTTTTAGCATTTTGTGCCATGTTATCACACCAGGATTCCAAGATCAGGAGAATTAATGAGGCACACCGCTTGAAAATAATCATTGATAACAAGATGTAGAGCTGGATGAACACAGCAGGCCAAGCAGCATCAGAGGAGCAGGAAAGCTGACGTTTCTGGTCTAGACCCTTCTTCAGAAATTACTGTCTCTGAAAATAATCATTGTCCTTTTGTTTTCCTTGTTCAGTTCTGAATTCAAATTGAATTTCTGCCTAGTTTCCACTTATCTGCATCTTTTGGGAACAATTGCAGCTTTTCACAGCACAGAAAATATTGATTTAAATTAACATTGAAAATTAAAATTCAGTCCAGAAAGTCACTTCAGTCAATTCTTTTTGAATTTGTGATGTTTGCGAATAACGTGACTTGAAGGTAAGGTAAGCTGTCGTTACAACAGTCATGCAGTTTCTATACAAATATGGTCCAATTTTCACTAGGGCCACTTTAACTTTAATGGTGAAGAAGAACTTATGCAGTGTTGTGACTCTAACTGTGCTAGAGGGTCCTTCACCCTCTCCTTTCGCCTCTGTCGTCACTCTGTCCGGGTGTATTTGCATGCCAGCTTCTCCTTATTACACTGGAGCAGTGATGCAGAGGGGTAAACATCTTTAACTATGTCCTACCAGTAGCTGCAATCACTGGAGGAGTTGCTTTCTCCCACACTGTCTTGGGAAATTTCAAGCTCACCTGCCATGTTTTTCAAGATAGACATGGAGCCTGGGCAGGGGTCATGGATAATGGTGGTGGAGGAGCCAAAGTTAACTAACATTGGTTGCTGACAGCTTCCCTTATCAAAAGTACAGACTGCTAGTCTCCTACAGACATTGTATTGGAGAATGGACACCCAAGAGGCTGGGATGAGCCTGGGATTTTGGGTTGCTAGTGCAGCCAGCTGCTGAGATCCCTATCTGATCTGCATGTCACTGCCTTCATTCTATCGAGATGCTGCTCAACTACATGTGGTGATGCACTTTGGTTTGAAGAACACTGAAAGACAATGTAAAATTGAAGGTTAAATTCTAAAGCGGGTGCAGGAACAGGAAGATCTGGGTGTACAGATCATTGAAGGTGATATGACAGCTAGAGAGCACAGTTAACAAAGAAAATTGTGTTCATAGCTTTATTACTAGGAGCACGGAGTACAAGAACAGGAAGGTGATGTCCTTGCAGAAGACACTTGCTAGATCTCAGCTGGAGTACTGTGTGCAGTTGTGGGTGCCACAATACAAGAAAGATACGATTACATTGGAGAGAGTGCAGAAGTGAGTGGTTCCAGGTATGAGAAACCTGAGTTGTGAGGATTGATTGAAGAAGTTAGGACTATTTTCCCTGGAGGGAAGCAAGGTGAGAGGAAATCTGATCGAAGTTTTCAAAATTGTGAGTGAGCTGGACAGACTAGGTAAAGTGAAGCTGTTTCTGCTTGTAAAAGAAACAAGAACAAGAGGGCGTGAATTTAAAGTGATGTGCAAACAAAATATATTTTCACACAGCATAGAATGCATAGTCTGGAAATGTGGTGAGGCGGATTCAACTGAGGCATTTAAGAGAGCATTAGATAATTATTTGGATAGTAATAGTGTGCAAGGATTTGGGGAAATGGCAGGAAATTGGCACTCGATAGTGGAGCAGACAGCAAGCTGAATGGCTTCCTTCTGCACTCTAATGATTCTGTGAACTGGGTTGGGGCTCATCTGTATCAGAAAAGGAGGAGGAGGTACCTACACTCTTGTCGGCTTGTTGCACTTCAGGCTTACTAGGACAGTTAGTGGTAGTGGAACAGCCGATTGCAGTGGAAACGGTGAAATTGAGAATCCCTTCTTTGCACAGGATTCTTGGGGGCCCAAATGTCTGAATGGATGAGTGGCCTACGACCAATGCTACTTTAGCCCTTGCTGGTGCCTGGGTAAGATTATTATGGACCTCTCTCCAGCCTATGTTAACATAACACAGATCAGCTCTCCCCAGGCTGCTGTTTTGCTCTTGTAAACAGCCAAGGACAGCACTACGAACTGATGGTTTGAGCTCATTCAGAAAGTGAAACTTGGGGAATCACAGTATTCACCTCTCCTTCCTCTGGCTGGATCTTCCAGTAATGGCAATGAAGCTTTCTGCAAATGCACTGGGGCTTTTTCTGGAGGAATGTTTGATGCTAGCTAATCAATAACTTCATCTCCCATTACCCTGCTTAAGTCATAGTCTATTTCTTTGGAGGAGCTTTTGACCATAGAATCCTGGTTCAGCAGTCTTAAATTTAGGGAGCACACAGCTAGGAGGATCGATTTAAAATTACCGTTCTCTTATTCTGGGTGTAAGATCTTAAACAGTTCCTGTTTTGTAAGAGGAGGAGGATATTGGAGCTCATACCTAATGTAATCCTCAATTCTCCCGCTAAGCCTACCTTAAGCTGACAAAAGGGTAGTGTCCTCCAGGTTTTTGCCATGGCCCACGTGATTCTACTTCACTATAAAGGGAAGCTGTGACATAGGAGTGCTTATTTTCGATAGAGCTGTCCCAGTATAACCTCAAATTGCTAGGGAAGCTCCTTTATCTGTTCCAGCATGTATCAAGATGTCTCCTTTCACTAGAAGTGAGATACCTTTGCTTCTTGTTGTCCAATTTGTCTACAGTTGTCTGAATTTGAATGTACAAAGAGTGTGGTCTATTTCAGGGGAGGCAACAATTGATTACAAAGTTAACTCTCTCAGAGCTCTCTTTGCATCATCTAGTTCACCCCTCAAACTGGCAATCTTTTCTCATAACTCAGCATTTTGTTTTACTGTTTTCTCTGTTTCTTTTCATGGTATTGCTCATCACATGCACCCTGCTGTCACTATAACTGAGGATGCAAACTGTCGCTTTTCCTTTGTAACTTTTCAATTTGTCCCCTCAATTCCCTGTATCTTTTATTCAGTTGTAAGGCATACACTAGAGTCTGTCGTCCAGTTTATTCTGGAATGGTTTTAACTTAATCTTATCTTTCTGAGTCTCCTTATGGGGTCTGACAAAGATTGACTCATAATCTTGATCACATTCCTCCATCACTGCCACATTTGCCAGTTGTGTGTATTTCCGTTGAGGACTAGAAGTGTGTTTCACTGTGATCTAGGACTGTCACTTCTTTAGTGAATTTCATTTTTCAGATTTCAACTGCACACATACATGCACAAAATGCCTCTTTATTAGGGGCCCCAATTTCTAATGCTGTCAAGAGGAGATTATTAGGTTCTCTCTAATTGGAGGTGGTCATTTCTGGGCACTTATCTTTGAAACTGGAATATTGTTCAGGTTCTCCTGCATAACCGAGGTGTTGTGAATGATATTGAATATTGTGTGAGCATCAGTCAATATTCTCACTCATGGCTATATTTTATTTTTCTTTTTTGTTTCATGGAACTTGGGCATTTTCTGTCCATTCCTGACTGCCATTGATCTGAGTGACTTGATCAGTCATTTAAAGGGCATTTAAGAATCAGCCCGAAACGTCAAGCTTTCCTGCTCCTATGATGCTGCTTGGCCTGCTGTGTTCATCTAGCTCCACACCTTGTTATCTCAGCCACATTGCTGTAGGTCAGAAGTCACATGTAGGCCAGAGCAGATAAGGATGGCTGATATCTGTCTTTACAGGACCAAATGGATTTTTACAACAATGAATAATCATCTTCAGATCATCAATGCTAATCGTATTGAGATTCCACCGGCTTCCATATTGCCAAAGCCTATGGTGCAAGGAAGGGCATTGATGAAACACTAGTAAATAGTTAAGACTAGGATGCTACCCTGAAGACCTCCTATAACGATGTCCTGAATTACTGACCTCCAAAAACCCAACACTGTTCATTTTCAGGTATGACTCTGGCCAGAGCAGAGTTATCCCAGTGATTCTGATTGAGCCCAGTTTTGTTCCTTAATGCCACACTCTGGTTAAGTGCTGCCTTGATGTCAAGGGCAGTTACTCTCTCCTCACTTCTGGAATTCAGCTCCTATGTCTAGGTTTATACAAAGACTGCAATGAGGCCTGGAACTGGATGGCTCTTGCGGAACCCAAACTGAGCTTCAGTGAGGAAATTATTCCTTTGCAAGTGTCACTTGCTAGCATTGTCAATGACCCCTTGTTCAATACTTTTCTGATTAAGCATAGACTGAGGGCATGTTCATTCACTGAATTGGATTTTTCTTACTTCCGATAGATAAGCCAGTTTGCTGCATTGCCAGATAGATGTTTGTAATGTAGCTGTAATGGAAGAACTTGACTACAGGTACAGTTAGTTCTGGAGCACACGTACTAGTACCAGGATGCTGTCAACATTTGCAACCTTTAAAGTATTAAATATCTTCAGCAATTTCTCGATATCATGTGGAGTGATTGACTGAGCACTGGCATCTGTAATGCTGGGGACTCAACTCTTAAACCCTCACTGCACAGAGAGGCTACCAGCTTCATTGAGGTAGCCTGCCTGGAGGCTGCTGTCAGTAACCCAAAGAGAAGGGCAATGCACAGGGATGTTCATCTATCCCCAACCCCAATGATGCTCCGTTCCCCTTGTTCCTGCACTGCCAGGAATGTTTCCCTGCTGATTACTGTGGTTTCCCATCCTTAGCTTGTTGAATTTTACTATACATATTACATGTTGAAGCATACTTCATTCTTGGGTGCCCTGAAGTTTCCTAGCTGGGTTAGCAGCACTGCCTGCTGGCACCAATGCTGCAGATCTGCTGGCCTTCAGACTGAGTTGGCAGCATCAAAAATTTGCAGGCCAACATATGGCCAAAAATGAGGCTGCCTGCTAAATTTGCTAAGCTACTCCTTCTGGTGTCAAGTGTGAATTCAGGATTAATTTCTCAGTCTCACAAGGCCTAAAGGCCCACTGTAAAAGAAATGTCATTGCACTTTGGGACGTGAGCATTGGCAAAGCCAGTGTTTCCTGCCCATTCTCAGTTGCCCTTGAACCGATTGGCTGTCCAGACTACTTCACTGTATGATTTAAGAGTCAACTACGTTGTTCCTCAATTGATGTCACATGTAGGCCATACCAGGTAAGGATGGCAGATTTTCTTCCCTAAAGAGATAGCAAGAATTGCAGATGCTGGAGTCAGAGCCAACACAGTGTGGAGCTGGAGGATCACTGTAGTGAATTCTATGTTTAGGCCACTGGGCTGTAGGGTCCCCAGGCAGAACGGGTTTGTTTCAGTATATAGTCGAAGAGCTTCAGTGCTTCAGTACCTTCCCCCCCCACTCCCACCCTGACCCCCTCTATTTACGTCTGAGCTCCCTCCCCCCTCCCCTCCCCTGTCCTGAAGAAGTGTGTAAACCTGAAACGTCGACTTTACTGCCCCCCAGTGCTGCCTGACCTGCTGTGTTCCTCCAGCTCCACACTGTATTGACTCTGACTCCAGCATCTGCAGTTCTTGCTGTCTCCTAGTCGCTGGACACCCTACTGCGAAGCCCCTTCCAAGGATGCCCACCTTGAAGATGTTGTCCTCATCCCTCTGTAAAGATCTTAGTGGATCTCTCTCCCACTGCAACTCACTGGTGATCTTCTCCGCACCGAAGCTCTTCGACTACATACTGAAACAAACCCGTTCCACCTTGGGAACCTACAGCCCAGTGGCCTCAACATAGAATTCACCAATTTTAAAATCTCCCCACCCCCGGCCTCAACCCATGTCCAACCCTCTCTCTCATCCCCACCTCCTTGACCTGACACAACCTGTCCATCTTCTCTCCCATCTATCCGCTCCTTGCACCTCACTGGTCTAGGCCCGAAACATCAAGCTTTCCTGCTCCTATAATGCTGCTTGGCCCGCTGTGTTCATCCAGCTCCACACCTTGTTACCCCACTACTGCCTACCTGCATTCACCCATCACCATCCCACCCACCATCCCCCAGTCCTACCCGCCCATTTATTTCTGAGCTCCCTTTCCCCTCTCCAGTCCTGATGAAGGGTGTAAACCCGAAATGTCGACTTTCCTGCTCCTCTGATGCTGCCTGACCTAATGTGTTCCTCCAGCTCCACACTGTATTGACTTCCTTCCCTAAAGGTCTTTGGTGAACTGGACATTTTTTAGAACAATCAACAATGGTTACATGGCCACTATTAAGATAGCTTTTAATTCCAGATTTCGTTGAAGTCAAATTTTTCCAACTGCCCATGGTGGGATTTGAACCTAGGCCTCCAAAACATCAGCCTGGGTCTTTGGGTTACTACTCGAGTGACGTTACCACCGCACCTCCGCCTCACCATATTCCATTTACTGTATCCTTATTTTAAAATTACAAAAGATTTCTGTAGTGAAGAGCACTGTTTTGCTTTGGGTGGCCATTGCTTACGTTAGTAAAGGTTTGTACCAGGTTTTCTAGGGTAGATCATTTGTTAGCTCAAGGCCGCTCACACAGTAATATTTGGAAGTGTAATGACTGGCAACATATATCTATCTACTGTTCCTACTAAAATAGATTAACAGGCCATTTATCTCCTTGGTGTTTGTAGAACATTTTTATGTTCAAATTGGCTGCTGAGTTTGCTGAATTACAGTTGTGATTATTTGTCACATGTAATTCATTGGTTATGTACCTTATCGCTTTTCCTATGTTAAAGTTGTTGTAGTAAAAGAAGTCATTGCTGTTATATAGCTCTATAAGATGCCCTGAGATTGTGAAAAGTGCTGTATAACTCCGAGTTTTGTTTTATTATTATATAAATACCTGGCTTTCAAAACGAACTTAGAAGACATTCGCAAGTGCAGTATTTTCATGATGTAAATATCTTTCAATCTGGCTGCCAAGTTTAATCTTTGAATTTACTAATTATGATGTATAGGAGAAAGAACTCAACCTGAGCTGACATGTTTCAGAATTCAGTAATGCTGCAATATAAAGTTGCCATCATACTGTTGCTAATTTTCTTGAAAAGAAATCTGAAAGGAAAAGAAATACATTTTATAAAAATAAATTGGTTATTGCCATTATTTTTATTATAGTAGATTTCAATCTACTGAGCTAATTCATCATTAATCTTATGAACCCTAATCATTACCCTGCATCTAATGTGGAATTTTATTAAATGCATTTTGAAAGCACTACTGGATTAATGACTATATTGCTTCACCATTCTCTAATAACTGTTCTCAAAAAATTCTAGTATTTTTTGAGACATGGCTTTGAAACTAACATTTTTTATGGCAACTCTCCAGATAATGCATTTGACTGCACTCACCAGAGAACATGTCAGACAAAATAATATTCTGGTTTAATTTGAGGTAAGGGACACCTTTGAATGTAATTGTAATTGAATATTTGTTTTAATTTGTTTAGCATAGGTGCAATGGTGGGATTAGGAATTGCTGCCCTTGTTTTACTGGCATTTGTGATCAGTGCCTTTGTGCTGTGCTACTTATTTCTCTGCACTAAACCTCAAAGATTAGATTCTGGCCTCAGACTTCAGAACCTGACAACATCTCCAGTTCGAACAAGTAAGACTAAATTCATCAATACTAAAGAATTTCTGATGCATTATTTATGTTTTTTTTTAATCTTTCCTACTATGTTTGGTTTATACTCGGAATAAAAGTATTTTGTTTGGTTTCACCCTAATATTTATCTAAGCTGTTTGCTGTAATTTCATGAAGTTTTGCTTTTCTGTAAATCACTTCAATAACTAGTCGTTACCATTTCAAGAGAAGTTACATCCGTCATCTAACTTAATATGTTGTATTTAAGAATTTGGCTATTGTACTTTTGTTGTGTTTGTGCTAATAATGAAAGTCTAAGGTTTTAAAACAACGGATCTTATCCTGACAGTGACCATTGTGACTTACATCAGCTACTTCTTGCTGATCATTCAGCTTGGGTTTCTGTTTTGTTGTGCCCAAAGTTTGCACAGTACAATGGATCCATGTTCATTTTTGTGCGTGCCATCATTTCCAATGCATAGTGAAAGCTTCCAGTTTAGCAGGGCAGGTATAATTGGATATTGGTGAATCCTGGTACATAATAATACTATAACAACAATAATAATGAATATTCCAAAATATAATTAATAATAATATTATAATATCTAACATTATTCTGCCACAGTTGCATTAAAGGGAGAAATGAATTTGGAGTGGATTGAACTAGAAGAGTAGGGAAGTTTTGCTGTATTTATGGAAGGTTTTGGTGAGATCATACTTAATAATACATTGTAGGTTTTTGGTGTGTGTATCCGAGGAATGATATAAGTTGCTGTGGAGGTAGTGCAAAACAGGTTCACTTGATTGTTTGAGATAACAAGCATGGGGCTGGATGAACACAGCAGGTCAAGCAGCATCATAGGAGCAGGAAAACTTGACGTTTCGGGCCTAAACCCT
>JAHRHZ010000248.1:62353285-62372412 GCA_024137785.1 Ginglymostoma cirratum
CATCCAGCCCCATGCTTGTTATCCCGTGATCTCATTGAAACATGTAGGTTTCTTAAGGGGTTTGATAGGGTAAATGCTGAGAGATGGCTTCCCCTCATGGGGGCGGGTGGGGGGAGGTGGGGGGAGGTGGGGAGGTGCGGTGGTCTAGGACCAGAGGGTATTGTCTTGAAATAAAGCAGTGCTGATTTAATACTGAGATGAGGAGGAATCTCATCCCTAAGAGGGTTGTGATTTTTTTGGAATTCCTTTCTGCAGAGTTGTGGAGGCAGAATCCTTGTGTATTCTTAAGGCTGAGATAGATAGATTCTTGATCAGTAGGGCAGAAAAGTGGATATGACGAGTGCCAGATCAGCCATGATTCTATTGAATGGTGGAATAGGCTCGAGGTGTCGAATGGCCTGATCCTATTCCTATTTCTTATGGTTTAATAGTCTCTGTCTCTTTGTCAAAGTCTTTAATATAAACAGCTGATGCCCTCAAACTCTCCCTTGCAGTACTTCACTAGTCACCCTGCCAGACCCATTTATCTCTACACTCTGCTTCCTATCCATTAAGTAATCCATTATCCATGCTAATATGCTACACCCAACTACATAAGGTCTTACGTATTGACATTTTGTGTCGCACATTAGCTAATGCCTTTTAGCATTCCAAGTGTACTATATCTGATGGATCTGTTTAACTGTGTTATTATGTCCTCAGAAACTTTATTAAATGGCACCTTTAACTACCGTACCCAGTACATCCTCAAAAACTCTAATAAATTTGTCAAACAGGAATTTCCTTTCATAAAACCATTTTGACTTTATCTTATCTTTCTATGATTTTCTAAGTATCTTGATAAGATTTGTCAGCATTTTCCAAAGGACTGATATCAGGTTCAAAAGCAGAAATGGCTGGAGAAACTCAGCAGGCCTGGCAGCATCTGTGGAGAGAAAACAGTCAACATTTCTGGCATAGTGACCCTTAACAGAATGTGAGGAGGGTCTGAAGAAGGGTCACTGGATCCGAAACATTGACTTTGTTTTATCTCCACAGATGCAGCTAGACCTGCTGAGTTTCTCCAGCCATTTCTATTTTTGCTTCCGTTTTCCAGCATCTGCAGTTCTTCGTTTCTTGTTTCCTGTTTCCTGATTTCAGATTAACATGCTTCAAGTCCCTGGTTTTGTCTTCCTCCTGTTTTTGAATAGAGGAGTTACATTTGCTAACTCCAAATACGTTGGAATTGTCCTGGAATTGAGGGAATTTTGAAAAATTATTAGTAGCATAAATTGATGGTTAATGAAGAATAATGGAGTAGGCATAAATAGGACAGCCCTGGTATAATCTTAAAGACTTAGTCTCACAAACTAGACGCACCGTTAGCTAAATTCTTCCTGTACAACTGTGACACTGGGATCTACCGAACAATGTGGAAATCTCCGTGGTTAGGGCATGTCCATAAGTGCAGGGCAAATCTGAATTGGCCAAGTACACTCCCATCGGTCTACTCTTAATCATTAGTGATAAGTGTCATCGTCAGTTACTCAGCAATAACCTGATCATCCTGTTGAGCTTGGGTCTGCCAGTGCTATTTGACTGTTGAATTCATTACAGATTGGCATATACCTGTACAAAAGAGCTGTATTCCAGAATGGAGGAGAGAGTAACTATTGTTGACATAAAGACAGCATTTGACTGATTGTAGCATCAATGGGAATCTGTGGAAAAACCTTGCAGTGACTGAGCCAGCCCTAAAAGCAGTGAAACTGTTTGTGGTGATTGGAGGCCAATCATCTTGGCAAGGGCGAGGCAATGGCCTAATGGTCTTATCACTAGTCTATTAATCCAGCAATCTAGGTAATGTTCTGGTTCAAACCCTTCTATGGGAGATGTTGAAATTTGAATTCAATAAAAAAAATCTAGAATTAAAGGTCTAATGATGACCATGAATCCATTGCCAGTTATTAGAAAAATCTATCTGGTTCACTAATGTCCTTTGGGGAAGGAAACTGCTGTCCTTACCTGGTCTGGCATATATCCAGACCCACAGCAATGTGATTGACTCTTAACTGTCCTCTGGGATGAGCAATAAATGTGGCCTAGCTAGCAATACCCTCATCCCAGGGATGCATAAATAAAAATGCTACAAGGCAGTGTCTTAGGCCGAACCGTCTCAGCTACTTTATCAATGACCTTCTTTCCATTGTAATGTCTGAAACGGGAATGATTGTAGAATGCCCAACAACAGCTCAGATACAGAAGACAGGAAAGGACTTAAAAAGAGGGGAAAGTGTCAGAATATTGATCAGGGAATCCCTTACAGCAGTAGGGAGGGATGACATCTTAGAAGGCTCCTCAAATGAAAGCCGTATGTGTAGAACAGAAAAACTAAAAGGCAGCAATCACATTGCTGGGAGTGTAGTAAAAGTCCCCTAACAGCCCGAGAGAAATAGCAGAGCAGATATGTTGGCTAATTGCAGAGAAGTGTAAAATTGATAGTGATAGTCGGGAATTTCATCTTCTGCAGTGTTAACTGGGTAATCATGCCATGAAAGATCTATAGGGAATGGAATTCTTAAAACACATCCAGGAGAGCTTTTTAAGTTAATAGTAGAAGGTCTTTCAAGAGAGGGAATAGTCCTAGACTTAATTTCAGACAATGAAGCTGGAAAAAATTTTGCAGACAGTGAAAATAACATAGTTAGATTCAAGATTGCTATGGAAAGGGACAAGGATGGATCTAAAATCAGTATTTGAAACTGGGAGAAGCCAATTTTAATAAGACCAGATATGATTTAGTCAAAGTGGACTGGGATCGGATATTTTTAGGTAAATCTGTGTCAGAGAAGTGTCAAGAAGGAAGTAGGAATAGTTTAGGGCCAACATGTTGCAATAAAGGTAAATGGTGGGACCAACAAATCTTGTGAACACTGGATGTCAAAGGATATTACAGGATTAGACAAAGAGGTGAAGGGAGACTTGTGGCAGATACCAATGGCTTCAACTTCCAGAGGCCCCAGAGGACTATAGTATATGCAAGGGAAAACTTAAAGGTAAATTAGGAGAACAAAAAGGTACATGAAATGTCAAGTAAAATAAAGGAAAATCCTAAGTTATTTTACAAGTGCATTAAGGGTAAAAGGATAACTTGGAAAAGAGTAGGGGGTCATTGAGGACCACAATTAGAATTTGTGCATGGAGCCGGAGGGGGTGATGTGGGTATAGAAATCAGGGACAAGGACTGTGATATACTTAAAGAAATTAGCATGAACAGCGAGAGGAGCTTCTGAGTTGTCTAGCAGACTTAAAACTAGGGAAGTCTCCAGGGTCAGGTGAAATGTATCCCAGGATTTTGTGTGAAGCAAAGGACGAAATAACAGGGGTGCCGGCAATAATTTTCAATTCCTCTCTGGCCACAGGAGAGATCCCGGAGGATAGCCAGTGTGGTACTGTTATTCATGAAGGGAGCAAGGGATAAACCGGAAAACTACAGCACGGTCAGTCTAACTTCAGTGGTGGGGAACCATTGGAAGCAATTCTGAGGGACAGAATTAATTTGTATTTAGTCAGTATTATTCTGTTAAGGGGAGGTCATGTCTGCCCAACTTGATCGAATTTTTCGAAAATGTGACCAGGCATGCAGATATGTCTGCTTGGATGTCGGCAAGGCTTTTGATAAGGTCACACATGGGGATAATGATAGACGAGGTGAGAACCCATGAAATCCACAGAAATGTGGCTAATTGGAGCCAGAATTGGCTGAGTGGCAGCAAGCAGAGAGTTATGGTCCAGGTGTGTTTTACTGACTGAAAGCCTGTATCCAGTGGGCCCAGGACATTCAAGGCTATGGGCCAAGTTCTGGAAAATGATTGGGTTAGAATAGTTAGGTGGTTGTTTTTTTCTAGTGCAGATTTTGTGGGCCAAAGGGCCTTTTTCTGTGCTGTTGAATCTATGACTGTGACTCTAGTTGTGAATCCCCAAATTCTAAACAGTTTGTCCCTGCATGCAGCAACACCTGGACAACCTCCAGGCTAGGCCTGATGAATGGAAAATAACATTCACGGCACATAAATGACAATAAATGATGATCTCAAGAGCAACAATCTAACTAACTCCCATTGACATTCAATTGTGTTGTTATTGCTGAATATCCCATCATCAATACTCTGGCCAAAACCTAACTGGACCAGTTGTATAAATGCAAAGAAATATCAAGGTGTAGAGCTGGATGAACACAGCAAGCCAAGCAGCATCAGAGGAGCAGGAAGGCTGACGTTTCGGGCCTAGACCCTTTTTCAGAAAATGCTTGCTGCCACTCAGCCAATTCTGGCTCCAATTAGCCACATTTCTCTGGATTTCATGTTTTCTCACCTTGGCTATCATTGTATAAATACCAAAGCAGGTTGGAGGCTAAGCATTCTGTCTTGTCTGTTGAACTACCCAAAGCCTTTTTATTTAAATTTAAATTATTTTTCTAATCAACCTGTTCACAGATGTTATTAGACACCTCTTGAACCTGGGCCTGCTGGTCCAGGGCTAGGGACATTACCACTCTGCCACAAGAGGGCCCACCCAAAGCCTTTTCCTAATTTAACCTCTATTTCTAACCAACGTGCTCAGACATGTTCAGACCCACACACCCTTGGAACAAGTGGGTCTTTAATCTGGGGCTCCTGGTTTGGGGTTAGAGACACTACCACTGCATCACAAGAGGGCGCTAACCCAACCAGGAGTCTGCAGGTACAGATGGTGTTTGAACCTACGATTTTTGGTTCGTGAGACCCACCCAAAGTCTTTATAGTAACTACAAGGCACAGTTCACCAGTGTGGTGAAATACTTGTGAACACCCTGGACGAGTGCAACCTCAAGAATACTTGAGCGGTTGAGAACCATCCAGGACAAAATAGCTCACCCGTTTGGAATCCCACTCACTTCCTTAAAATTTATTCTCTCTGCTACCAATACACTGCAGCTTGTACAACTGTAAGATGCACTGCAACAATTCACTGTTGTTTCTTCAACAGCACCTTCCAAACCCATGACCTCCACTGTTCATAAGGATAAGAACAGCTAATGCATTGTAAGACTACCACCTGCAAATGCCCACACATTCCTATTTGGAAATATGCTGCCATCCCCCACACACAAACATTGAAGCATTGACTTTTGATGGCACAGAAAGCAGCCATTCAGGCCATATTGTCAGTCGTGAAAGCCTAAACCCAATTTCTGCCCTGGCTCCAAAGCCTATCAATTGTAGCACTTTAGATGAATATCCAAGAGTTTTCTACATTTGATGATTATTTCTGCCTGTTCCACTCTGTCATGAAATCTCTTGGATGAAAGATATTTCTTTTCAACTCCCTTCTGATCCTTCTACCAATTACTTTAGATCTGCCTCCCCTCTTTGGCAATGAATTTAATTCCTTCTAACTCACTTTGTCCAAATATCTTCTAATTTGATACACCTCAATTAAATTTCCCTTTCATTCCAAAGAAAAAACCCTAGCCTGCAGAAACTTCCCTTGTCACTAAAATTCTTCATTCCTGACAACGTCTTTGTAGGTTCCCTCAGTACCTTGTAGCCGATAATCCTATTAGATTGACCAATTCTTTATAAAGACTATTGTGGCAGTGACTTCCACTTACATGATTGAAAACATCAATAATTCTGTACACGTCTGTGGCTTTCAAGTTAGAATAAATATTGATATAGTTTTTTGCAAATATTTCAATAGATACAACCTGCTTGGAATCACGAACATCATTTTAAAATCAAAGACTTAATGAAAATTTCAGTTAATCTGCAGTTTATTGTGTTTTTGAAGTGTCTTTTATTAATGTCATAAAAGCTTAGTGCATATAAAAGTGCCAACAACCAGAGTAATAACACAGGCCATTACAGTTACTCTAAACAATGCGCACTTTATTTTGCAAGCAATTTAAGGTGAATTACAATGAGGTAAAAGCCCTATCAACCTCAAACTGTGATGGCATATTTTCTCCGTTAAGAATTGGACATTGATTTCTGACAATCAGATCGATTCTATCAGTGACAAAGTAAAACATGCAGATGCTGAAAGTCTGAACTACAAACAGAAAATACCAGAAATACTCAGAAGGTCAGGCAGCATCTGTAGAGTTTCGGATCCGTTAAGTTTTGTTAGAACCCATAATCTTTTAATATTGAGACAAGTTGCTGTCACCAGATAACATAATGGAGTAAATTGTTTTGTATATATGTAGTATTCCACAGTAGCATTGCAAAATAAGAAGATATCTGTGCATTTAACTTAAGTGATAGTTGAATGTTTCTATATATCTTCATACCAGTTATTATGTAATTTGCATCTGTACAGCATTCATCTCTAATTGAGATATTGCAGCTGATAATTATATTAGGTCTTGTGTTTTGGCTCAAACATTGTACAATAATTCGTGCCTTCTTTGCAGAAAAAAAGAAAACCAAACAAGGGATCTTGGAAATACCAGTACCCACATCACCAGCAGGACACCCACCACCCGTTCCAGATAGAATTGTTCAAGATAAGCCATTGACTGTGGTAATAGAGACTTAAGGTGCAACCAGAATCTCATAAATTAAATAAGAAAAAGTATTGAATTTTAAAATAAATGTTAATTCCTTTCCCAGTAAGAGCAAAAGTAAAAATAAACGACTACCTTGTTATCTGTCAAATATAAAATACTTGAGGATTAGTCTTGTAAGTGCATGAAGTATATGCATTAAAAAGTGTAAGGAACAAATGCAGTGTAACTTTTTAAGTCTTTGTGGTTTATGACTTTGTTTGGTTCAGATCCAAAGTTCAAAATAAAATAATTTGCTGTGAGAGAAAAAAAGTAATTCAGCCGACATAGAGGAAGATACAAGGATAAGTAACTTGATACATAACAAGTAACTCAACGATAACCCGATACATGTTGTACATGTTGTTTGGTAGTACAGAACTTGAATATTACTAAAATAAAGACATACTTTGTCAAAGTTTTTTTTGTCTTGCACTCATCAGGACAATTCATATAAATACCAACTCAAGGTGGAAACATACTGATGAGAGGATAGTGCTGATTAGTTAGCAAGTGTACTGTAATTGGTAGAGGTGCTGCCATGGAGAGTGCACCCATTAATACTGATTGACATTTTATATTTTAAACCAGGCAGCTTGATTCTGGAAGGTCAGGGCATTGCCCTGCTAAATGTTTCAACAAATGACTGTCACCTGTTTTGTTGGGTTGGAACAGGGGTTATGTATGTACGTGGCTTTTTTTAAGAACAGGGCCTTATATATTAATATATGTGGCTGCCAGTATATGTAATTCCACCACAGTGCAAGCGGGACTGACTATCCTAAACTCGCCTTCTGTGTAATTCTTCGCACACTCAGGATTATATTGTAGAATCACATCTAATGTTTGACACAGTGTTGCCAGTTGTATGAGTATGGGCTGGCTGGGAATGGTTAGTATGCTTATTGCAGTGTACCAAAGGAATATTCTATTTGATTCTATTTGACATGATCCACCAGACTTTGGGATGTTTGGCCTACATACTTGGTACCTCACTGGTGTGGTAATTCATACACCATATTACAAATTTGTGTGATAGGCAGGAAGTCTTTTTGGGTTGATGGCAATATCCAATCAAATTCAGATTTGAAGTGGAATGGTTAAATGCTCAATTTCCTCTATGTCCTAGTCGAAAAGTCACTTGGTGGTTTTTTTAAGTACTCATAGAATCCCTACAATGGGGAAACAGGCCCTTTGGCCCAACAAGTCCACACCCGCTATAATCCACCTAATCTACACATCCATGAACACTACGGGCAATTTAGCATGGCCAATCCACCTAGCCTGCACACCTTTGGGCTGTGGGAGGAAACCCAGAGCACCAGGAGGAAACCCACGCAGACAAAGGGAGAATGTGCCAACTCCACACAGATAGTCGCGCAAGACTGGAATCGAACCCGGTCCGTGGCGCTGTGAGGCAGCAGTGCTAACCACTGAGCCTGTGAGTGTTGAACAGCATTTGTGTCAAAAAAAAATCTATCATTCAAATGAGTAATGCTGTATTTGAATTGCACTGCTGGGTGGATGCCAGGTGTGTATGCCATATGTCCCAAAGACTGGCAGAGTATATCAAATAGCACATCCCTTCAGCTGTTTGCAAAAAACAAGGCACTGATTTCCCATCCAACCCGCGATTGCAACAGTTGCAACACCGTGTTTAACGTCAGATCTGCAATTTAGAATCATAGAATCCCTATGGTGAAAAAAGAGGCCATTCAGCCCGTCAGGTCTGAACTGACCCTCCAAAGAGCATCCCACCCAGACCCACCCTCTTACTTCCCATAGCTAACCCACCAAGCCTGCACATCACAGAGCAATTTAGCATGGCCAATCCACCTAATCTGCACATCTTTGGACTGTGGGAGGAAACCCACACAATGTGCAAACTCCATACAGGCAGTCACCTGAGGCTGGAATCAAACCTGGGTCCCTGGATCTATGAGGCAGCAGTGCTAACCACTGAGCCACTGTGCCACCCCAAAGATGTTCAGGTTAGGTGGATCGACCATGCTAAATTGGACTGTAGTGTACGGGGTGGTGTCGGCTAGGTGGATTAGCCATGGTAAATGCGGGGTTACAGGGATAGGTTTGGGGACTAGGTCTGGGTGGGATATTCTTTGGAGGGCCACTGCAGACTCTGGGCCGAATGGCCTTTTTGTGCACTGTAGGGATTCTATGAATCTGTGTATTGTTCTTTCTCCTCACAACTTTCTAATCTTCGGGTGGCAGCTTTTCTTAAGGGTCATGATTCCGCCCCATAAAACAGGACACTGTCTTGATCATTCTTTTGGGTTCTCTTCTGTATTTTGCTGAGTAATTCTTTATGTTCGGAGAATGTCTTTTTTGCAGTTGCAGTTCTACCTCTGGTTTCTTGAAGGCTGTGACCATATTTTGAAAAAAACACTTCCCAGTACTTAAATTGTGATACCTGTATAAAGACATTTGGTTTTGCTGTATTTTTGATCGTGAACTGAAATGGGAAAAGAACTGTTTTAAAAAGCAAGAATTGTTGAAGAATTGTTGAAGTACCCAACAGTCATTGTAAGTGCTGTTTGAACAGCTGCTGATTCCAGCAATATTGGTTTGTTTGCAGATGAGCTAAAGCCAACAGCTCAGTTCAAATGGGGATTCAGCCAGCAGCAACAGCTGATTAGTCTGTGGACTAGTGACCAGTATCAATGACAAAGGCCTTTTACTTGCCAACAGCTAAATGATTAGCTCCCAATTAGCTGGGAGTTGTGAACTAGATGGGAAGAACCCATCAAATCTCAACAAACTCAGGTGGTGTTTCTGTTCTCTGCAGTAAAAACAAAAACTTTAAACCTGAAAAGGTGTTTATTTTTCCTTCGGCATTTGCTGTAAGCTGTGAATTTAAGTCAGAGACCATTTATAAGGGTGAACCAGTCATCTTGTGCCTCCTGTAAACACGTGAAAGTATCTGGAGAAGGACGACTGGGAAGTAACATTCTGATCAGTACAAGAATTATTTCACTAAATCAGGTGAACAGGAACCCTGGAACTGTTTTCCCAGTTTTTCATTTTTCAATTAGTAACAATGTTCTTTTTTCCTGTCTGTTTTTGTCTGTATGTATGTGCAGAGGGGTGTTATAAAGGGGTTAGCATTTTAATATACTGATAGTTCCTAATTGCTTACTTGTAGCTAGAGTCTTTCTATTTTTACTTTAAATAGTAATTCTTGCTAAGCACAGAAATCTGGGTCTGAAAGTCAGGTAAATTGGGGAATTCTGCATATTTTTTAAAATCTTTAACTTTTGTCATAACTCTAGAAATATAAGATTTCCAATGTGGTACTCCAGTGAGATGTAACACCTGCTTCCATTTTTTTCTTCACTTCTGTTTTCCAACTATTATTTCTTCTGATCTTCATAACTTTTGTCTTTGTTGCAACAGTCTTGAATCCATAATATTTGCCCATTTCATTCATGCTATTTATTAGTAGATAGATCTCCTGCTGTGCTTGCTGCCAAAGCTCAATCATTTACAAATCCCACCACAGCCACCCATTGAGCTTCTACCTGGCCTGTACACCACATAGTGCTTCTTTTGAAATAGCCCTGGAGACAGATGAAGTAAGTTAGTTAATGAAAATACAAGAGCAAGAGAATGTTCTTAGCATGTTAGTGGAGGAAATATCATTCATGAATACCATCTAGAAAAGATAGCTGATTCGGATGGGCTATATTCTAATGCATGGGAATTTGCTTAAGGAAGATTTGAGGATGTAGACTATAAGGGAAAAGAATAATGATATTTGGCAACATGAAATTGGAAATGGGTAGCTCCTATCAACTACTGCAGAGGAAAGTGTCAGACAACGAGATGTGGAAAAATGAATAGAAGTCTTGACCTTACCCAGATTACAACTACTAATCTTTCTATCTCCTCTTCTACCAAAGATATTGATTCCTTCTTAAATACAGTTCTAGGCCACACCAACAGTCCTCAGATATCCCATCCAGATGCCTGTGTTTTACATAGAGTTATACAGCAGACCCTTTGGTCCAACTCATCCATGCTGACCGGATACCCTAAATTAATCTAGTCCCATTTACTAGTATTTGGCCCATATCCCTCTAAACCCTTCCTATTCATATACACATTCAGATGCCTTTTAAGTGTTGTAATTGTACCTGCCTCCACCACTTCCTGTGACATTCGCGCACCACTCTCTGTGTGGAAAAAGTTGCCCCTCAACTCCCTTTTAAATCTTACCCCTCTCACCTTAAACCTACACCCTCTAGTTTTGGACTCCCTTACCTGGGAGACACCTTGTCTGTTCACCCTACCCATACCCCTCGTGATTTTATAAAACTCTACAAGGTCACTCCCTCACCCTCCAACACTCCAGGGGAAAAAGCCCCAACCTATTCCGCCTCTCCATATAGCTTAAACTCTCCAATCCCAACAACATCCTGGTAAATCTTTTCTGAATTCTTTCTGGTTTCATAACATCTTTCTGATAGCAGAGAGACCACAACTGAATGCAGTATTCCAGAAGAGACCTAACCAATGTCCTGTACAGCCGCAGCATGACCTCCCAACTTCTATACTCAATGAGCTGACCAATGAAGGCAAGCATACCAAACACCTTCTTCACTACCCTGTCTTCCTGCAACTCCACTTTCAAGGAACTATGCACCTGCATGCCTAGGTCTCTTTGTTCAGTAACACTCCCCAGGGCCTGGCCATTAACTATAAAAGTCCTGCCTTGATTTGCCTTGCATTTGCCTAATTTAAACTCCATCTGCCACTCCTTGGCACATTGGCCCATCTGATCAAGGACCCATTGTACGCTGAGAGAACCTTCTTCACTGTCCCCTACACCACCAATTTTAGTGTCATCTGCAAACGTATTAACCATACATCCTACATTCACATCCAAATCTTGTATATAAATGATAAAAGCCAATGGACACAGCACAGATCCTTGTGGCACACCATTGGCCTCAGGCCTCCAGTCTGAAAAGCAACCCTCCACCACCACCCTCTGTCTCCTACCTTCAAGCCAGTTTTGTATTCATTTGGCTAGCTCCAATCTAAATTCCTGAACACAATTTTGGCAAGGCTGTGGAGAACATCAGTCTGTTCTGGTCCAGCGCACAAACATGATTTTTTGAGTCAGACTGTACAGAATAAAAATCAATAGTGCAAGTTTCAAAAGCCTTGCTTTTATTTCACAAACCCAGTGGCACTGATGACTGTTCTACTGTGCCAAGTTACTGCTATACTACAAAGATAAGGGCAGGATTTTCTGTTTACTAATTAGTCACTACCTAGTTGTCTGAGTGGATTTTGTACTAGTTGTTGTCCTTAGTGAATATCTTGCATTGAACAAAATATTCTTGGTTTGCTCCCAGTAATTGTGCCAGGAACCCATTATTAAATGAAAATAGCTACTGTGGTCGTTGGACCAACAAATGTGGGTACAGTGCTGGACAATATAAAATGCAGGTCATCATTATAAATTGTCAGTCCAAAAGTACAACGAGGGTTTGTCATTTATCTCAAACAGTTGGTTCCTCTGGCATACAGAAATGTGACAGGATATCCTGCATCAAACAATTTTTGTGTTTGACTAGGCTGCCCACATTTGTATTTGGGGTCATTTCTCTACTTTCGTTTCACCAGTCTTTCTCATTCCAGCTGTCACTCCAATGATTTTATTGAGGTCAGTGTCTAAGGAACTTACTCCCAATGAACGAGATTCCCCACATCTTGGGCATTTCCTGTCATTTTAGTTACTTAAACCTTCCACATTAGTATGAGGGGAATAGATTTCTTATAACAAAGCTCTTTCTGGACTTAAGTTTCTTGGGTGGTGGAACGTGTGTAGGAAGTATATATCTAAGGTTCTGTTTTTGCCTTTTTTTAAGCAAAAATATAACACGTGGTAGTGCAGTCACCTGTGGAAGTCAGTTTCAAAATGATGCAAAATGATGATTACATTATGGACCTATTATGTGTGTATAACTCAACCATGAACATATGAGTCACACTGCCACACTGTTGAGTAGAAAAGGGCATAATTGTTTGCTTGTCTTGTTTTGGGTCAACTCCCATTTGTTAAACCACACTGAAGTTCTTTTCTTTTATCTTTACACATCAACATTTGGTCTAATATGTCCTCTAAGCAAACTGGATATCCCAGTGGTCGAGACTTATACCATACTACGCTATCTGGTGATTTTGCTTGGTCTGACGTGATTTTAAGTGAATGACGTAGAGTTATGTAAGTGTTGCATTCAAGGACTGTGTATGATAGTATTCTAAAAAATACACTGAGTAAATTATGATCCATCAAATGTATGCAAATATTTCTGATTGCGTAGTGGTAGAGAATATTAGCACTGTTGAAAATTTGTGTGTTAGAAGGTTCCTGTTAGTCATTTGTATAGCCATTAAACACCTTGAACCTTGGAACAATCCATTCCTTTGAGTTTATAGGTCGTGATCTATAAAAGTTGATCCTGTATTCTGGAGAGAATGACCTAGGCCAAATGGTTACTGGTCTCCATGTGAAAGTTGTAAACGTGAATTAGCCATTTATATGTCGTTATCTTGAAGTTAAATACCACACTGAGTTTAGTTACTTTCCATGTTAAGGTTTTCATGAGTAATTTCAATGGTTCATTTTGAGTTGCTCATTTTGCACTTTCCTGTCTTCAAGAGCTGAACATAATTCCTGCTTAACTTAATTAATTTTGTGGTTTATCAAAAATTCAACCTGTTCGGACATATCGTGACACATATCTGTGGCAAGAACGACTTGAACCTGGACCAGAGGTAAGGACACTACCAATGAGCCTCAAGTCTTCAACTCACTTAATTTTAGCCTGTTCTTCCTAATTAGAATGAATTAGTGAGTGACTTGATTGATTGAGACTGTTGTAATGAATTTTGGTTGTTGTCTATGAGCCTGTGAATGGTGATCCCTATTTTTGTGATATAGTGGTATAGCTTTATCACTTTCATCAGCAACCTCCAGCAGTCAGGCTGCACCTTTCCCATTTCACTCACAAACATCTGATTGAAAGGATGCGTGGCAACAGTTGCCCTCGGACATTTCATTGGGAAAAAGGATGTGCATAAATACAAGTTGTTGTCTTAGTTCTGAAAACCCAGATACAAACAAAGGATTTTAACCTTAGATGTCTGGCGAGATACTAAGCAATGAGGTCTGGCCTTTCATACACTGAAATCTTATGCTTCCTTGACTTGGTAGATGAAAAAACCTTCATAATAGTTAAGAAGAAATTAAATGTACACTTGCAATGCCAAGGCGTACAAAGCCAAGTGCTGGAAAAAGGGATTGGAATTGTTAGCTGGTTATCTTTGACTGGTGCACTTGATATGCTGCAGATCTTTATGACAGTGGTCACTACTGTCATTGCATTGTTCTATAACTTAAATTGCTGAATCACTCAAATCACGTCCTTTCGAAAGTTGTGTGAGTGTGCATGCGTGTGTGCATTCAATAGGAACAAAGGCAAGTTAGGATTATTCCTCTTGCCTCATTATGTGGCTTGGAAGTCATTGTTTCCTTCACACAGAGGCAATTTGTTCAGACAAACAATTTACATTGACAGAATATTTTCAGCATTGTGACTGTTCAAGTCCCCCAAAAGGGGGTTGGTGGTTTGGTTTGTTGGAGAAAAGTACTGAATCATAGAATCTCCACAGTGTGGAAGCAGGCCATTTGGCCCATGGAAACCAAACTGACCTTCCGAAGAGCTCCCCACCCAGATGCACACTCCGTCCTATCCCTGTAAGCCTGCACTTCCCATGGCCAGTTTACCTAACCTGCATATCGGTGGGAGTGTAGTGATTGGAAACAGGTGGACCTCATCGACTATGAGGTCCTTGATTGGGGTTGTTCACCTGGCCCAATCAGGAAAGCCGTGACTGACCAATATAAAGAGGAGATGTAGAATCTCAGTTCAGAGAATTGAGTCCAAGCTGACTGGCCACAACCAATGTACTGTGGAGAAAATTGTACCTTTGGACAGAGAGATTGACTGTTCCAAAAAAGAATATAAAGAGGAGATTTAGAATCTCCTCAGTTTAGTGGACTGACTCTGAGCTGGCTGGTTACAGCTAGTGTACTGTGCACAAGTAAATAAAGGGTGACTTAGTGATGGGATACCAGCCTCTGCGCAGTTAATGCAGTGGCAACAAAACAAAACAGCACTTGCCTAAAGAACATTCGCTTGCAGCAGTCATCTTGGAGTTGGGGTAAGCATTTCTGTCATCATGCCTATACTTGGGCAGCTTGTCTTGTTTGATCCTGCTGTTGAATACTGGGCCCAGTATGTGGAAAGAATGCAATATTTTTTCCTGGCAAATGAAAAGCGATGAGTAATCCTTCTCACTGCTTGTGGATCTGCAGCATTTTCGGTTATAAGGGACTTAACTTTCCCAGAGACATCAGACACTAAAACCTGCCATGAGTTGACACAGTTGGTTATGGAATATTGTGACCCTAAACCTCCTCTAATCCTGAGACACTATCAGTTTTATTCACTTGTTAGAGAAACGGAGGGAAATCCATATTGGGATTTTTGATGAGGTTAAGATGACTGGCAGAGGCGTGTAATTTTGGGTTAACCCTGAATGAGATGCTGAGAGACCGTTTGGTATGTGGGATTAATGACGTAACCATGCAGAAGCACCTGCTAGCTGAAGCCCAACTGGACTTCAAACAGACACTGCAGCTGGCCTTGTCATTAGAAAATGCAGCAAGGGGAGCGTGGGAGCTACAGGCATCCCAGTAGAAGTGGACACCCTCATCTGTCTGACTGAACTTGGGGAACACCACTTGAATGTAGGTAAACACAGAGTTTCGTGCAGGTTATAGCTGAGGCCAGCTCACAGCAGAACTCCATACTAAAGCTGATCCTTGGCCAAATGGCTATAAAGTTCTTCAGGATCTGGGCCAGCAAACCATTGTAGTTGCTGCCAGTATGCAGACTCAAGACAGCGAAGCAGTCCCACAAGGCCTGACTTGAGGAAGAAAGCCCGTACGCTCATAGCCAGGAGAGTGCTCACCCTGCAATGTCCCCCTGCATGTTTGGATTATTTAAATTGCTTAGCAATGTCCAAATTAGAACTGATTAAAATTAATGTTTGGTTAAATGGTCACCCAGTTCCCATGGAGGTTGATACTGGTGCAGCCATATCTGTGGTTGTAGAATCTCTCTTTAACAAGGTTCGCTCAGGACTCCAACCCTTAAGTTTGTGCAAGACCTCAGCCAGACTGAGAACATACATTGGGCAACCATTGCAGATTAAAGGCACGACTTTGGTTCCTGTCTCCTATACGAAGCATAGTTGGTACCGTTACCACTGATAGTAGTAAAAGACTCGGGCCCAAGTCTATTGGGGTGGAATTGGTTGAGAAAAACTCACCTTGATTGGCTCAACATTTTTTGATTGGAAAATGGCTGCCTCAGTGAAGTCCTTGTGAAGTACCCAGGAGTATTTCAGGACCATCAAAGGGGCAAAAGCCACTTTACATGTTGACCAGGATGCAATTCTGAGACTTTGCAAGGCCCGCCCAGTCCCATTAGCCTCGAGGGCAAAATTAGAGGTGGAAATCAGGAGGCTTGAGAGTGAAGGGATCATCAAACCGGTGCAGTTTGCAGAATGGGGAGCTCTGATTGTGAAGCCTGATGACTCAGTTTGCCTTTGTGGGGATTTTAAGAAAATGGTAAACCGCTTGTCGCAGCTGGATAAATACCCAATCTCTCCCAAAAAGGCCTTGTACGCAAAGTTGGCGGGGGGTGGGGGAGTGCTGTCCGAGATGAAGCTCGACATAAGCCACGCCTACCTGCAATTGTGACTGGAAGAGGAGTCCCAGAGTACACTATAAACCCTTAAGGGTTTATATCAATATACAAGACTGCCATTTAGGGTATCATCAGCCTGTGCCCTTCTCCAGTGGACCATGGAGAACATTTAACAAGGGCTACCCCAGGTTGCCATTTATCTGTATGATGTAGTAATAACAGGGAAAACCAATAAAGAGCACTTGGAGAACTTGGACATGGTGCTTAAATGTTTCTCCCAGGTGGGCATGTGCCTTAGACAGGAAAAAACATGTGTTCCAGGCACCCCAAGTGACCTACTTGGGTTACAGTGTCAACAAAACTGGGTTACACCTGTTGGAAGATAAAGTGAAGGTGATTAAAGGAGCCACATCTGTACCGGAGCTTAGGTCTTTCCTTGGGTTAGTGAATTTTTGTGGAAAATTCATACGTAACCTGGCCTCCATCTTAACACCTTTACACCTGCTGCTGAAAAATGGCCAGTCTTGGAAATGGCCACGTAGCCAAGAAGTTGCCTTTCGGGAAGTGAAAAGGAAGATATTGTTATCTAAGGTGTTGGCCCACTATGATCCGAAGTGAGAGGTAGTGTAGACATGCTATGACTCCCCTTATGGTATTGGGTAGTATTGGCTCACCAGTGGCCCAACGGAGAGGAAAGCCCAATAGTGCATGCTTCCCGGACTCAGGCTGATGCCAAACACAAATATGCCCAGATAGAGAAGGAAGGTCTGGCGGTTATCTTTGGTGTGAGGATGTTCTACCAGCACCTTTATGGACGGGAATTTGTCAAATCACAACAGATCACAAACGCTGCTAGGGCTGATGAAGGAAGATGAGGCGGTGCCACCCATAGCTTCCAGTAGAATTTAGCATTGGGCCCTGAGGCACCTCCCATTGGCAGATATACACTGGTGGTGCCTCTCCTGGCAGAATCCACTTTGGTTTTAAACTTCCTGGACGCCCTTCCTGTCACCGCTGACAATATTTGACTGTGGACATAAAAAGATCCTGTCCTAGCGAAACTAAAGCAGCAAGTGGTAATGGGGGAATGAAAAGAGACTTCGCAACCAGGATTGAAACCTTTCTGGATCTGGCAAGACCAGATCACTGTAAAGGATGGCTTATTATTGTGAGGAGCAAGGGTGATTGTCCTGTGTAAAGGTCATCGTCAGATACTGGCTGAACTGCACTAAGGTCATCTAGCGGTTTCCAAGATGAAGATGATAATGTCTGGTGGCCAGGGCTGCGTTGGTGGGGCTTTGCCCAGAGTGCTGACAAGGACAAAAATTGCCACCAGACCCCACGTTTGTGGGAATGGCTTGGTAAACCCTGCACTCGGCTGCATGTCAACTATGCCAGTCTTTTCATGGGCTCAATGTTCCTGTTATTATGGACACCCATTCAAAGTGGTTGGAGGTGCATAATGTTCATTCAGTAAACTAGGGGATGACAATTGAGAAGCTACGAGCATCGTTTGCGATGCAGAGACTCCAAGAAGTATTGGTCACGGACAATGGGAAGTCATGTACCAGCAGGGAATTTGAATATTTCCTGAAGTCCATTGGCATTTGGCACATAAGGGCAGCTCCATACCATCCGTCATCCAATGGTCTAGCAGAAAAAGGGGTCCAAACATTGAAGGCAATTAAAGAAGCAGCCTACAGCATCACTTGATACCAAACTGTCCTAGTTCCTGGTCAACTATAGAACCAGCCCACATGCAACAACAGGGATAGTTCCAGCAGAGTTGCTGAAGACTCCACACCAGGTTAAACTTGTTGTTCATAGACCAGGCGGAGAGGATGAAACGGCAGCAGGAAAGCCAACGCCGGCCACAGGCCTCTAAGCAAAAGAGACAGTTTAATTCAGGGGATGACTTTTGGTGCCAGAACCATGGAAATGGCCCTGTATGGGTAGGAGGTGAAGTTGATGCAAGGTCAGGTCCCGTGACTTACAAAGTTTGTATCCGTGATACAGTCCTGAACTAACATGCGGATCACCTGAAAGCTATTACCTTCCAAACAGGGCAGGAGCAAAATATACCTGGCCCTTCAGAACAGCCAGAAGGCCTGTCAAAAACCATAGGTTCTCCCCCTCTGTCTAGCGTTGAGGGGACCTTAGAGTCTGAGATGCATGCAGCCTCAACGCTGTTACCACCAGAAGAAGAGAAGGAAACTCTCTGAGACGCTCCGGACGCAAGTGATGGGCTATGGTCCGGTACACACTGTCTGTGTCAGAGTCCAAATCAGAGGAACCAGACCTGGGGTGAAAATATTGCAGGAAAAGCTACAAGAGAAAGACCATATCTATATTCCTTGGACTTAGGGTGCAAGGATGTAGTGATCGGAACCGAGTAAACCTCATTGACTACGACATCCTCGATTGGGGTTGTTCATCTGGGCCGATCAGGAAAGCCCTGGCTGGCTAATATAAACAGGAGAGACATGCCCCTGCAGAGGCTCTGCTTGGTACTGATGCTTTGGTCACACGGCTGATTTTCCTGATGGTGGTATGTTAATAAAGTTATATGCACACCTAGTTTTTTTTTACTGTGTCTCACGCCTGCACGTGCACAACAAGGGTGCTGGGGAAGATAGAGATAACAAGCATGGGGCTGGATGAACACAGCAGGTCAAGCAGCATCAAAGGAGCAGGAAAACTTGACGTTTCGGGCCTAAACCCTTCATCAGAAGGGTTTTCTGATGAAGGGTTTA
>JAHRHZ010000248.1:62382410-62434818 GCA_024137785.1 Ginglymostoma cirratum
TAAGTAATATTCAGCTCCTCTATTCTTCCTGCCAAAGTCTATAACTTCACCTTTTCCTACATTATACTTCATCTGCCAGGTTTTTGCCCATTCATTAACCTTTTGTGTGGTACCTTGTCGAATGACTTAAGAAAATCGAAATATATTATATCTATTGGTTCTCCTTTATTTTTCCTACTTGTTATCTTCTCAAAGAATTCTAATAAATTTGTCAAGCATGAGTTCACTTTCATAAAACCACGCTGACTCCGCTTAATTTTATTATGCATTTCTACATGCTCTGTGATTATATCCTTTATAATTGACTCTAACAACTCAGCTTTAAATGCTGGGAAAGAATACTACAGTTATATTGCAGCCTAGGTCTCACTGAGGAGCTGAAAAACCTGAAAGGAGAGATTTTGAAAGTTTTGAAGACATACTTTGATGCCATACTAATGTTACTTATAAATGTTATTTGTTAAACGTCAGAGCTTAAATGAAATATGAGACTATGATCATGATGTGAATACTATGATACATCTACTTGGATCTTGTGAGTTTGGACAACTGAAAGATAATCTCATCAAGAGACAGTAAGTAAAAACGGAAAATGCTGGAGAAACTCAGCAGGTCTAGTAGCATCTATGGAGAGAAATAATTCATTTTTTTGAATCCAATGTGACATCTTTAAAACTAAAGGAAGCTGGGAAATGATGTTATTCATAGTATTGATAAAGGAAGAATAGGAGCAAGTGGAACATATGGTGAGAGTCCCAGAGCAAAACAGAAACAGTGCTAATGGTAGTAGAGAAAAGATGTAGATGAAGAATAAGTGTTAATGATAGGTGTAAATAGTCAAAAATAGGCCAACTGTGCTGAGAGCAAACCCACGTTAACAAAGCATTGGGTTCTGAAGAAGGGCAACTGGAAATGTTAACTCTGCTTTCTCTCCACAGAAAGTGGAGTCCCAGATCGACAGGATAGTAAGGAAGGTGTTTGGTATACTTACCTTTATTAGTCAATGCATTAAGTATAGGAGTTGGGGGCCTCGTTGCAGCGGGGCAGGATATTGATTAAGCCACTTTTGGAATACTGTGTGCAGTTCTGGCCTCCCTACTATAGGAATGATTTTGTGCATCTTGAAAGGGTTCAGAAAAGATTTACAAGGATGTTGCCAGGGTTGGAGGTTTGAGCTATGGGGAGAGCCTAAATATGATGGGGCTATTGTCCCTGGAGCATTTGAGGCTGAGGGCTGACCTTACAGAAGTTTGTAAAATCATGAGGGCCATGGGTAGGATGAATAACCAAAGTCTTTTCCCAGGGTGGGGAAGCTGAAACTAGAGGGCTTAAGTTTAAGACGAGAGGGGAAAGATGTAAAAGGGACCTAAAGTCTGAGCAACAAAGGCAAGCATGCTAAATGCCTTCTTAACCACCTTGTTTACCTGTGATGCAAATTTCAAAAAATTATGTACCTGAACCCCTACGTCTGCCTGTTCTACAACATTACCCAGGGCCCTACCATTAATTGTATAAGTCCTGCCCTTGTTTATTTTACCAAAATGCAATATCTTGTAGTTATCCAAATTAAACTCCATTTGCCGTTCCTCAGCCCATTGACTCAATTGATCAAGATCTCTTTGTACTTATAGATAACCTTCTTCGCTGTCTCTGTACCACCAATTTTGGTGCCATCTGCAAACTTACTAACCATGCCTCCTATGTTCTCATTCAAATAATTTATACAAATGACAAACAAAAGTGGACCCAGTGCCGATCTCTGTGGAACACTGCTGGTCACAAGCCTTCAGTTATTAGAGTTTCCAGAATAAATAATAGGACAGAGAGTATGGAAAGAGTCAGAAATCTAACTTCAGGGACAGCAGATGAGGGGCCAGCTATAAGAAGGGACGCAGTTAATGCGGCACTGAGGGTGTTGTATTAAATGTGCGCAGTATGTGAAACAAGATAAATGGCTTTGTAGCACTGATTGAATTTGGATTTAAATCACAGAGAGGTGGCTGTAAGGGGCCAGGGTGGGGAACTAAATATCCGAGGATACACGTCCCATTGAAAAGACAGTCAGATGGGCAGAGGGCGCGTGGTTGCCTTCTTCATAAGTAATGAAATTAAATTGATAGCAAGAAGCAATATAGTCAGAAGGCATTGAACCTGTGGACAGAGTTGTGGTAGTGCAAAGTTGTGAGAGTTGTGTAAAACCCCCCTAGCAGTAGTCAGGGTGTAGGTCAGAAAATAAATCAGGAGATAGAAAAGCCACATAAGAATGGTGATATTATAGTAATCCGGAGGAGCTTCAATATGGAATCACTAGAGTCAGGGAGGGACCAAGACGACTGGAAAATGGTTAATGTAACACCACTGTTTAAGAAGTGAGAGAGGTTGATAAGCTTGACCTCAGTCATCAGTAAGATTTCAGAGTCCCTTATATTAAGGATGAGGTTGCAGAGTATTTGGAAGTTTATGGTTAAATAAAAGGGCTGAGTCAGCACTCATTCATCAAGGGGACATTATTGAATCATGTGCTGGCATTGGAAGGTGTCCAGAGGACATTACAAGAATGAGCCCAGGGATGAAGTGTTTGTCATTATGAGGAGTGGTTGAGGGTCTATACATAATGAAATTTAGGAGGATGACGGGGCGGATGTCATTGAAACTTACAGAATACTGAGAGGCCTGCACAAAATGGATGTGGAGAAAACATTTCCACCAATAGGAGAGACTAGCACATCCGAAGATTGATGGGACAACTCTTTAGAACTGAGATGAAGAAGAATTTCTTCAGCAAGAGGGTGATCAGTCTGTGGAACTCATTCGCAGAGGGCTGTGGAGGTCAAGTCATTGATTGAATGTATTTAAGACAGAGATAGGTGGCTTCATGTTTAGTAAGGGGATCAAGGGTCGCTGGGAGAAGGCAGGAGAATGGGTTTGATAAACATACAGGCCATGATGGAATGGTGGAGCAAGCCAAACAGCTTAATTCTGCTGCTATATCTTATGGTCTTAAGGTCTAAGTGTAAATGATTGTGCAGTCTGTGGAAGTTAATGAACTTATTATTTGAAACAGAACATGTGGTGATTATCATGGGGGCACATAGGTTTCATATGCTGTCTGGGGGTGGGGGACAGACCTGTTGAATGCAAATGCACAAATAGTTGGGTGCCAGTCATGGAGAGTTAGTTGGGCCCCATGCAAAGGTTGATGAACACAAGAAGACATGGGAAAATGGGCCATTGGGATGGTAGTGGCAGAGGGAGAGTGGGCAGTAAATATTTGAGTAGTGCTGGGAGTTTGGGAGTTGTCTGCATTCTGACTCTGTGGGCACATATGAAGAAAGAGCAAAATTAAAAAAAAACAAGATAACAGTGGATACTGGAAATCAGAAACAAAAACAGAAATTGCTGGAAACACTCAGCAGGTCTGGCAGCATTTGTGAGACAAATCAGAATTAACATTTCAGGTCCAGTGACCCTTCTTCAGAACAAGAGCAAGGCAGTTAAACACATTTGGGGGAAATCACGAGACCATAAGGAAGGTTGTAGCTGGCATGACTCTCAGATTTTGGATTCAGTGGTGTGAACAGCAACATTCTTTGTGGGAAGGGTAAAGTCCTGAGCATCAGGTTGGCACAGAAAGGGCAGGACCGTTATATAGAACCAGTGCTGCAAGAGATTCACAAGACAGACATCTCAGTCATTTGTGAAGACCATTGTCGCCCTCTCTTGTCAGTAGCTGTCTCTGCGTAGAGTTCCAGTAAAGTCACTGCACTCCTGAACTTCTTTCCTTCTGTTTTCTTTCAAAGATTAGGTGTGGACTTAGGAGATGTCTGTCAAATTACTGCACATGATTGCAGCTCACATGATGCCTCTATTTGCCAGAGATCTGTTTCACCTACAAGGACAGGAGATGTGGAAATCACTGACCAGGCCAGCATTTATTGTCCGTCTCAAGGTGTTGAGAAGGTGGTGGTGAGCTGCCTTCTGAAATTGTTGTAGTTCTTGGTGATAGATATAATCACAATGCCACCAGGAAATGAGTTTCTTCATTGCTGGAAGGTCCTCAGCAGCAGCATGGGTCTGAGCCATTCTAAGGGATCATAAGTAGCCTGGGCCTCTCCTCCAATGTTCAGAAGCAGTATGCACCTGAAAGCTCCTCAGCTGGAGTGCCTGGTGGAGGATGAATATCCAGTGACCTGGGTTTGGTAAAATTGTGTTGTTGTGGTCACCATGACAGATCATACTACACCATTGAACCTCTTTTAACATTGGATCAACTTTGATGTACCATATTTCTTCCCCTGACTGTGTCAGTATATTCATTTAGGACTACTTAGTCTGGGTAGGTGGTCTCCTCTTGTCACTATCCAGGAACAGAATATCCACCTCTCCATTGTGCCATCTGAGAAAAACTCCAAATCCTTATCAGTACGTAAAGGATCTGCCCTCCTCCTTACTCCAATTCTTTGGCTCTTCTGTAACATTTTAAATCCTTCATAATATAAATTTATTCCGGGCACAAATGTGAACAGATTTAATACTTACGTTGATGATTGTTGTAGTCTGTTTAACTCCCATGAGCAGTTCCTTTTCTGTTGTAGCCCCATAGCTGCTAACTGGCTGTCAATTCTGTCTTCATGCCAATGAAAGGGGTGCCCCAGTGAAACTCAGGGTCGATAAATGTTTTTTTCCTTGGGAAGGTTCAGGAACTGCTTTCCACTTGTGAAGGACAAATCCTGCCCACAGTTTCTTTTAAAGTAAAGCCCAATATAAATTCAATCTGAGTAAATCTTTTGAAATCTGTTTTTCAAAATTATTTGAAGAATTATGACAGGGGACTCTATAGTCAGAGGCACAGACAGACATTTCTGCAGCCAACAGTGAGACATCAGAATGGTGTGTTGCCTCCCTGGTGCCAGGGTCAATGATATCTCAGAGAGGGTGCACAATATTGTCAAGGGGGAGAGTGACCAGCCGAAGGTAGCTATACACATTGGTACTAACAACTAGGAAGAGATAGGGGTGGGTTTCTGCAGAGAGAATAAAGAAAATTAGATAGGTTGCTAAAACATAGGTCGTTGAGTGTAGTAATATCTGGATTACACCTGATGCCATGTGAGGGTAGGAATAGGGGAATAGGGCAGATGAATGTGAAGCTGAGGAGCTGGTGCATGGGGCAGGATTTCACATTTTTGGATCATTGGGATCTCTTCTGGGTAGAAGTGAAAAAAATGAGTTGCACCTGAATTGGAAGGGGTCCAGTATTGTGCCAGGAAGATTTGCTTGAGCTACCTGGGAGGCTTTAAACTAGTAACGGAGTCAGGAGTGGGTGGATGTGCAACTAAAGAGATAGTGAGAAAAACAATAAGTCTGAGGCTGGTACAATAAAGAAGAGCAAGTCAAATGGACAATGCAGCCAAGAGCAAGGCAGAGAATGAGCTAAGACTGATAAATTAAACTGCATTTATTTCAATGCCAGAGGCCTTAATGGTAAGGCAGATGAACTCAGGGCAAGGTTGGGAACATGAGATTCAAATATCATAGCTATTACAGAAACTTGGCTCAGATGGGGTTGAATTGGCAGCTTCATGTTCCAGGGTAATGATTCTACAGGAAGGATAGAAAGGGGGCAAGGAAAGAGGAGGGGGAGTGGTGTTTTTGATTAAGGATAAGATTATGTCTGTACTTGGGGAGGATATTCCTGGGAGAACATCCAGTGAAGTTATATATGTGGAACTGAGAAATAAGAAAGAGATGAGCACCTTATTGGGATTTTCCTATATGCCCCCCAATAGTCAGAGGGTAATTGAGAAGTAAATATGTAAGGACAGCCAGATATCTGTAAGAATAATAGGGTTGTAATGGCAGAGGATTTTAACTCTCCAAATATAGACTGGGTCTGCCATTGTGCTAAGGGCTTGGATGGAGAGGAATTTGTTAAGTGTGTACAAGAAAATTTTCTTGTTCAATATATGGATGTAACTACAAAACAAGGAGCAAAACTTGATCTTCTCTTGGGAAATAAGGCAGGGTAAATGACTGACGTGTCAGTGGTGGAGCACTTTGGGGCCAGTGACCATAATACTATTATTTTTCAAATAGTTGTGGAAAAGAATAGACATAATCTAAAAGTTGAAGTTCTAAACTGGAATAAGGCCAGTTTTGATGGTATTAAGCAGGAACTTTCAAAAGTTGATTGGGAGAGGCTTTTTGCAAGTAAAGGGACCATTGGAAAGTGGGAAGCATTCAAAAATGAGATCATGAGAGTTCAGAGACAGTTTGTTCCTGTTAGTGTGAAGGGCAAGACTGGTAGATGTAGGGAATGCTGGATGACTAGAGAAATTGAGGCTCTGGTAAAGAAAAAGAAGGAAGCATATGTCAGGTATAGACAGCTGCGATCGAGTGAATCCCAAGAGGAGTATAAGGGCAGTAGGAGTATACTTAAGAGGGAAATCAGGAGGGCAAAAGGGGGACGTGAGATATCTTTGGCAAATAGGATTAAGGAGAATCCAAAGAGATTCTGCAAATACATTAAGGGCAAAAGAGTAACAAGGGAGAGAATAGAGTCTCTTAAAGATCAACAAGGCTGTCTATGTGTGGAACCGCAGGAGATGGGTGAGTTACTAAATGAGTATTTCGAGTCAGTATTTTCTGTGGAGAAGGACATGGAAGCTAGGAACTTGAGGAAATAAATAGCAATATCTTGAAAAGTGTCCATTTTACAAAAGAAGAGGTGCTGGACGTCTTAACGTGCATGAAGGTGGATAAATCCCAGGGACCTGATCAGATGTTTCCCAGAACTTTGTGGGAAGCTAGGAAAGAGATTGCTGGGCTCCTTGCTGAGACATTTGTATCATCGATAGCCACAGATGAGGTGCCAGAAGACTGGAGTTTGGCTAATCGGTGCCATTATTTGAGAAAGCTGGTAAGGAAAAGCCAGGGAACTATACACTGGTGAGTCTGACATCAGTGGGTAAGTGTTGGAGAGAATTCTGAGGGGATTAAATGGATTTACATGAACTTGGAAAGGCAAGGACCAATCAGTGAGTGTTACCATGGCTTTGTGCTTGGGAAACTGTGTCTCACCAACTTGATTTTTAAGAAGTGAGCAAGAAGATTGATAAAGGCAGCGTGGAAGATGTTGTCTGTGCGGACTTCAGCAAGGCATTTGACGAAGTTCTGCATAGTAGACTGGTTAGCAAGGTTACATCACATGGAATCCTGGTGGAGCTAGCCAATTGGATACAAAATTGGCTTGAAGGTAGTAGACAGAGTGTGTTGGTGAAGAGTTGCTTTTCAGACTGGAGGCCTGTGACTGGCAGTGTGCTGCAAGGATCAGTGCTGGGTCCACTGCTTTTCATAATTTATATAAATGATTTGGATGTGAATAAAGGAGGTATGGTTAGTAAGTTTGAAGATGACACCAAAATTGGAGGTGTGGAGGACAGCGAAGAAGGTTACCTCAGAGTACAACAGGCCCTTGAACAGATGGGCCAATGGACCGAAGAGTGGCAGATGGAATATAATTTAGATAAAAGTGAGGTATTGCATTTTGGTAAGGCAAATCAGGGCAGGACTTATACAATTAATAGTAGCGCCCTGGGGAGTGTTGCTGAACAAAGAGACCTTGGGGTGCAGGTGCATAGTTCCTTGAAACTGGAATCACAGATGGGGTAATGAAGAAGGTGTTTGACATGCTTTCCTTCATTGGTCAGTGCATTGAGTACAGGAGTTGGGATGTCATATTGCGTCTGTACAGGACATTCATGAGGCCTCTTAAAATACTGCATTTAATTCTGGTCTCCCTGCTATGGGAAAGATGTTGTTAAACTTGAAAGGATTCAGAAAAGATTTACAAGGATGTTGCCAGGATTGGAGTGTTTGAGCTACAGGGAGAAGCTGCATAGGCTGGGGCATTTTTCCCTAGAGCATCCGAGGTTAAGGGGCGACCTTATAGAGGTTTATAAATACATGAGGGGCGTGGATAGGGTGAATATCCAAGGTCTATTTCTCAGTACAGAGGAGTCCAAAACTAGAGGGTATAAGTTTAAGGTGAGAGCATAAAGATTTAAAAGGGAGCTGAGGAGCAACTTTTTAACGCAGAGGATAGTGCATGTATGGAATGAGCTGTCAGAGGAAGTGGTGGAGGCAGGTACAATTATATCATCTAAAAGGCATCTGGATGGGTACGTGAATCGGAATGGTTTAGAAGGATATGGACCAAATGCTGGCAAATGGGACTAGGTCATTTTAGATCTGGTCGGCATGAACAAGTTTGACCAAAGGGTCTGCTTCTGTGCTATGATTTTAAGAGCTACTGGGCGGAAAGAAGAGCATGGCTGATGAAGCAAACTGTATTTTCTCAAATGGCACTTTACAAAGTTAGTAGAGTTACTGTTTTGTCCAAAACCAGCAATTCTCAGACCAGCTATTTGGCACCTTCCTTTCCACCTGAAGATCTGGGTTGAATTCCCACCTGCTTGGAGGTGTATGGAAACATCAAAAAGGAATGGTTTTCATTTGTAAAGTGTTTTTCATGACAATTTGAAGTCTCCTAGCACTTTACAGCTAATGAAGTACTTTTGAATTGCACTCATTGTTATAATGTAGCACATGCGAAAACCAATCTGCTCACAGCAATCTGTGCACACCACAAAATACTGTTTGATAATGACATTCTTTTTTTAAGATGCCGTTTGAGGCATAACTAGTGGCCAGAACACCAAAGACACTCTTATTTAAAAATATTACCATGCATTTTTTTTACCCAACCAAACAGGCAGATGAGATTCTTGATTTATATCTCATCATAAACACCTTCAGCAATGCAACATCACTTCAGTACATTTTTTTTATTCATATGGCTGGAGAAACAATTATAATTCAATGTTGGCTTCAGCTGACACAGTGTTGTAATACCACCAAGAATGTATTTGTCAGGGAAAACATTCAGTCATTCAGTACATGGACAACGACCGTGCTTGTATGGTCACAAAATAAGAACTCCTGATATTCATTCTGTGGAGCAAGTGGCCATGCTTAGCCCATTCTCAAGCAGTTTAGAATTGTTCAGATTTTTCAACTGAAGGTTGAAACCTGGGATTTTCACTTGGGTCAATTATCAAGTTGTGGTTGGTAGTGTTTGCAGTCAACCAGGACCTACACATCTTTGGACTGTGGGAGGAAACCAACGCAGACACGGGGAGAACGTGCAAACCCCACACAGTCAGTTGCCTGAGGGAGGAATTGAACCCGGGTCCCTGGCACTGTGAGGCAGCAGTGCTAATCACTGAGCCACCATGGAAAAATCTCAACTGCAATCCTGTTAAATGCCCCTCAGAATATTATATGTTTCAATTACATTACCCCTCAGTCTTCTAAACTCTAATGAATAAGGCCCAACCAGTTAGCAGTTCATGATAAATCGGTCCTCTCATCCTAGGAATCAGCCTAGTGAATCTCTTTTGAATTGCCTTCAATGTTAGTACAACGTTCTTAAATGTCCAAAATAGACACAATACTCCAGACATGACCTCACCAACATCTTGTACAGTTGTAATAAGTTTTTCGTAGTTTTAAAATCCAACCCCTTAGCAATAAAAGAAATTCCATTGTCTTCTTGGGGGCACCTGGAAACCGATATCCATTTCAAGCCCCACCTGGAAACCGATATCCATTTCAAGCCCCACCTGGAAACCAACATCCATTTCAAGCCCCACCTGGAAACCGATATCCATTTCAAGCCTACCAACTCCCACAGCTACCCAGAATACACCTCCTCTCACCCACCTTCCTGCAAAATTGCCATCCCCTATTACCAGTTCCTTTGCCTCCGCCGCATCTGCTCCCAAAATGAGGCATTCCACTCTTGGACACCTCAGATGTCCTCGTTTTTCAAGGACCGCAACTTCCCCTCCACAGTGATCGAAAATGCCCTCGACTGCGTCTCTCGTGTTTCCCACAACTCACGCCTCACACCCCCTCCCCACAAAAACAACCAAAACAGCATGTCCCTCGTCCTCACATACCACCCCACCAAACTCCAGATCCAACGCATCATCCTCCGGCACTTCTGCCACCTGCAACCTGACCCCACTACCAAAGACATTTTCCCTTCCCCACCCTTATCTGCCTTCCAGAGGGACCATTCTCTCCATGACTCCCTTCTCTGCTCCACACTCTCCACCAGCCCCACCACTTTTCCCTGCAACCTCAGGAAGTGCTACACCTGCCCCTACACCTCCCCCCTCACCCCCATCCCAGGCCCCAAGAAAACCTTCCACATCAAACAGATGTTCACCTGCACATCTGCTAATGTGGTATACTGTATCCGCTCCTCCTAATGTGGCCTCTCTACATCAGGGAAAGTAAGTGGAAGCTTGGAGACCACTTTAGGGAACACCTACGGTCAGTTCGCGACAATCGACTGCACCTCCGAGTCACGAACCACTTCAACTCCCCCTCCCACTCCTTGGATGACATGTCCATCCTGGTCCTCCTCCAGTGCCACAACGATGCCACCTGAAGGTTGCAGGAACAGCACCTCATATTTTGCTTGGGAAACCTGCAGCCCAATGGTATCAATGTGGACTTCACAAGCTTCAAAATCTCCCCACCCCCGACTGCATCCCAAAACCAGCCCAGCTCGTTCTCGCCTCCCTAACCTGTCTGTCCTTTCTCCCACCTAAACCCACCCCCCCACCCCCACCTCCTACCTATCAGCCTCATCCCCGCCTCCTTGACCTGTCCGTCGTCCCTGGACTGACCAACCCCCACTCTAATTCCCCACCTACACTCACCTTTACTGGCTCCATCCCCGCCTCCTTGACCTGTCTGTCTCCTCTCCACCTATCCGATCCTTTATCCATCTTTCATCCACCTCCCCCTCTATTTATTTCAGAATCCCCTTCCCCTCCCCCATTTCTGAAGAAGGGTCCAGACCGGAAACGTCAGCTTTCCTGCTCCTCTGATGCTGCCTGGCCTGCTGTGTTCATCCAGCTCTACGCCTTGTTATTCCATTGTCTACTTAATTGTTTGTTGCACTCGATTGCTAATTTTTTGTGCTTCAAACACAAGATCACTCAGATCCCTTTGTGACACGTGATCGCTCAGATCCCTTTGTGATGCATATTTTTGAAGTATCTCTTCATTTAAATAATAGCCTGACTTTTGATTTTTCCTAACAGTGTCCTTTCTCCCACCTATCCACTCCTTACAATTTCCTATTTTAAACTTCATCTGCCAAGCTTTTGTCCATTCAACCTATCTATGTACAAACCTGCAAATGTCTGTATGAAAACCCTACATATCCCCTTGCAGATTCTTTATGTCCTCATCACAACATTCCCTCCCGCCTTTACTTGTAACATCAGCGAATGTGGATATATTACACTTTGACCTCTCTTCCAGATCATCAATATACATAGTAAATAATTAAGGCCGTAGGGCAGATCCTCATGGCACTCCAACAGTTATGCCTTTCCAACCTGAACAAGATCCAGACATGCCAACTCTGTCTTCTATGTGTTAAAAAATCCATTCTGACACATTAGCCTCAGTACCATGTGGTCCCATTTTGCGCCTTTTTTTCTGTGGCATTTTACCGAAAGCCTTCTGGAAATCTAACTACATCTACCTGTTCCACTTTATCAACGCTGCTTGTTATATCCTCAAAGTACAATAAAAAAATTATCAAAGATGATTTTCACAAAACTGTTGATTCTGGTTAATTGCATTATGTCTTTCTAAATGTCTCGTTATTTCTTCCTTGATGGTGGACACTAGCATTTTCCCAATGGCAGATGTTAAGTTCATTGGTCTATAATTTCCAGCATTCTGTCTCCCTTCCTTCTTGAACAGGGGTATCACATTAGCAATTTTCTCACCTGCTACAGCCCTCCCAGAATGCAATGTGTTATGGAATATTTTGGCCAATGTCTCCACTATCTCAGCAACCACTCCTTTTAAAACCCGTGGAATCAGACTATCAGGTCATGGTGACTAGTTTGCCTTTAGTCCTAGAAGTTTGTGAAATACTTTGTCCTTCATGATAGAGATGATTGCAAGATCTTTCCTTCCATTAGCACATTGCTTATCTGTTATCTTTGGGATGTTTATAGCGTTGTCCACCATGAAGACTGATGCAAAATATTGGTTTATTTGCCATTTTTTTTATTCTCCATTATTAGTTCCTTAAGCCAAGGGTCCCAAATTAACATTAGCTTAGTCTCCTTCTTGTATATTCTACGGAGTTTTGTTTTCTATTTATTTTGTTTCTTTTTATATTTCTTGCCAATTTACATTCATAATCAATTTTCTCCCTTATTATTTGATTTGATTTATTGTTGTCACACATACCTGAGTACAGTGAAAAGTTTTGTTTTGCGAACAGTACAGGCAGATCATAACATACAAGGACATACAGGTCATAGAACTGTACAGCACAGAACAGGGCCTTTGGCCCACGATATTGTACCAAACATGAAACTAATCTCTTCTGCTTGCCCTTAGCCCATGTCCCTCCATTCCTTGCATATTCATGTGCTTATCTAGAAGTCCCTTAAATGTCCTTATCATATCTGCTTCCACCACCACCTCTGGCAGTCCTAGATTCCTACCACTCTCTCTGCGTAAAAAACTTTTCCCTCACATCTCCTTGAACTCTCCCCCTCTAACCTTAATACATGCCCCCTTGTGTTAGACATTTCAACTATCAAGTTGAAATGAAAAGACATTGAAACTATCAAGTAGGCATCTATCAAGTCTTCCCTCAGCTCAGGAGAAAACAACCCTAGTTTTTCTCATACCCTCTAATCTAGGCAGCATCCTGGTAAACTTCTTCTGCACCCTCTCTCCTATAATGTGGCAACCAGAATTGAACACAATACTCTAAGTGTGGCCTAACTAAAGTCTTATAAAGCTGCAACATGACATCATGACTCTTGTACTCAATTTCCCAACCAATAAAGGCAAGCATGCCATATGCCTTTTTTGCCACTATATCTACTTGCTGGCCACTTTCAGGGAGCTGTGGACTTGAACCCCAAGATCCCTCTACACCAATGCTGTTCAGAGTCCTGCCATTAACTGTATATTTTTCCTTAAAATTTAATCTCCAAAAATGCAGCACCTCAGACTTACTCAGATTAAACTCGATCTGCCATTTCCCTGCCCATATCTGCCATTGATCTATATCCCACTGTATTCTTTGACAACCTTCTACACTGTCCATATCTCTACTGATCTCTGTATTGTATGCAGACTTACTAATCCACCGATTTACATTTTCATCCAAGCCATTTATATATATCACAAATAACAGAGGTCCCAGTACGGATCCCTGTGGAATGCCACTATTCACACCTGCAGCCTGAAAAACACCCTTCCACCACTATCCTCTGTCTTCTATGGGCAAACCGATTCTGAATCCACATGGCCAGTCACCATGGATCCCACGCATCCTAATCTTCTGGATGAGTCTACTGTGAAGGACCATGTCGAAAGCCTTACTAAAATCCAAGTAAACAACATCCACTGCTCTACTCCCATCAATCACCTTCATCACCGCCTCAAAAAATTCAATCAAGTTAGGAAGACATGACCTGCCCCGCACAAAGCCATGCTCACTGTCTCTAATTAGCCCATGCTTTTCCAAATGTACATAAATCCTATCCCTAAGAATTCTCTCCAGTAGCTTTTCAACCACCGATGTGAGACTTAGCGGTCTGTAGTTACCTGCATTATCCCTATTTCCCTCCTTGAACAAATGAACAACATAGCTACTCACCAGTCGTCTGGGATCTCTCCAGTGGCTGGTGAGGATATAAAGATCTTGGTCAAAGCCCCAGCAATTTCCTCTCTTGCCTCTCTCAATAACCTGAGGTAGATACCATCAGGCCCTGGGGACTTATCCAGCTTAATGTTCTTCAAGAGATCCAACACCGCTTCTTTCTTGATCTCAAAGTGCCTGAGCATTTAGCAAGCTCTACACAAATCTCACTATTCTCCACATCCTTTTTCTGGGTGAATACCAATGCAAAGTAGTAATTTAGGATCTTCATCCAAGTACAAGTTCTCTCCTTTATCCATGAGTGGTCCTACCTTCTCTCTAGTTATCCTCTCATTTTTGATGTATCTATAGAATGCCTTAGAATTCTCTTTAACCCTATTTGCCAAGGTCATTTCATGGCCCCTTCTTGCTGTCCACATTCCCTGCTTGAAAACTTTCCTGCTTTCTTTATATTCCTCACAGGCCCTGTCTGATTTTAGCTTCCTAAACCTTATATATGTTTATTTTTCTTTTTGACTAAATTCGCAACTGCCCTCATTAGCCAAGGATCCTTTACCTTGCCATCCTTCTCCTTCCTCCTTACTGGAAAATGCCGGTCTTGAACTCTCCTTATCAGGTCTTTAAACCGTTCCCACATGTCAAATGTGGACTTGCCTGATAACAGCTCCGCTCAATTAACAGTCTCTAGCTCCTACCTAATGCTGACGTAATTTGCCCTCCCCCAGTTTGGTACCTTCCTACAAGGTCCTGACTTATCCTCGTTCATAGCTATGTTAAAACTTAAGGAGTTGTGATCACTGTTTCCAAAATGCTCTCTTGCTGAAAGGTCAGTCACCTGGCCAGGCTCATTACCCAATACAAGGTGCAGTATATCCCCTCCTCTACTTGGACTATCCACATACAGTTTCAAGAAACCCTCTTGGATGCACTTAAGAAATTCTGCCCCATCTAAGCCTCTTGCTGTAAGGGAGTCCCAGTCAATATTGGGGAAGTTAAAGTCACACGCTATGACAACTCTGTTTTTATTGCACTTTTCCATAATCTGCCTACATATTTGTTCCTCAATGTCTTGGTGGCTACTGGGGGGGCCTATATTATAATCCTGTCACAGTGATTGCACCAATCTTTTTTTGAGGTCTACCCATATTACCTTAGTGGATGAGCACTCCAGCATGTAACATTCTCCCTGATTAGTAATGCAACTCCTCCACCTCTTTTACCTTCCTCTTTATCTCGTCTTAAACAATGAAACCCTGGAACGTTGAGCAACCAGTCCTGTCCCTCTCTCAACCAAATCTCTGTAATGGCCACAACATCATAGTCCCATGTACTGATCCAAGCTGCAAGCTCATCTGCTTTACCTATAATACTCCTTGCATTGAAATAAACGCAGTTCAGCCCCCATTATTACCATTGTGTTCATTTACCTGTCTCTGCCTGTCTTTTCTTTTTGATTTATTGGTCTTAACATCTACCTTTCCCTCAATCCTCCACTTGTTGACTTGCTGCTCTGGTTCCCAGCCCCCTGCCACTCTAGTTTAAACTGTTCCCAGTAGCATTAGCGAACCTCCCTACTAGGATATTGGTTCCCATCCAGTTCAGATGCAACCTGTCCCTCTTGTACAGGTCACCCCTGCCACAGAAGAAGTCTCAATGATCATAGAACCTAAAACCCTGCCTCCTGCACCAGCTCCTTAGCCACACATTCATCTGTCCTATCTTTCTATTCCTTGCCTCACTAGGACGTGGCACTGATAGTAACTCAGAGATTACTACCCTCGAGGTCCTGCTCTTCAGCCTCTTTACTAACTCTCTGTACTCACTCCACAGGACCTCATCCCTCTTTCTACCTATGTCATTGGTACCAACGTGCACCACCAACGTGGCTGCTCACCCTCCCCCTTAAGAATTTCGAGCAACTGCTCAGCGATGTCCTTGACCCTGGCACCAGGGAGGCAACATACCATCCTAGAGTCTTGGATGTACCCACAGAAACACCTGTCTGTGCTCCCAACTAGCAAGTTTCCTACCACTATTTCTCACTTGGATCTTGCCCCATCCTGCAGTACAGCAGAGCCAATTCTGGTGCCAGAAATTACAGAGGTCCATTCAGCAGTCTAATAACAGCAGGGAAGAAGCTGTTCTTAAATCTGTTGGTATGTGTTCAAGCTTCTGTATCTTCTGCCTGACAGAAGATGCTGGAAGAGAATATAATTAGTTTTCCACTCGTCATGATTGTTGCATAAAAGTTCTCAATCCTCTGGCCTACCATTCATATTTACTACTCTGTACGTCTTTTTTGATTAATTATCTCTGTCTACTTTTGTGAACTACGACCGGCTTATATTTATTACTGAATTTTTAAACAATCAGTATTATTTTTGCCGGGCGCTAGGAATTACTATATAAATTTCTACCACCACTCTTCCAGTGACCTTTCCCTTAGTCTAATTTCCAGCCCACTTTAAACAACTCCACCATCATAACTCAGTAATTGCCCTTATTTGAGGGGACTGGTTTGAGACTGGAGTTGTTTGCCCTCAAACTGACTTTGCAAACTGACTTTAAAATCCTACCATCTAGAATCACTACTCCCTCGAGGATCCTTAACCCTGAGGTCTCTTATTATTCCCACAGTATTACACATTACTAGATCTAAAATAGCTCTAACAAACAATTTCTGACGCACTCTACAAATTTATTTTCCCCGTTACTGATGGCAATCTAATTTGTCCATTTAATATGCACATTAAAATCAATGACAATTCTAGTGCCTAACTTATATGTCTCAATTGTTTCCCAGTTTATACTTCATCTAACATTGAGGTAATTGTTTGTGGGCCTCTACATGACTTCCACCCATGGCTTCTTTCCCCTCCTATTCCATATTTCCACACAAATTGGTTCCACATTACGATCTATTACATCAATATCATTTTTCACCACTGCAATGATACCATCTTTATTATCATAGCTACCCCTTCTTTTCCTTTTATGCCTGTTCTTCTGGTACATCAAATACCCTTGAATATTAAGTTCAAAGTCTTCATCACCCTGCAAACACTTCCCCACAAAGTGAAGTCATATTCATTTACTTCAATTTGTGCCATCAATGCATTCTGTTAAAGATCCTTAAGCTTTAGCTTTTTAACCATCATTACTTAATCATGTTCTCGGTTTTTTCTGCGCATAATTTCTACACCTTCCTGTCATACGTTGATTATTGTTTGCCTCTTCAGTACACTGCATTCTCATTTTTTTTAATTTTTAAAATTTCCCTTCAAGTGAATCTTCTTCCTCTAAACTGATTAAATTAAAGCCTAGTTGTAGGATTTGCCAGAACACTGGTCCCAGCATGTTTCAAATGAAGCTTGTCCCACTGGAACAGCTCTCTTTCCCAGTACTGGTGCCAGTCCCCACGAATTAGAATTGGTGTCCGCACCAATTTTTAGCTCTCCAATCTTATTTACAATCCATGCAGTACAGAAAGAGACTATTCAGCCCATCAGGTCTGCATCAGCCCTTCGAAGAGCATCCCATCCAGACAAAGCTCCCCACCCTATCCCTGTAACCATGCATTTACCACGGCTAACCCACCCAGTCTGCACATCCTTGGATAACTACACGGCAATTTACCATTGTCAAACCACCTAATCTGCACATCTTTGGACTGTGGGAGGAAAACAGAGCAACTAGCAGACGCCCACGCAGACATGGGGAGAATGTGCAAACTCTACACAGATAGTCACCTACGACTGGAATTGAACCTGTGTCTCAAGCACTGTGAAGCAGCAGTGCTAACCACTGAGCCACCAGACCAATTTTTATTACGCCACTTTGCATGTTGCTTGGGTAGTAGACTGGAAATGATAACTTCATGATTATGCTCTTTGATTTAGCCTTGAGCAGTTTGTAATTCCTCAAAAGAGCCTTTTTTAAGGCCTATTGGCCCCTACACTGCATGCAACTTTGCATTTCCTACATTACAGTGGCTACCCAAACCCTTACACTCAGTCACTCACTCAATAGACCTGCTTCGCAACACTCTTCCCCCACTCACTTCTTCACAGCTTCTTCTTAACCCATACTGCCCTTGTTCTGCAGCCCCACTCTTCGCAGGACTCCTTCTGTCACTTGTCAACAGTATCGATTCTCATCCCTTCTACTCACTTACGGAGTTGTCCTGCTTCTCAATCCTTATTCCCCACTCATTCAGTGTAACCCATTCCTAATCCCACTCACCTCTCTCGATTCACTCAATCAAATGGCCTATTTTCCAACACCGAATCTTTCTTGGTGACTTGGAGACAATTAGCACTGCAGATGCTGAAAGCCAGAGACTATAGATGTGAGGCTGGAAAAGCACAGCAGGTCAGACAGCATCACAGGAGCACGAAAATCAATGTTCCGGGCCAAAACATTCAGTTTTGACCTGAAACGTTGACTTTCGTGCTCCTGTGATGCTGTCTGAGCTGCTGCACTTTTCTAGTCTCACACCCATAGACTCTGGCTTCCAGCAGCTGCAGTGCTTATTGTCTCCAAGTTACTGAAAACCAACACTGCAAAGTTTCTTCTAAGGATGCCTTTTGAAGTTTTCCTCCTCCCTCCGAAGGGGGCTGCGAGTCTCTCTCATTGCAACCCCTAGTCCTGACACAGGGTTTCGGCCTGAAACGTTGACTTTCCTGCTCCTCTGATGCTGTCTGACCTTCTGTGCTTTTCCAGCCTCACACCTACAGACCCAGTCTTTCTCCTTTGCTGACAGCCACACCTTTGCTCTGTTCCTGCAATTTCTCTTTCTCACTAACACCCAGAATCTTGCCATTGCTGATCCCTGTAATCTCATCCTTGCTGAACCTGACAAAAATTTTTCTTCGTATCCAGTAGCCACATCTTCATTGACCCTACAATTTCTCTCACCATCATTGCCCCAGTGCTGAGGCTCATGTGCTGTTACGGGGGAAAATGCAGTTAAGTGGAATTAGGTCACAGATCAGTCATGTTCTCATAGAATGATGGGACAGGTTCAAGGGGCTGGATGGCCTGCTTCTGATCCTCAATAGAGTTTGCATAGATTTTTGCAAAGATTTGTAGCTCGGGTTGTGGGTGAGTTCGTTGACTTTCTCGCCAAGCTGGCTTGTTTTTGCTCAGATGTTTTGTCACCATGCTAGGTAACATCATCAGTGAGGCCTCCAAAGAAGTGGTTTTGTTCTGCTCCGCTTGGAATTTATACTGTCCGGTCTGTTATGGTGAATTCTGTCATTTCCGGTTCTGTTCTATATGGGTTTGCATATGGAGTTCAATTCTATATGCTTGTTGACTGCATTATGGGTTGAGAACCACACCACTAGGAATTCCCGTGTGTGTCTATATTTGGCTTGGGCTAGTATCATTATGTTGTCTCAGTTAAACTGATAGCCTTCATTGGCTGAATGTACTGATTATTAGGGAAGGTTTGTCATGTTATTTTGCTGCTAACTGATGTTCATGCATTCTGATGGTTAGTTTCCTTCCTGTCTGTCCAATACAATGCTTGTGGCAGTCATTGCAAGGGATTTTGTAAACTACTGTGGCTCTGCACGTTGTGGGTATGGGGTATTTAATCCTTGAGAGTGTTTGTCGTAGCATGGCTGTGGGCTTGTGTGCTACCATGGTTCGTAGTGGTCTTAAGAGTCTTGTTGTCAGTATGTTAGGGCGTACTGTGTCCTTTAGTTGTTTATTTAGTAGGCACCTGCAGATGAAGTTGCGGGAATATCTGTGCATAGCGAAGATTTTGTATAGGTGCTCTTCCTCTTTCCTGCGTAGTTCAGGCGTATTGCAGTGAGCGGTGGCCAGTTTAAATAGCGTCCTAACACAGCTTTGTTTGTGGATGTTGGGATGGTTGCTGTGGAAGTTGAGGATTTGGTCCGTGTGGGTTGCTTTCCTGTGTACTGAGGTTTTGAACTCCCCCATGGTCATATGTTCAACTCGGACGTCCAAAAGTGGAAGCTGATTGTTGTTTCCTTCTTCTCTCGTGAATTTAATCGCGACAAATACTTGGTTGATAAGGTGGTGGGTCTCTTCTAGTTTGGTGCGGTTTATTGTTGTCCTTGTCTTTGTGGTGGATCAGTTTGGTAAGTTTCTGCTGTAGCTTGTGTCTCTTCTTTGTTTCAGTCCTGTGTTGTTTGATGATGATGACCTGTTCTAGGGTTGTGTCCATTGCTGGTCCATAGGGTTTAGGTACTGTGATTTTTGGTGCAGAATTTCCCGTTCGTACTTGTAGTGTCAGTTATGGGCATCATTATTCATTAATTGTAGCATTCTGCGTCCATTCTGTTCAGCTATTTTGTATGCCTGTGGGTTGTTGAGGGAAGGTTTATGCTTCACACTGTGGGGCAGTACCTGGTTCTTGAGGCATTTGTGGAGAAGGTGAAGTTGTTCATGGGTAGCAACAAACGTATAGAATTGGACCCCATATACAAACCCATACAGAACAGAACCGGAAATAACACAACTCACCGTAACAGACTGGACAGTTTAAATTCCAAGCGGAGTAGAAAAACATTGCTTCATCAGAGGCCTCACTATGATGTTAACTAGTATGGTGACGAAACATCTGAACAAAAGCATGCCAGCACAACAAGCAAGTCAACAATCTCACCCAGAACCCGAGCTACAATCTTTGCTAAAACCTTAAACACCTACGGACGCAACACACTAAAAATTAGCCGACAATGGAAAACCTTCGCCAACCAACTGAGCACCACCTGCGAACAACTTCACTTTCTCCATGAATGCCTCAGGAACCAGGTACTGCCCCACAACATGAATACAAACCTCCACTCAACAACCCACAGGCATACAAAATAGCTGAACAGAACGGACGCAGAATGCTACGAGTAACGATTAATGATGCCCATGACCGACTCTACAATACGAATGGGAAGTTTCACACCAACAATCACAGTTCCTAAACACTACAGACCAGCAATAGACTACAACTCTAGAGCAGGCCATCACCATTAAACAACACAGGTCCAAAACAAAGAAGAGACATAAGCTACGGAAGAAACTTACCAACTGATCCACTACAAAGACAAGGACAACAACAAACTGAACACATGGGTGAGAAACCTATCTAGCAGATGACTCACAGAAACTGAGAAAGCTGCCCTATTACGTGGACTGAACTGCAACCACGAAGACGTGAACAGAACAGACTTCATGGCTGCCCTAGAAACTACATTAAAAGATAATGGACTCACGGACAAAACACAACAACCCATCTGACAAATTATAATCCCCACACTAAGGCGAAGGAACGAGTGGGACACCCTGAACCCATCAGAGAGAAAAGCATGAGAAAAATTCAAGAAAGACAAGAACATTATAATCCAACCAGCAGACAAAGAGCGCATGACCGTCACTATGAACAAACTGGACTATATTGAGAAAGCACAGGCACTGCTCGCAGATACAAACACTTACCAACAGGTGGCAATAGACCCAACACTGCAGCTAGGTAATAGGATCACCCAGGCACTGACGAGACTAAAGGATGCAGGACAGATAACCAAGACGGACTTAATGAGAATGAAACCAGAAGGTACGAACACCACCCCCCCCGGCTTCTACGGACTCCCTAAACTACACAAACCAGACATTGCCCTCAGACCCATTGTCTCCCTATTGGGTACACCTTCACACAAACTGGCTAAGGACCTACAACAGAGACTGAAACACCCAGTCAACGGATCACTCCATTCCATCCACTCCACCTAAGATTTCCTCAATTCCCTCAAGAACATTAAAATCAGCGACGAGGAGATTATGGTATCCTTTGACGTCACAGCATTATTCATGCCAACTGACATCCCATTAGCGGAGTAGAACAACATCACTTCATCGGAGGCCTCACTGATGATGTTACTTAGCATGGTGATGAAACATCTGAACAAAAACAAGCCAACTCGGTAAGCAAGTCAACAAGCTCAATTTGCATGGAGTTAGAATAAAAAGTACTGCAAATCATTGACAGCGATATGGCCCAAAATGCTCTGCATTAGGCTACTGCAGAAGAACACAAACGATTTACAAATGAGGCAATATGTACATTTATTGAAATATTTGAAAAATGAGCATAGATTGTTAGAAAGGTTTTACAAAGGAAATTTTAAAAAATTATTTCGTGGAATGTGAGCCAGCATTTGTTATCCATCCTTAACTGCCTTCCAGTTGAGTGGGAAGCTGGGCCATTGCAGAGTCTAGTTAAGAGACAATCACATTGTTGTGGGTCTGGAGTCACTTGTAGACCAGACCAACTAAGGAAGGTAGATTTCCGCACATACAATAGATTTGTGAATCAGATGGTTTTACAACAATCAACAGCAGTTTCATGGCACCATTACAAAATGAGCTTTTAATTCCAGATTCATGAATTGAATTTAAACTCCACCAGTTTCCATGGTGGGATTCAAATCCATGTCCTTAGAGCCTTAGTTTGGATGTCTGGCTTGCTAGTATAGTGCCAACTATGCCACCATCTTCCCTTTTCTGAAAATGACATCACAACCTGTAGATAGATCAGCCATGTAAGTCATCATATAGACAATTCTATTACATAAGTGTTAACAATATTGAAATGCTACTGAATGTTGTTTTATATAACACACCAAATGGTAATTGATACATCAGAAAACAACAGTAATCTTGATAATGCACCATTAAAATAGTCACGAAAACAGAAGTTGCTGGAAAGCCTCAGCAAGGTCTGGCAGCATTTGTGAAGTGAAATCAGATTTAATGTTTTGAGTCTGGTGACCCTTCCTCCGAACTCTTTTGGTTTTTATTAAAATAGCATTTTTGCCCAGTTGCCCAATAATTGCTTAAACATTTTTCATGTAATGTCATCTGTGCTATAAATACATTTTCAACAACAATGTCAACGTATTATAATGCACATTGCTCATAATGGTTAAATATTCTGTTTTCTCTGACCCAAATAAATATTCACGAATATGGCGAGCCATGTCCTGCACATTAAAAAAATTGAAAAGAAACGGTATTCTGGAACAACCAAAGGATTTTAACACTATATAATTAATCCCTATCTGAAGAGGAAGTCGAACTGTCTGACGAGGAGGGACAGTGCTTTTCATTTTTCTTAACTTTTTGGCGGTGTTTGTGACTCTTGTGCTTGCTTTTCTTCTTATTTTTCTTTTTCTTTTTAAGAACTTTTTGCTTCCTGCTCTTTTTCTCACTTGTGTCATCACTAGATGAATATGATCTGTAAAGACCAACACAATTAATTTCCAGCCATTCTAATCTTTTGTAAGTGAGATGGAATGTCTAGTGACTCAGTAGCAGTATTGGATATTGGATTGATTCCAACATGGGTACTTGGTTTCCATAGCAGATAAATCACACCTCTTCTTCATTCACAAAACAGCTTTTTAGCTTTGGTTTCAACCCACTTAAGAAACAGTATGCCAAAGATAATAACCACAGGGAAAGTAATTACAGAAAACGTTAGTTATTTTTCACTAGTAAATAGCTCATGAATCTCAAAGCTGAAACTTGAGTTCGGATTTCACCTAGGACAGAAAGCTTAGAATCCCATAAAGTGAGACTGTCTTGTAGTTGATGGAAAAAATAGGGAAGCAATGGCCTAATGTATTATTGTTAGACAATTAATCCAGAAACGTTGCTAATATTCTGGAGATAACAAGGCGTGGGGCTGGATGAACACAGCAGGTCAAGCAGCATCATAGGAGCAGGAAAACTTGACGTTTCGGGCCGAGACCCTTCATCAGAAATGGGGGAGGGGAAGAGGGTTCTGAAATAAATAGGGAGAGAGGGGGAGGCGGATAGAAGATGGGTGGAGAGGAGGCAGACGGGTGGAGAGGAGGCAGACAAGTCGAAGAGGCGGGGATGGAGCCAGTAAAGGTGAGTGTAGGTGGGGGGGTAGGGAGGAGATAGGTCAGTCCAGGGAGGACGGACAGGTCAAGGGGGCGGGATGATGTTAGTAGATAGGAGATGTGCAGATGGCCTAAAGGCCCTCCGCTTCTTCCTGTCCCGCAGAACTGACCAATCCCCCTCCACCGAAACCCTCATCCGCTTAGCCGAACTCGTCCTCACCCTCAACAACTTCTCTTTCAATTCCTCCCACTTCCTACAGACAAAGGGGGTGGGCTATGGGTACCCACATGGGCCCAAGCTATGCCTGCCTCTTTGTAGGTTACGTGGAACAATCCCTCTTCCGTACCAACACTGGCCCTAAACCCCACCTCTTCCTCCATTACATTGATGACTGCATCGGCGCCGCCTCGTGCTCCCACGAGGAGCTCAAACAGTTCATCCACTTCACCAGCACCTTCCACCCCAACCTGAAGTTCACCTGGACCATCTCCAACACTTCTCTCTCCTTCCTGGACCTCTCTGTCTCCATCTCGGGTAACCACCTAGAAACCGATGTCCATTTCAAGCCCACTGACTCCCACAGCTACCTGGAATACACCTCCTCCCACCCACCTTCCTGCAAAAATGCCATCCCCTATTCCCAATTCGTTCGCCTCCGCCACATCTGCTCCCAGGATGAGACATTCTACTCCCGTACATCTCAGATGTCCTCATTCTTCAAGGACCGCAACTTCCCCCCGACAGTGGTCGAGAACGCCCTCGACCGTGTCTCCCGCATTTCCCGTAACACATCCCTCACGCCCTGTCCCCGCACTAATAACCAAAAAAGAATCCCCCTCGTCCTCACGTACCACCCCACCAATCTCCGGATCAAACGCATCATCCTCCGACACTTCCTCCATCTGCAATCAGACCCCACCACCAAAGACATTTTTCCCTCCCCACCCTTATCTGCCTTCCGGAGGGACAACTCCCTCCGCGACTCCCTTGTCTGCTCCACACTCCCCTCCAGCCCCACCACACCCGGCACTTTTCCCTGCAACCACAGGAAGTGCTACACCTGCCCCCACACCTCCTCCCTCACCCCAATCCCAGGCCCCAAGAAGACTTTCCACATCCGGCAGATGTTCACGTGCACATCTGCCAATGTGGTATACTGCGTCCGCTGTACCCGTTGTGGCTTCCTCTACATCGGGGAAACCAAGAGGAGGCTTGGGGACTGCTTTGCAGAACGCCTGCGCTCAGTTCGCAACAAACAACTGCACCTCCCAGTCGCGAACCATTTCAACTCCCCCTCCCATTCCTCAGATGACATGTCCATCCTGGGCCTCCTGCAATGCCACAGTGATGCCACCCGAAGGCTGCAGGAACAGCAAATCATATTCAGCCTGGGAACCCTGCAGCTCAATGGTATCAAAGTGGATTTCACAAGCTTCAAAATCTCCCCTCCCCCAACCGCATCCCAAAACCAGCCCAGCTCATCTCCACCTCCCTAACCTGTTTTTCCTCTCACCTCAAGCCACACCCCCATCTCCTATCTCCTAACATCATCCCGGCCCCTTGACCTGTCCGTCCTCCCTGGACTGACCTATCTCCTCCCTACCCCCCCACCTACACTCACCTTTACTGGCTCCATCCCCGCCTCTTCGACTTGTCTGCCTCCACTCCACCTATCCTCTCCTCTATCCATCCTCTATCCGCCTCCCCCTCTCTCCCTATTTATTTCAGAACCCTCTTCCCCTCCCCCATTTCTGATGAAGGGTCTAGGCCCGAAACATCAAGTTTTCCTGCTCCTATGATGCTGCTTGACCTGCTGTGTTCATCCAGCCCCACGCCTTGTTATCTTGGATTCTCCAGCATCTGCAGTACCTTTTATCTCTAATATTCTGGAGACCTGGTTTCAAATCCTGCCATGGGAAATAGGGAAGTTTGAATTAAATTTTAAAAATCTGGAATAAAGAATCTATTGATGACCATAAAAGGAAATGTGCCATCCTCACCTGGTCTGGCCTACATGGGACTCCAGACATATCAATGTAGCTGACTCTTAACTGTCCTCTGAAATTGCCTAGCAAGCTACTCAATTGTATCAATCACTACGAAGTCTAAACAAAGAAATGAAACTGGGCAGACCACCTGGCATCGACTAGACACTGGAAAAGGCAATGGCAGAAACAACCTCGTGGCCCTGCAAGTCCTATTTATTAACATCTGGGAGCTAGTGTTAAAATTGGGAAAGCTAAGCTAAAAATTAGCAAAGACTAGTAAACAACAGCTGATAGTCATACTCATAGAACAATGTTTGAGACACCACCATCACCATCACCATGCCCATCCCCATCCCTGGATCGGTCCTGTCCCAACAGCAGGACAGACATTATACTTCCCCATATTATATTCCATCTGCCCTTATTACCCAATCATTATTCATCTTTATCTCTTTGCAACCTCCTTAGGTCCTGCTCACAGCATACTTTCCCACCTAGCTTTGTATCATCAGCAAACCTGGACACATTTTTCTTGGTCTCTTATTTTCAGTCGTTAACATAGATTGTAAATAGCTGAGGCCCAGCACTGATCCTTCTGCACTCCACCAGTTACAGCCCTGCTTAACCTAACACTCGATTCCTGTAGTTATTCAATCTGCTATCTATGCCCCCAATCTTATGAAGTCTCATCTCACATTTGAATTTTTGCTTGAAACTTTATCGATGTTATTTGGGAATCTGAATAGATTACATCTATGGCAGCAATGTTGCCAAGTAAACTTTAAATAAACAACTGGTTTTGACACATAAAATGTAATTGTCAAGTAAATGCTATCAAGCATGACAGGTTTGTCACTCACAACTTGGGACTCCAATTCAAATCTGCTGCAGTCACTACATACAGTTACATTGTACAAATTTATCTTCCATTAAGCAGCGCAATTACCTTTTTCTACGTTCATCTCTTGTCTTCTCCTTCCGTTTCTTCTTATGATGATCATTCTTTTCACCATCTTCTTTTGTTTCTATGAAAAAAAAACAAGCAAAACAGAAGTATTAAATAAGACAGTCAAAAGATTTACCATATCTGTACAATTGACTGTTCTGTATCTAAATCATGTCTTTTACGTAGTTTAGAAAAGCCATGTACTGAAGTAATATGCATCTATCAGTCACAATTTAGTGATTGCCAGAAATAGGGGCTCTATTTAATTATCAATCAAATTGCTGTTTGACTTACCACATTGGCTTAGACATCAGCTTTCGTTTCCTAGATCACTTCATCTCTAACATGATAAAATCTATTGGGTGTAAAGGAATTACGTGAAATCGGTTTCGTCTGTCAAATCCTATTTCCAGTTAACATGTCCAGAATTATCCTTAACTTAGCACTCATTGATAATCCCACTCAGATATTACAAAGAATGGTTAGTGTAAATAATGAAAAGACATTGTGCTGAAGTAGTTGGGAATACTTTTTGACTTTGGCATTGAGACTTGATAGGAGGGCAAAATAAAAGGAGTATAAAATTAAGGAAGACCTACTACAAATGCACATGGATTTGGTGAGTGCATTCAAGGCTGAGAAAGATCACTTTTAGTCTCTCAGAGAATCAAATGATACAGGGAGCAGACAGGCAAGTGAGTATAATGCAGAAGCACCCCAAGAGGTAGTACTGTCACTCATCACAGTTTAGCAAAACATTATTTAAGACACAAATTCCTATGTTTATGCTTAGAAGATAAAATTACCTACATAAGGTCACAACCCTGTAATTATGTAATTTGGTCTCTAGGGAAAATAACAAAAACCGTTCAGTTACTAGCAAAGATCATGAGTGGAAGTCGGTGTGTACTGACTAGCTGCCTGACAATCAGCTGACATGTCATGTCAATTGTCCCCAATCGGCAGAAAAAAAATTTATAAAAGATGCTGTGAAAATATTAAAAGCGTACGTTAACAAGGAATAAAGCTCTACAGGCATGTACAAACTATGTTCCACAAAATTCCCTTATAAGAACTAGAACTAGAGAGCTTATTGTTTAAACTATAGTATGCTTTCTAATAAAACTGTATTAGCTTTTGTCTACATTGTTAAACAACCATCAATAGTGATGGCATGGTGGTAATGTCACTAGGTGGTTAACTGGAATTGAAAAAACAGGTAGCCTTTTGGTGATCAAATAACTATTATCAACTGTGAAAAACCCCTCTTGGTACACTAATATCTTTTTAGGAAAAGAAGTATGTCACCCTTATCTGGCCTGGTCTGGTCTAATTGCGATTCCAGACCCACAGTAATGTAATTGAGTCTTAACTGCTCTCTAAAATGACCAATTGGTTTAAAGGCAATTAGTACGGACAAAAAAATACCGGCCTTGCCAACCATGCCACATTCCATGTAAGAATAGCAAAAAAAAAATCAAAGTATTTTATAAATGGACGGTGGGAAACTCCATTTCCTTTACGACTTGGATCCAGATGCCTACTCCAAACCCACTGTTCCTGCTGTCTGACTCCATTTTCTATTAACTACCCAATTAGTTTATCACCTTCCCCATTACATTAGATTCTGATCAAGAGCTCCGCTTCACCTTCCATGACATGACTGGACTACCCAGGGACAGCATTCTACAAAATTTATTAATGCATACGATATTAAACAGGTAAAGCAATAGCTTTTTATACTGAACAGGAATATCATATGCATTAACAGATTTTCTAGAATGCTGTCCTGGGTAATGCAGTCTTCTAATTTTGATATGACATTTATAAAGTAGATAAAAAGTTAAGGACGTTCAGTGGTTTAGAGGGGAACATGTGGGCTGTGGTGTTCCCATGTATCTGCTGTCCTGCCATTCCTTTATTGTTGCTCAGTCAAAATCCTGGAATTCCATCCCAAAGGGCATAATGGGTCAACCTACAACACGTAGACTGTAAAGTAACCTAAATAAAGCAAATTTGGCCCAGATGTACTCCTGTATACCATACATCATCTGTCAAGAGAACCTAACCACTGTGCCTTTACATTTACAATTTGGGTGAGAGAATCAAATGTAATATTTCCAAATTTGTTAGTGACACAAAACCGGTGGATATGTGTACAGTGAGGAAGATGTAGAGAATTAGGGCAATTCAGACAAGTTGAATGAGTGGGCAAACATAGGGCAAATGCAGTATAACGTGGATAAATTTGAAATTGTCCACTTGTGTAGGAAAACAAAATGGCAGAGTATTATTTAAATGGTGATAGGTCCCTTTATAAATATGATATACTTTTATACTAGTCACTGAATGCAAGCTTGCAGGCACAGCAAGCAGTTTGGAAGGCACGTGGCATATTGACCTTCATTTCAGCATAGTCTGAGTGCAGGAATAAGGAACTTTTGCTGCAGTTATATAGGACCTAGGTAAAATTACACCTGGAGGATTGTGTGCAAGTTTGGTCTCCTTAACTACATTCACTCTAATTTTTCCTGTTGCTATGTGGACCTCAGTGGTCTGTATGTGGCAGTGGCTTCTGGAAACGGCCCTCAATTTTGAATACCTGTATAAAATCTCCCCACTAATCTTTGCTCTATACAGAATTATCCCAGTTTCTCCACAGAACTGGAGTCAGTTATTCCTGGTACCATTCCAGTAAATCTCTTACGTGCCTTTCCAGAACTAAGGATATCCTTCGATATTGTGGTGCTAGAAGTTGCACACAGTACTCCAGCTATTCAGCGATTTATAAGGATTTGGCATAACTTCGTTTCTTTAGTACAATTATGCCTGTACACCCAAATTCAGATTACTCAGGACATAAAATCAAGGTAAGGCCAACTTCTGGTGATCACGAGGGGAGCTATTTACTTCCTTTCAGTCTGAAAAATAATCATTAATCTCTAATAACTACTTTATAGCCTTTAGTTAATTTGCCACTGTCCCATAGGGCTTCAAGTCAGCTAGTGAATCTATTATATACTATTTTATCAGATGGCATTTGAAAAGATCATCTATGTATCAAATCCCTCCATTATTTCGAATAATTTGATCAAGTTTGAGAGACACATTGAATTTTCTTTCCTAAGAATTACCGTGGAAGGCGGCTGGAAGAGCAATAATTGGTCGGGTTGGCAATGGAGACACATTTGCCCACTTCCCATCACCTCAGAAGTTAAGTAAATACATCCAATTAAGGCCCTTAGGTGCTCAATTAATGATCACTTAAGGACTTTTTCGCCCCACTGCCCCAAATACTTGTGTTGCCAACAGGTTAAGAAAGTGGCAACTCGTTTAACTGGTAACATGGAGTGGCCTGCTGGCAGCATTGGGAAGGAAGAACTGGTGAGATGGCTAGGCCCTTAGCATGGGCAGAAAGGAATCTCTGCTGAAAGCCACCCCCTGGCCATGTCTCTAACTTCCCTTAGCACCTCCTTCAGTGACACTCGCCACCACCTGCTGCTCAAGCAGCTGTCTCAGCTCTGAAGTGGCATCATTACTCAGAGTTACCGGCCTGATTGATCCTACTCGTAATAATACACCCACTACTGACATAATTTAGCCTAATAATAGAAAATCCCAGCCACAAATACAGCTGAGTCTATTGGTAGTACACTGACCTCTGAATCACTAGATTCCTTGTTCAAGCCCCATTCTAAGGTTTGAGCAGAAAACTGAAGTCTGCCATTCTAGTATAGTACAGAGTGATTACCGCACTGTCAGAGATGCCATCTTTCGAACAAAAATTTATCCCTGCCTGTTTAGGTGGCTATAAAATATCTGATGGCAGTACTTTGAAGAAGAGGAGTTATTCCTGGTGTCCTGGGTAATATTCGTCTTTCATTCAACATCACCGAACAGATTAACTGATCATTATCACATTGCTGTTCAAGAAGATTTGCTAAGTGCATTACAACAGTTACAACAAGTGCTATATTTGCTGTAAAATGCTTTGAAACATCCAGTAGTCTGAAAAGCACTATAATTAATGGATAACAGAGTGTGGAGCTGGAGGAACACTGCAGGCCAGGCTGCATCAGAACCTGACGTTTCGGATCAGGACCCTTCTTCAGAAATGGGAGAGGGGGAAAGGAGCTCTGAAATAAAGAGAGAGGAGGAGTGGAGCTGGGGAAGTTGTTGGGATAGTGATAGGTGAGTGCAGATAGGCAGTGGTGGGGATTCATCAGTGAGGTGGGAGGACCGGATAGGTGGAGGAGAAGACGGACAGGTCAAGGAGGCGAGGATGAGAGGGAGGGTTGGTCATGGGATGAGGCAGGGGGTGGGGAGACTTTGAAACTAGTAAAGTCCACATTGGGACCATTGGGTTGTAGGCTTCCAAAGCAGAATATGAGGTGCTGCTCCTCCAGTTCCAGTGTCGTTGTGACACTGGAGGTGGCTCAGGATGGACATGTTGTCCAGGGAGTGGGAGGGGGAGTTGAAGTGGTTCGCGACTGGAAGGTGTTGTCATTTGTTGCGAACCGAGCGCAGGTGCTCTACAAAGCGGTCTCCGAGCCTGAAGAAGGGTCCCGATCCGAAACGTCTGCTTTCCTGCTCCTCTGACGCTGCCTGGCCTGCTGTGTTCCTCCAGCTCCACACTTATCTCTAAATCCAGCATCGGCAGTTCTTACTATCTCTATGATAAATGGATGTCTTTTTTTAAAATAACGATGTGGGTTTTGCAAACAATGTGTACATTTGTTGCTCATTCATAATTGGTGAAGGTGGTGGTTTACTGTCGTAATTTCAAACCTTTGGTCTTCTGGCACCACTCTGAAATGTCTGGAGGATTGAAAGGCTGTGGCTAGAGCTGCCACTATTTCTACTCCCACGTGCCTCGTCGCTTGAGGATATGTGACATCCTGATGACTTTTCTGCCTGATACTGGACTTTAGCTTCTCACAAACATGATTGATTCCTAACTGCCCAATTAAATGATTTAGTCACATTAAACCACTCCTAGTGTAACACAGATCAATGATAAATGCCAGACTTACTGAGATGAATTAAAAAATACTGGTAAACTCCAAACCAGAATGTTTACTTGCATTATGCAGTGTAGTATCATACCTTTTTTGTTAATGATATCCTGCAGCTGCCGAAGCTCCTCTTCATCCTCACTGTCCTCACTGCTGGTACTACTGACATCTAAGACAATATCTTTTTTGGGATCCACACGGACAAAATTTCTACATTCAAAGGTCAGATGGCCAGCTGGAATCATAACAAAAGTTTTATCACTTAACAAAACATAGGCTTAGAATGCACGTTACTTCAATCACAATTCATAAGATAATGAAACACTCATTCATTCACACCATTTGCACCCCATTACTGCCAAGGTAATTTTCAACAAAGGAAAGCCCAACCATACCCCAACAATATCCTGGGGGCTGGCATTAACTGAAGCTCAACAGGACTAACTCCATAAGTGCCATGGCTAGTTCATGAGGTCAGAAGCTGGTTTTAGTGCACCACATGGCTCACTTCCTGACTCTTCAAATTATCTCCATCATTGAAAAGGCACATGTCAGGACAGTAGCAGATTATTCTTCATTTGTCTTCATGAATACAGCTGCAGTATTCGAGAACTCAACATCACCCAGGATAAAACAATCTGCTTGATCATTTGTTGATCCACTAGGCTAAACATCCATCCTCTCCACCACCAACATATCATAAATGCAGTGTATAATATCTACAAGGTACAGTGCAGCAACTCAAGAGTTCTTCCACTGGCTATGCAGGCAGATGCAAAATATCCAATGGATTAGTCAAAGAATATTGAATTTTGAAAGAATCTGAATTCACTGCAGTGTTAGGGACCACATCTTTTCCTTTTTGGACTACAAACTGGAATGAAGTTGTACACTTTCTATAAATCTAAAAAATCAGGGGTGTTTTACAACTGAAGAAAAAACACATTAGGATTGTGTGATAACAAGCATGGGGCTGGATGAACACAGCAGGTCAAGCAGCATCATAGGAGCAGGAAAACTTGACGTTTCGGGCCTAGACCCTTCATCAGAAATGGGGGAGGGGAAGAGGGTTCTGAAATAAATAGGGAGAGAGGGGGAGGTGGATAGAGGATGGATAGAGGAGAGGATAGGTGGAGAGGAGGCAGACAAGTCGAAGAGGTGGGGATGGAGTCAGTAAAGGTGAGTGTAGGTGGGGGGGTAGGGAGGAGATAGGTCAGTCCAGAGAGGATGGACAGGTGAAGGGGGCGGGATGATGTTAGTAGATAGGAGATGGGGGTGTGGCTTGAGGTAAGAGGAAAAACAGGTTAGGGAGGTGGAGATGAGCTGGGCTGGTTTTGGGATGCGGTTGGGGGAGGGGAGATTTTGAAGCTTGTGAAATCCACATTGATGCCATTGGGCTGCAGGGTTCCCAGGCTGAATATGATTTGCTGTTCCTGCAGCTTTCGGGTGGCATCACTGTGGCATTGCAGCAGGCCAAGGATGGACATGTCATCTGAGGAATGGGAGGGGGAGTTGAAATGGTTCACGACTGGGAGGTGCAGTTGTTTGTTGCGAACTGAATTGTGTGATATATTTGCAGTTATACAAGTCTGCTCAATAACATAACAGAGCAAACTCTGTGTTTAGGAAAATCTGCTTGACAACAGCCACTGCACTAATGCAGCTACACTTTGCTACAGTCCTGTGGGGCACTGTAGTCAGAAGATTCTCTGTATGAAAGTGAAAAGAAAAAAAAAAAATCCAAAAGAAAATTTGGGGCGGCATGGTGGCTCAGTGGTTAGCACTGCAGCCTCAGTGCCAGGGACCCAGGTTTCAATTCCAGCCTCAGGTGAATGTCTGTGTGGAGTTTGCACATTCTCCCCACGTCTGCGTGGGTTTCCTCTGGGTGCTCAGGTTTCCTCCCACAGTCCAAAGATGTGCAGGCTAGGTGGATTGGCCATGCTAAATTGCCCGTAGTGTTCAGTGGGATGGTCCAAGGGTTGGTGTGGACTTGTTGGGCCAAAGGGCCTGGTCCCACACTGTAGGGATTCTAAAATATTCTGATATAATAAAAGATCTCAGTCCACCCAATCAATTATCAAATTGAAGAATGACTGTCACCTTATATTAGCCTGTAATCACTGCTAAAATCAAAAACTCTCCACCTTGTTCAGTTGATTCAATTGATATAAACATTATAGCAACTTTTTACAGCATTTTGTTATAATACAGTAGCTTTTTAGTCCATTTCAGAGAGCAACTAAGATTCATATGCAGATCATAGAGAGTCATACAGCACCGAAACAGACCCTTTGGTCTAACTTGTCCATGTCGACCAGGTATTCTAAACTATCCCATTTGCCTGCATTTGGCCCGTATCCCTCTAAACTTTTGCTATTCAAGTACCTGCTCAACAGTTTTTTAAAATTTTGTAACTATACCTGGAACTACCACTTTCTCTGGCAGCTCATTCCATATATGCACTGCCATCTGTGTTAAAAGGTTGCTGCCCCGAGATCCGTTTTAAATCTGTCCCCTTTCACCTTAAACACATGCCCTCTCATTTTGGACTCCCCTAGCCTGGGTAAAAGACCTTGGCTATGCCCGTCATGATTTTATAAATTTCAATAAGGTCACCCCTCAGCCTCTGATGCGCCAGGGTAAAACATCCCAGTCTATCCAGCCTCTCCTTATAACTCAAACCTGGAAACATTCTTGTCAAATTTTTCTATACCCTTTCTGGTTTAACAACATCCTTCCTATAGCAGGGTGATCATAATTGTACGTAGTATTCTAGAAGTGGCCTCACCAATGTCTTGTACAGCTGCAACATGACATCCCAGCCCCTATATTCAATGCTCTGACCCATAAAGGGAAATATGCTAAACGCCTTCTTCACCATCCTGACTACTTGCAGCAGCACTTTCAAGGAACAATGAATCTACACCCCTAGGTTCCCAGGGTCCCACCATTAACTGTGCAAGTCCTACTCTGGTTTGCCTTACCAAAATGGAACACCTTGCATTCATCTAAATTAAACTCCATCTACCACTCTGGGCCCATTGGCTGATCTGATTAAGATCTCAGACTGCATAAGGATGGTACATTTCCTTCAATGAATCACATCAGTTCACCAGATAGCATGGATGGGTTTTTATGATGATCTGACTATTTCATGGTTACCTTTATTCCTAACAAACGTTTTTTCTTAAAAGAAAATCCAGATCTGAAATCAATGTATCATATTTCATTTAATCAAATGGTTCTACAAGGTTAGTTTGAACCACAACTGTTAATGCTTTAAAAACTCAAATTCATCACCTGTGACATCTTTACCAAGAGTTCATCAAGCTTTGCCTGTGGCATCATCTTAATGATTCCAGATCAAATGTGCTGCTTTTGGTTTCAGAACTATTCCTTCACAACAAATCATATTCTTTGCCATCCATTGAATTGCATATTCTGAATTTTTTTGAATGATATGAATACCCAGTTGCTGGATATATTGAAATTCACAGGTGTCTCATCCATGATGCAAATGAGAGGTAAATGGGTATCTGTATTTTTGTTGCTGTCTGACAAAGAATCGTTGGAAATTTTAGTAGAGTTCTTTTGGTTGGCACAGAGTGATCTTGGCTTTCTGCCACAACACTGAACATTTTCAATTTATACAATGGCTGCACCAACTAGTCATTGCTCTGAAATCTTTGCTGGACACAAGTCTGATTTGGCCCATTTAATTGACTATGTACACATTGCATTTCTGGCGACAATGAAAACATTTTAATGATTTTTAACAACTATTCTGACATACACTTCAAGATCAGGCCAATGGCTGGTCCCCGTTCTTATGACACGTTTGGTCTTCGGCACCTTCCATTCTTGCACCATAATGTGGAATTCCCTTGCTGTAGTTCAGTTATTTGAAGAGTTAGCAGATTTTACAACGTTTAGCTTGAAACTAACTTTATACTTCATTCAACAACAACAACATTGTTTTTGTACTTCATTCCTTTTGCAGGAAGACCCACTTTTGTTTGTCAATCGAAATACATGGTCTGCTCTATGTGTACTTGTATTAAACTCCCACACACCATCTGGGAAACAGCCTGTATCACCTATTTAAGACCATGCACCCACTTACAAGGCAAGCATTGTATACACTTGAGCTGAAAATTGGGTTAGCATTGACTTATATGACAAGAATATGCCACAATATGCATTTTGAAACCAAAAAAGTTGGATCGAGTTTTTCATTGGGTCGTAGTACAACGACCTACAGTATTTCACTGAATTGAAAGTTCTGAATTTCCAGGCTGGGATGTAAACTCATGTTTTTAGCTGGTTAGTCCAGGCTATGTTACTAGTTCAGTAACATAAGTACTATTGTACAGTAGCCCTAAATGCAATTTAATGTAGGTAAGTGAGAAGAAATGTGTTTGAGGAAAAATAACATACAGAGGCAACATATTTAAATAGTACAGCTTTATGTGGGATGCAGAAACAGAGGAATTTGGGTGCGTAGATTCACAAGGTTTCCAAACAAAAGAGGGAGATAAAGTTGAGAAGGCAATTCAGAAGGCATTTCAGATGCATAACTTTGTGAATGTGGGCTACTAAACTCAATTATGAATGGAAATCATAATAATCTTTACAAAACTCTGGTTCCATCAGCTGGAATATGATCAATTTGGGTACCACATTTTCAGAAGGATAACCAGGTGCTGGAGACAGTATAGAGGAGGTTTACTAGGATAATACCAGGAATGAGGAAGCTTTAAAAGGCAACTGGACAAATATTTGAGAAGGACTAATTGGCAGGGTTATGAGAAAAATGTTGGGACAATTCTTTCAAATATCTTGAAGAAACCTAATAGTCTAACTTGTCTCTACAATGCAAAATTCTGCAAAACCAAGGCATCATCTGTCCTCTCAAACGGAGGTAAAAATGAATCCCTCTCTTTTCTCACACACTTCCGTTTGTTTTTTCTTTCCTATCTCCTTCCCATTCTCTTGTTTTCTACTGCCTCGCTCATCCTTCTTCCCTCACCATCTCTCTCCTTATGACCAAATGAATAACACCCTGCAGATAGCACTCTAAACATATCAGAACCTCTGAAAGATATTTAACACATCAGATTGTTGAAGGTGCTGAGGAAGAATGAAGTTTTAAGGAGGCTTTTGATTGGCAAAGAGGTGCAGCCAGACAAAGGTTTATGAAAGGATTTAATATACACTTGAAACATTAGTAAAATTGCATTTTGAAAATTTTTGGATAAAAATAATACCAGAAGAAGAACGCGACCTAAATGATTTCTTATGGAAAGAAATGGATGCTTTAGGGTATATTTGGGAAAATGCCCATTTTATTTACAATAATTTACATTCGCATAGCACCTTTAAATGTCTCGATATGCTTCACAGCAACATTACAAGGTAAAATACGATACTGAGTCAGGCAAGATATTAGATCAGATGACCAAATGCTTAGTCGAACAGGCAGCTTTTAAGAAATGTCTTAAAGGAGGAAAACAAGTTAGAGAGTTGCAGAGGCATAGGGAAGGAATTCCCGAGTTTAGTGCTTAAACAACTGAATGCACTGCGATCAATAGTGAAGCAAGTATAATGGAGTATGCTCAAAAGGACAGAATTAGAGGAATCCAGGTATTTAAGGAATATGAGGTTGAAAGAGATCAGAAATAGGGAGGGGCCAGGACAAGGAAAACAAGAATGAGAACTTCAAATTGAAGGCACTGCTCGACCCAGAGCCAATACAGGTAATGAGCACAAGTAGATAGCGGAATAGGACTTAGTGTGAGTTGAGTCATAGCAGCTGCGTTTTGGATGACTTCTAAGTTTCTGGAAGGTGGTATGTGGGAGATAGACCAAGAGTACATTCAAATAGTCAGGTCTAGAGGTAATAAACGTATAAATGAGGGTTTCAGCAGCAGAGTTGAGGCAGGTGCAAAGTCAAGTGTGGAAATCACACCTGACACCAAATTCACAGAGTGGTTTAATCTCAGAATGTTGCCAGGGAAAAGTGAAGGAGTCAATAGGTGGGAATAGAGTGTGGAGCTGATAGCGAAAAGAATGGCTTCAATCTTCCCAGCATTTATGGAGCTGGGTGTTGTCAACCAAGTCAGTAACTTCATTGACATTTACTACATCCTTCTCACAGATTTTTCAATTTATTATCCACAAAATGTGTTTTACAGTTCATTCCTGCAACCTTGTTGCTATGGTCACAGGACTCCTTGATAAATGTTACATCAAATACTCATGATACAACTGTATTGCTTGTAGAACGTATTTCTTCACATAATATTATCTAAACACAAAATAGTCAGTAGTCAGTATATAATATGTTTGGGCATAAAGATAAAACCCAACAAGATGAATTAAGACAGAAGCTATTTAAAATTTGCAGAGAACAAGACTGCGAATTTTTCATAAACTGGAAAATTTTGATTGTAACTGCAATGGAAACATAATAATAGGAAAAATAATAATTCTTAACCGTGGATAGGAAAATATCAGCTTCAGCAAAATACTGGATTAGAATAAAAGGTAAAGGTTAGGTTTCCACAGTCTGACTGGACTATAGGGTTGCTCTTTCATCAGAGAGAAATGACAGGCTTTCATATAACTTGTTGGTCACCAAGTCTCAAGAGGAGGGAGAGGTTGACGAGGAGTGTCCTTCATGGTAACATCAGCCGGTGTGGGATCTGAACCCATACTGTTGTCAGTATAATTATTGCTGATCAGAAGAAACTGGATTTACAGGAGTACTGCTCCCCCTTCATGTGCGTAAAAACTGGTCATCAGGTGTGAGGTATTCTTGGTGATACTGCACACGGCACAGGACTGGCTCATTTGCCGAGCCTGTGCCTTTGCAGTCATCCGAGCTATCTTCCACTTCATCTTGAGGTCAAAGATGGATCATATTCACAGGGATATCATGTACATAAACGGGAGAAAGATGTACCCAATGCTGCCCTCATCCTGAACGCCACCTTTGTGTGTGATTGCGTCAGGCTGTGCATAGACTTTCAGTATGCAAACACCAAGTGTTACTACAAACGAAGGTTCTACCTGTCCCCGGTGTTGCGCAGGATGGCCTTGTTGCCACAGAATGCTCGAAGTAGTTGGACCGTTCTGTATCAGCTGTCCTTCCGAGAACAATTTGCAAAGAAAAACCACTTTGACCACAAGTCCATCAGGAAGTGGTCAGCATATGGCAACCTCAAGACCAGGATAGATCCTGTCGCATTATTCCCCGAGTAGTCATTTGCAAAATGCATCATCAGCAGAACTTTCCAACAGTACCAAAACTTAGCCTGGCTGGTGATGAGAAGAGCACTGGTCTTCAAATCCTTCATGTACATCTGGTCTCTGTGCACCACTACATACTGGCCTTGAAGCAACTGTGCTAGTGAAGAGACTGTTACTCTTCCTCTGGAATGTGCCTTTGCAAAGAAGGTCTGGAGAGAAAGCCTTTGTTGAGGTTTGTCCCATGCAGCTCCGTAATATAGGACTCTGTGCTCTACAGGCTGTTCCCCAGAACACACATTGAGACAAACACTGACTGCACCTGAAGGACCATCAACTCGGTGAAAGACACTCTTTGGTCTGCCCGAAACCTGTTGGTCTTCCAGTATAAAGAATTGACATTGACTAATTGTTGCAGGCTACACATTCTAAGGTCCAGGACTACATGTTGAGGGATGCATTAATGCTTGGGACAGCTGCTGCCAAGGTGCAGAGAGGAAAGACCCCCATGTCAGGATTTTCTTCTGAAGTATAACTAGAGTCTGTGCAGTTATCAGACCCTCTCATTTCCTCAATGTATGTAAATAGTGTCCTGCATGACTAAGAAATGCTTTTGGTTTTTGAAACTGCAGGGATTGCCGAATTCCAATTTTTGTTTTTCTTGATACACAAAAACTATATAGAACTGCTCTGATACCTGTGAATTTAGATAAAGATTTTTTAGGAATAAAGTATACTTTTGCAATAAAAAAAATTCTTCATCAGAAGAATTTAGTTAGACTATTCTCTTTCTGAATAGTGATAGCCAAGAATTTCTAAAGTTTGCTACTTACGATATCCACATTTCTTGCACCCTGCTCGGATATTATCTTTATTTGGGCCTGAAATAAAATATATTAAAATTAAAACTGACATATAGTAATCTTTTTGGAACATAATTTGTTACTTTGTAGATTGTTACTTCCTTTACATACGGTCATTCAGCATCACAATATAGGAAAAATTGGCTCACTTTCTGATATAACATTCAAAAATAATGTGCAAAATTTAACATTGGAACCTGTTTGAAAAATACTAGTTTGCAGGGTGTAAACATACATAACAAGCAAACTGCAAGGTGCGGCAAGGTGGCTCAGTGGTCAGCACTGCTGCCTCACAGCACCAGTGGCCTGGGTTTGATTCCCCCTTGGGCAACTGTCCGAGTGCAGTTTGCACATTCTCCCCGTGTCTGTGTGGGTTTCCTTCAGATGCTCTGGTCTCCTCCCACAGTCCAAAGATGTGCAGGTTAGGTGGATTGGCCATGCTAAATTACCCATAGTTTTCAGGATGTGTAGTTTAGGTGGGTTTGGGGAATGGGTCTGGGTGGGATGCTCTCAGGGTCGGTGTGAACTTGTTGGCCTGAAGGGCCTGTTACCACACTGTAGAGATTCTATGGATTCAAACAATTAGCAGGAAAAATGGAACTTGCCGGATGTATGGCAGTTAATTAGACTTACGCTTGTTACAACCAGTGAAGGTATCAGATTTCTAACTTTCGAGACAAGGACTTTACACACTTTGGAGATTTTGAAATTGGCTTCAAAATGAGGACAACCTACAACAGTGATGGCTGCCAAGTTGGAAGATCTCTAGGGATTTCTACACAGGCAAGAAACTAACTCAAGTCTTTGGAAAGTTCTCATAATGTAAATGACTGTGGGTGCAATGTCATCCCTTATAGTGACATGCAAAATGTTAAACCATTCCCAAATTTATATCTCCTGTTAACTGGGTATTTACTGAAACTCAGAACTAATAGTGTCCAAGATTCAGTGACTACAAGTTCAAAATTTATTAAAAAAAGGTGTGGAGTGACCAGTTTATCACCATCAGGTATCAATAGCCTCCACTCATCCCCTATTGTGTAGCAGTGTCTTCTAACTTAAAATTGTGTGTGGACAACAGGAATATTGATCACATGTCCACACAATTGAAGTGGACTTCAGATGGCAAACTATTACTTCAAGGAGGAGCCCAGTAAGGGCAATTTGCAAACTACTGGAGACCATTCCTCCAGCAAGAAGAACAGAACCCTTTTCTAAAAACCAGTTAACTAAGGCAGTGAGACAGTCTAATTTGTCTTCACCTGCAAAGTTTTGTCTCTACAGAAACTCAAGCCACAATTTTCTTCGGAAACCTGGAAGGTCTGACATGCCATTCACCCAATGAATCATGGAAGAGAATCAATCCAAGCCTGCAGCATGGGCATCTTAAGGAACTGAATTTAAAGCATGTGATTTTCTTCAATTTCTGTTAATAACCTAAATGGTTGGTCTCTAGAAGCCATCTTTACTTATGCATACATGAGATAGAATGTTTTTCATTTTGGGGCGTTGTGTGAATAAATGTGAACTTTCCTTCTGATTTAAAAACTTTTTGGATAGCCTGATTCAACACCAAAAATGTCTAAAATATTCCTTCTAAGCACACATCTTGTTATCGACAATGGGGAACATTGTGCTGCCATTTCTCCTTGTTCGTAACATGTCTCATGGAATAGAATTTACAGTACAGAAGGATGTCATTCAATCCAGAGTGTCTGTACCAGTTTGGAATAGTTAACTGTACTGTTGAAATTTCAAGTATCACTTGAGACAATATAATCAAAGTTTGATATGCAGGTGAAAGAGAATACCGTGTCACAACATCTTAAGAATATCATTATCATAAGCTGTCTTGTCCCATCACTGATTTGACATTTCACATTCACCCTCAAATGCCCACGTGCATTGGAACAATGGAATTGGTTAACATCAGAAAGAAAAAAATCTGTGACTTTTGACGAGACTGATTCAGCTAGAGAAACGGTTATGTCTAATTGGAAAAAAGGATTTTGAGAGAGACACACGGGTTACATGTTAGGGTTCGGCAGAATAGTCAGAGGATCAAGTCAGATATTAAAAACATTAAGGAACATTCTTGGTGGGATGACGCCAGGAAAGTAATATACACTTGCTGCTTAGGTTCATGTTATTTCACATGTTGGAGTTCTGTCAAGACATGATGATCTTAAAGCCATAGTAGGGAAGCGTAATGTATGTGTATTTCTTCGTGCATGTTTAATGCTCGTGATTTATTCACTGATTATTATTCTTACTTCGCTAATTGATTATTGGTTTGCATATATCTGCACTGTATAATGAACTGGTACATTTTAAATTGGGCATGGTGTACATAGAACATAGAACATTACAGCGCAGTACAGGCCCTTCGGCCCTCGATGTTGCGCCAACCTGTGAAACTAATCTGAAGCCCATCTAACCTACACTATTCCATTATCATCCATATGTTTATCCAACGACCATTTAAATGCCCTTAAAGTTGGCGAGTCTACAACTGCTGCAGGCAAGGCATTCCATGCCCTTACTACTCTCTGAGTAAAGAATCTACCTCTGACATCTGTCCTATATCTATCACCCCTCAATTTAAAGCTATGTCCCCTCGTGCTAGCCGTCACCATCCGAGGAAAAAGACTCTCACAGTCCACCCTATCTAATCTTCTGATCATCTTGTATGTCTCTATTAAGTCACCTCTTAACCTTCTTCTCTCTAACGAAAACAGCCTCAAGTCCCTCAGCCTTTCCTCATAAGGCCTTCCCTCCATACCAGGCAACATCCTGGTAAATCTCCTCTGCACCCTTTCCAATGCTTCCACATCCTTCCTATAATGCGGCGACCAGAACTGTACGCAATACTCCAAGTGCGGCCGCACCAGAGTTTTGTACAGCTGCAACATGACCTCACGGCTCCGAAACTCAATCCCTCTACCAATAAAACCTAACACACTGTACGCCTTCCTAATAACCCTATCAACCTGGGTGGCAACTTTCAGGGACCTATGCACATGGACACCAAGATCTCTCTGCTCGTCCACACGACCAAGAATCTTACCTTTAGCCCAGTACTCTGTATTCCTGTTACTCCTTCCAAAGTGAATCACCTCACACTTTTCCGCATTAAACTCCATTTGCCACCTCTGAGCCAAGCTCTGCAGCTTATCTATGTCCCTCTGTAACCTGCAACATCCTTCTGCACTATCCACAACTCCACCGACTTTAGTGTCATCCGCAAATTTACTAACCCATCCTTCTACCCCCTCATCCAAGTCATTTATAAAAATGACAAACAGCAGTGGCCCCAAAACAGATCCTTGCGGTACACCACTAGTAACTGAACTCCAGGATGAACATTTCCCATCAACCACCACCCTCTGTCTTCTTACAGCTAGCCAATTTCTGATCCAAACCGCTAAATCACCCTCAATCCCATGCCTCCGAATTTTCTGCAATAGCCTACTGTGGGGAACCTTATCAAACGCTTTACTGAAATCCATCTACACCACATCAACCGCTTTACCCTCATCCACCTGTTTAATCACCTTCTCAAAGAACTCAATAAGGTTTGTGAGGCACGACCTACCCTTCACAAAACTGTGTTGACTATCTCTAATCAAATTATTCCTTTCTAGATGATTATAAATCCTATCTCTTATAATTCTTTCCAACATTTTACCCACAACTGAAGTAAGGCTCACTGGTCTATAATTACCAGGGTTGTCTCTACTCCCCTTCTTGAACAAGGGGACAACATTTGCTATCCTCCAGCAAAACAGTGTAATGTTATGAACCAATGTTGTGTCGGAAATGGCCAATTACTAGTGCCTGTTCATCATATTAAAAATAATAAACACAGGAGGGACTATTTAAGTAAAGACTACAGAACTCTTAATGCTTGTTCATGGACTGAATGAATCAAAAAAAAGGTAAACTATTACACACAAAAATAACTCTGTCTGAAATAAACTGACAAGGAACAAAGACAAGCTGTTACACAGACTCAAGGAATTAGCCATGTCTTGGCAAGATTCCATGAACAAAGCTGCTTTGACACCTGCTTGATAAATTGGATGCTTTATTGGCACAAAGGACAAGGTTTGCCCTGCAGGAGAATTCAAGGAGTTAATCACCAGAAAGCTGCGTCTTTGAACCGATAGTCATTGCCAAATGTAACAACAAACAAAGAAATTACTTTTGATAATGAAGCCAGCTGCAGTCTTACACTAACTCGCTTGAAAGACTCTCAAAGCATTATCAACATAAAGGACGAAAATCTGTATAAGAATCGATATGAAAAACTCAACAGAACTTCGAAGAACAACATTGCAGAAGGACCGAACCCTGGAAACTTCCAGAGACAGATCACAATTGGTTGATGTCCTGGCTTGATTTCACCACTAATCGGGTGATAACTAAATTGGGTCACAGGCTTAAACTTACTTACCCGAGGGGTCTAATATTTACAATAAAGTTTGAACTAATGTTTCAGTACGTGATTGTCTGTGAGATTTCTTAATAAGTAGCCAACAGATTTCCCCACAACAGATTCTTGATCAGTAGGGGAAATCAAGGGTTATAGGGGAAAACACAGGATGTTAGGAGTGTTGGATTAACCACAATCCCATTAAATGGCAGAGAAGGCTCACTGGGCTGAACAGCCTGTTCCTATTTCTTATAGTTCAAGATCTGTGGGACATTGGTTTGAAGTCTATCAGATGATGAAACCTGAATTCAGTTAATGAATCTGGAATTAAAACCTAGTTTAATGGTGACCATGGAACCACTGCCAATTTTCATTAAACCCAGGGATAACAAGATGTAGAGCTGGATGAACACAGCAGGCCAAGCAGCATCATAGGAGCAGGAAAGCTGACGTTTCGGGCCTAGACCCTTGATGCTGCTTGGCCTGCCGTGTTCATCCAGCTCTACACCTTGTTATCTCAGATTCTCCAGCATCTGCAGTTCCTACTATCTCTTTCATTAAACCCATCTGGTTTACTGACTCCCTCAAGCAAAAGGGAATCTGCGGTTCTTACCTTGTTTACTCTAAATGCAACTTCATTTCCACATCAATGCTAACTCTCAATGCTCTCTGAAATGACCCAGCAAGCCGTTCAATATCTAACTGTTACAAAGTCTGATGGAAGAGGAAGGAGGAAGCTTACTTAAAGTTGAGGAAGCAAGGATCAGACAGGGCTCTAGAGGTCTACAAGGTAGCCAGGAAGGAACTGAAGAATGGGCTTAGGAGAGCTAGAAGGGTGTATGAGAAATCCTCGGTGGGTAGGATCAAGGAAAATCCCAAGGCTTTCTATACTTACGTGAGGAACAAAAGGATGGCCAGAGTGAGGGTAGGGCCAATCAGGGCTGGTGGAGGGAACTTGTGCGGAGTCAGAGGAGATAGGGGAGGTCCTTAATAAATACTTTACTTCAGTATTCACCAGTGAGAGGGACTTGATGCTTGAGGACAGCATGAAATAGGCAGATATGCTCGAACAGGTTGATGTTAGGAAGGAGGATGTGCTAGAAATTTTGAAAAACATGAGGATAGATAAGTCCCCTGGGCCAGACAGGATATACCCAAGGTTCCTACAGGAAGTGAGGGAAGAGATGGCTGCCCCTTTGGCAATGATCTTTGCATCCTCACTGTCCACTGGAGTAGTACCAGAAGATTGGAGAGGGTCATTCCCTTGTTCAAGAAAGGGAATAGGGATAATCCTGGAAATTACAGACCGGTCAGTCTTTCTTCTGTGGTGGGCAAATTATTGGAAAGGATTCTGAGAGATAATATTTATGATTATTTGGAAAAGCACAGTTTGATTAGAAATAGTCAGCATGGCTTTGTGAGGGGCAGGTCATGCCTCACAAGCGTTATTGAATTCTTTGTGGATGTGACAAAACATATTGATGAAGGTAGAGCAGTGGATGCGGTGCATATGGATTTTAGCAAGGCATTTGATAAGGTTCCACATGGTAGGCTCATTCAGAAAGTAAGGAGGCATGGGATTCAGGGAAATTTGGCTGTCTGGATATAAAACTGGCTCTCCAATAGAATACAGAGGGTGGTAGTTGATGGAAAGTATTCAGCCTGGAGCTCAGTGACCAGTGGTGTTCTGCAGGGATCTGTTCTGGGACTTCTGCTCTTTGTGATCTTTATAAATGACTTGGATGAGGAAGCAGAAGGGTGGGTTAGTAAGTTTGCCGATGACACAAAGGTTGGAGGAGTTGTGGACAGCGTGGAGGGCTGTTGTAGGTTGCAACGGGACACTGACAGGATGCAGAGCTAGGCAAAGAAGTGGCAGATGGAATTTAACCCAGAAGAGTGTAAAGCGATTCATTTTGGAAAATCGAATTTGAATGCAGAGTACAGGGTTAATGGCAGGATTCTCAGCAGCGTGGAGGAAGAGAGGGATCTTGGGGTCCACGTCCATAGATCCCTCAAAGTTGCTAGGGTTGTAAAGAAGGCATATGGTGTGTTGGTTTTCATTGGCAGGGGAATTGAGTTTAAGAGCCGTGAGGTTATGTTGCAGCTCTATAAAACTTTGGTTAGACCACACTTGGAATATTGTATTCAGTTCTGGTCATCTCATTAGAGGAAAGATGTGGAAACTTTAGAGAAGGTGCATAGGAGATTTACCAGGATGCTGTCTGGGCTGGAGGACAGGTCTTATGAGGAAAGGTTGTGGGAGCTAGGGCTTTTTTCATTGGAGCAAAGAAAGATGAGAGGTGACTTGATAGAGGTGTACAAGATGATGAAGGGCATAGATAGAGTAGATAGAGATTTTTTTCCCCAGGGTAGAAATTACTATTACGAGGGGCCATAATTTTAAGGTGATTGGAGGAAGGTATAGTGGAGATGTCAGAGGTAGGTTCTTCACACAGAGAGTGGTGGGCATGTGGAATGCACTGCCGGCAGTGGTAATGGAATCAAATACTTCAGAGACTTTTAAGCGACTCTTGGATAGGCACATGGAGGATAGTAAAATGTAGGGTATGCAGGGTAAATTGATCGTAGGACGACAACAGGTCGGCATAACATCGTGGGCCAAAGGGCCTGTACTGTGCTGTACTGTTCTATGTTCTATGAAAGGAACAGAACCAGACAGACCCACCTGGCATCAACAAAGGCACTCGAAACAACCATGGCACACACAGCCCTGATGACACAACCAATATCTTAGAATTTGTGCTGACCTACAGATCAACCAATCCAGAGTGACACTGTCTGTAAGATATGATTACACAAGACAAACAAAGTCCCAAACACCACAATCACTATCCCGAGCTTTGTCCTGTCACGCTAAAACAACAGACCCACGAGAGGTGGCGATGCAGTGGTACACAGTCAGGAAGGAGTTGCCTTTGGGGGTTCTCAACGTTGAGTCCAGATGCCATGAAGCTTCGCTGCAAACATGGTTAAGAAAATCTTATGCATGGAGGGAGGGGGAAGGGTCTTAGAAAAGAAGTTTGACTCGCCATATATTTCTTGATAGTTGACCTGAATACTTTTATATCATTGAGATATGCAAAGAACTGCAGATACTAGAAATTTAAAGCAAAAACAAAAAGTGCTGAAGAAATACAGATCTGGCAGCATTTGAAAAAAGGGGGAGTTAATGTTTCGAGTATAGTGACCCTTTTTCACTTCCTGTTATGCTATCAGTGGCATGCAGCTCCTTCCAAACACGATTCCGATGAAGTCAGACCTATCACCGAACGATGTTTGGAACGTTTCGAAAGTTTAAATATTTCACCCCTTTCTGCTCCTGTAATTTAAAAGCAATAACTCTACTCAAAAAAGTTCAAATCATTATAAATTACCTGAAAAAGCCATTGCGAAATTCCATTCGCTTCTACTTCCAGAAAGTTCCCAAGCACACTTGCTGATCTGGTGCACCGTTTAATATCTTCCCACCACCTTCAATAACAAAATAAAACATGAAGAAACGCTCGGTTTCAACTTTCTTTTCAAAATCGTACACGGCATATCTATACCCTCCGTTACAGTTAATTTCTGTATTTGTGCGTCCATGGCATGGGCCGTTTGCTTTCAAGGCGAATTTTGCGCGAACCCCCGGCGGATAACAGGCGAACGTTCTAAAATACACGACATTTCGCAGGGACTTGGGGGCGGGGGAAGGTTCTTGGTGGAGCTGCGTAAGTGGATTATCTGCAGACAGGGTTTTTGAGTCTAGGTTTTCTTAGTTTCGGTGCGGTGAGTGAGAGGTCGGCTAGCTTCTCGGGATCGGTGAATAGAGGACGTTAGACAGCGCGAGCGAGTGCCGCGTTTTAAACTGGGCTCGCGTTCCAAAGCGGCGCCATGAGCAACATTTACATCCAGGAGCCGCCGAGCAGCGGCAAGGTAAATAACACGTTTACAACAAACCTGTATACATTGGCGTCTTCATGCGAGGGGTGATCCGTGTAAATTCGTTCAGTAACCAGGCCCTTTGACCGATGGGGCTAGTTTCTTCCAAAGGCTACGTTCAAACAGTCCGGTATTCGTGCGCGTCTAATTTATGTCTTTTCGTTTTAAACAAAACAGCTCCACCCCTTCCGAAGTTGAGCGAGTAAATTTTCTTCTGGCCTTAATTTTTTTTTTACTTTTGTCATTGTTTTACAACGTTCACATCAATTACCCTTGTACATGTCATTTTGTTCCTTGAGCACTGGTGAAAGACTTACATTTACATAGCGCCTTTCGCCGCGCCCCAAAGCATTTGCTCAACAATGAAGTACTTTTGGAGTATCATCACTGTTGGAAAGTAGGAATTGTGACCTACTTTTCTTTTTCAAGTGATCATGAATAACCATGTCACCTGTTCTACTGACAAAAACAAAAATTGCTGGAGAAATTCCGAAAGCCTGGCAGCATCTGTAAAGAGAGAAACAGAGCTGACGTTTCAAGACAGCGACCCTTCAGAATTGATAACATCTAGGAAAAAGTGAGTTTAGTTGCTTAACTGTTTTAGTGATATTGTTTGAGGGGTACGTAATGATCAGGATAATAGCAAGAATCTCTCTGATTTTCTTTTAAAAATTGTGCTGTAGGACTTTTCATATCTGTTAACAGGAGTCTCATCCAAAAATTGATACCTCTCACAGTGTAGTACCAACTGAAATGCTAGTGTAATTTTTCTGCTCCGTTTATTAATGTCTGGTGTGGAATTATAACTATGGGGTGAGGTGATTTGAAAGAGTGGGTTGGTAATCATAAAGACTTAGTTGAGAGCATATGACATAGCGGTGTTAACAATTGAGATAATCTCCATTGTAACTGATTTTCACAATATCAAAAAAAAATCAGGCCTACCTTTATTTGTGAGACATCTTGACTTTAAGGGGAGGTGATGGCCTAGTGGTATTATCACTGGACTATTAACCCAGAGATCCAGGTTCTAAATCCCTTAATAGCAGGTGGTGGAATTTAAATTCAATAAGAATTTGGGATTAATAGCCTAATGATGACCATGAAACCATTGTTTGCAGTGTTAGGCGAAAAAACTCATCTGGTTCACTAAAGTTCTTTAGGGAAAGAAATTTGCCATCCTTTCCCGGTCTAGCCAACATGTGACTTCAGATCTGTAGCAATGTGGTTGATTCTCAACGGCTCTCTGGGCATTTAGAAATGGGTAATAAATACTGGCCTGGCCAGTGATATTCGTGTCACATGAAAGAAAAGTAAAACAAGGTGTAGTGTCTTTAACAGCTGTTGCGTGCTTTGAAATTAACTGGTCCTTCTCTAATGTGCAAAGATTTCTTATGGAACTGAAAGTCTGGTCACAGGGAAAGAACCTTGGCTTATTGTCATATCAGAAATCTAACATGATTTAAAAACTTTGCTTAGCTTTTTTTTCGTTTGAGGGATGTGGGCGTCACTGCCTAGTCAACATTTATTGCCAGTTCCTAGTTGCCCTTGAGAAGGTGGTGCTGAGCTGCTGCCTTAAACTGCTGCAGTCCACTTGTTATGGGTGGACCCACAATACCATAAGGGAGAGAATTCCAGGATTTTGACAAAGTGAAGGAACGGCAATTTATTTCAAAGTCAGGATGGTGAGTGCCTTACAGGGGACTTTGAAGGTGGTGGTTTTACTATGTATTTGCTGCCCTTGACCTTCAGATGGAAGTGCTCGTGGGTTTGAACGGTGCTGTCTGAGGATTTTTGGTGAATTTCAGCACTGCATCTTGTAGATGGTACACACTGCCACTATTGAGTGTTGGAGGTGGAGGGAGTGGGATGCTTGTGGATGTAGTGCCAATCAAATGGGCTGCTTTGTCCTGGGCGGTGTCAAGTTTCTGAGTGTTTTTGGAGCTGCGCGCATCCAGGCAGGTAGGGAATATTCCATCACACTCCTGACTTGTGCATTGTAGATGATGGACAGGGAAGTTACTTGCTGTCATGTTCCTAGCTTCTGACCTGTTCTTGTTTGTGGTGAGTATAGTTGAGTTTCTAGTCAATGGTAACCCCCAGGATGCTGATAGTAGGTGATTCAGTGATGGTAACACCACTGAATGTCAAGAGGCAGTGGTTAGTTTGTCCCTCATTGGTGGTGGTCATAGCCTGGCACTTGTGTGGCACGAGTGTTACTTGCCAATTGTCAGCCCAAGCCTGGATATTGTCCGGATCTTTTTGCATTTGAAAATGGACTGCTTCAGTATCTGAAGAGTCACGAATGGTGCTGAATGTCGTGCAGTCATCGGCGAACATCCCTACTTCTGACCTTTTGATGGAGGGAAGATGAAGCAGCTGAAGATAGTTGGGCCTAGGAGATTATCCTAAGGAACTCCTGCAGAGCTGTTCTGGAGCCGAGATGACTGACCTCCAACAACTACAACCACCTTTCTATGTGCCAGGTATGACTCCAACATGTGGAAAGTTTTCCCTTGATTCCCATTGATTCCAGTTTTGCTAGGGCTCCTTTATGCCACACAGTTAATGCAGCCTTCACGTCAAGGATAGTCACTCTCGCCACACCTCTGGAATGAAGATTTTTGTCCATGTTTGAACCTAGTCTGTAATGAGGGCAAACTGGGTGTCACTGAGCAGGTTATTGCTGAGCAGGTGCTGCTTGATAGTACTATTGATGATACTTCCCATCACTTTACTGATGATCGAGATTAGACTGATGGGGCAGTAATTGGCTGGGTTGGATTTATCCTGCTTTTTTGTACAGTACATACCTGAGTAATTTTCCATATTGTCAGTTTGTTACTAGTATTGGAACTGTACTGGAAGAACTCTGCTAGGGAGCGGCAAGTTCTGGAGCATAAGTCTTCGTTACTGTTGTCACGGCCTCCATAGCCTTTGCAGTATCCAGTGTATCCAGTTTTTCCTTGATATCACATGGAGTGAATTGAATTTACTTAAGATTGTTGTCTGTAATGCTGGGGACCACTGGAGGAGGCTGAGATAAATCATTCACTCGGCACTTCTGGCTGAAGATTTCAGCAAATGCTTCAACCTGATCTTTTGCACTGAGGTACTGGGCTCTTCCATCATTGAGGATGGGGATATTTGTGGAGCTGCCTTCTTCAGTAAGTTGTTTGATTGTCTGCCACCATTTATGACTGTATGTGGCAGAATTACAGGGATAGATCTGATCCATTGGTTGTGGAATCGCTTACCTCTGTCTATCACTTACTGCTTATGCTCTTTGGCATGCGAGTAGTCCTGTTTAGTAGCTTCACCAAGTTGGCACCTCATCTTCTGATATGCCTGATGCTGCTCCTGACATGCCCTCCTGCACTCTCTGTTGAGCCAGGGTTGATCCCCTGACTTGCTGGAAATCGTTGAGTGTGGCATAGGCCAGGCCGTGAGATTGCAGTATGTGCTGGAATACAATTCTGATGCTGTTGATAGCCTGCAGAACTTCATGGATGTCCAGTCTTGAGATGCTAGATCTGTTTAGGTAGAGAATGTTTCTACTTATAGGGAAATCCAAAGCCAGGGATCAGGTACATGACCATTTCCAAGGCTTACTGTTTTTTGAAGAGCTGATGCAAAGGTGCCAGAATGGAGTCCAAGTTACTTGTGAACTTTCCATAATAATTCACCAGCTCAAGGAAAGACCTAAGTTCCAGTAGATACATGGAGCCGGGGCACCTTTCATCACCCTCACTTCCAATGGACGTAACCTGATCTTGTTGACTCTGTAGCCCAAGTCGGTAACTTGAGGTGTCTACAACATACGTTTTCCATACTAAGGCGAACGCTCACCCAGGAGAAAAGTGTAAGGACTGTGAATTCTCGAAGTGCTCTTAAATGGTCTAACCTGTTATTAGCATGTCATCTAGATAAATGGTGACCTGGAGTAGACCTGACAAAATGTTCCCCATGGTCTACTGAAAAATTGCACAGGCTGATGATTCCTCAGATGGCAAGCATGGGGCTGGATGAACACAGCAGGTCAAGCAGCATCATAGGAGCAGGAAAACTTGACGTTTCGGGCCTAAACCCTTCATCAGAAATGGGGGAGGGGAAGAGGGTTCTGAAATAAATAGGGAGAGAGGGGGAGGCGGATAGAGGATGGATAGAGGAGAGGATAGGTGGAGAGGAGGCAGACAAGTCGAAGAGGCGGGGATGGAGCCAGTAAAGGTGAGTGTAGGTAGGGGGGTAGGGAGGAGATAGGTCAGTCCAGGGAGGACGGACAGGTCAAGGGGGC
>JAHRHZ010000248.1:62435218-62605097 GCA_024137785.1 Ginglymostoma cirratum
TAGGCCCGAAACGTCAAGTTTTCCTGCTCCTATGATGCTGCTTGACCTGCTGTGTTCATCCAGCCCCATGCTTGTTATCTCGGATTCTCCAGCATCTGCAGTACCTTTTACCTCAGATGGCAGTCTTGTTTATCGGTACAAACCCTTATGGGTATTAATTGTAGCATACTTCTGGGAATCTTCATCTAACCACAATTGCAAGTATGCATGGTTCTTGTCCAGCTTCGTGAAGGACAGCTCCCCTACCAACTTTGTGTAAAAATCCTCTATGTGAGGGATTGGGTGTTCATCTAGCTATGAAAAGTGGTTTACAGTTTGTTTAAAATCCCATCGTTGTCACCACTGAAATAACTCCACAGAGGCTGGTACCCCATCACCAAGTCACTCCTTTTGTTTTAAACATGCGGAAAAGTTCTTGACACTGGTCCACTTCACTCAGAGCCAGCTCTGAGTGTCACTCAGACACTGCTCTTTTAATCTGTCAACTAGGGGCACCCTGATTTAAGGGAACAGCTCCAATCAGGGAACTCATATTCTGAGGTCCACCTGTCTGATCTCATTACAATTATTACACTCTCCCTGAGATCTTTGCACACCATTACAAGTAGACCGTATCTTGGTTTAAGGTTTTATCCAAATGATGGAACTTTGAATGGAGGAGCGTATTCTCAGTCCTGGCTCTGGTTATCTTGGCCTAGTTTTGGGCTTGAGCTATAAAGTTGATTTTAATAATTACGTAATTAAGCTTATGCACCTTGAGATTTCTCTGTGTTCTTTTGCTTGTGGGTTTTGGTTGGATTTCCTGATTTGAGCCTGTTGCTTCTGTTTCCATATTTTTCTCTTTTTATTTTGCTTTTTCCTTTGCCCTTATTTCAATCACTGTTTTCTGTCACTGTGTTTTGTTTTGTTTCTCCCCTCTCAACGATATTGCCCTCTAAAATCCTGATTCTATTCCATCTATTTCCTAATTGTCTCTCCGTTCCAGGCTTACTTCCTCATAGATAAACCAACGATTTCTCTCTGTGCCTACCTCGGCATCTTCTGAACAACCCATAATGTATTTGTGGCTGTGTCCTTATGAGCAGCAATCCCAGCTGCCACACCTTACTCACGTGTTGATCTTCCATTGATTGTGCCTGTTGCAGTTTATTTTGCAAGTTTATTTTTCTCATCCAACTTACTGCTCCTTATGATTACTGCCATTGGGTCAACTGTCCTTTCTCTCTTTGCATCTCTGTGTTTGTTTAAGACATGGGGAGTGGGTGAGACAATAGAGTTGAATCCCAATATCGACTAGGATTCTATTGAATGGTGGATTGTAAGAATTAGGAGCAGAATTAGGCCATTTAACCCATGGGACTACTCCACTATTCAGTCATGGCTGATATGCTTCTCAAACCCGTGCTCTTGCCTTCTCCCTGTAACCCTTGATCCCCATACTAATCAAGAACCCATCCATCTCTGCCTGAAAAACACTTGATGAAATGAGAGAAATTGTTTCTCTCAGGGGTTGTTAGTTTTTGTAATGCTTTTCCCTGAGGCATTGGGGGATGGGCCATTTGAATTTATTTAAGGCTGAGTGGGACAGATTTTTTTTTATTGATTGGGGAATCACAGGTGATGGAAAGCAAGTGGAATTGAGGCCAGAATGAGGTCAGCCATGATCCTATTGAATGTCACAGGATGCTTTAAGGACCGAATGGCCTACTTGTGCTTCTTTGTAGGGAACATAGAAATATGGGACAACCTACTGAACTGGTGTAGAAACGAATCATCCTTGACCCAGATGCACACCCTAAGGAGAAAAGAGGAATTCCATAATCTATCCATAACCCTTTAAAAAATTTCAATCTCAGTTTTGAATGTTTCAGTTTAACAACATGGACTGAAATGGCTTTTCAAGAGCAAGAGTTCCAGATTTACTCCTCCATTTGTGTGGCAAAGAGATTCCTGAATGATCCAGTGGTAACTTTAAGATTGTGTTCCTGGACCCGTTCACCCCTTCCAGCAGAGGAAATAGTTTCTCTCTTAGTGACCTATTGATTTGTTTTGAAGCATCTTCATATTTATTAGAATAAATTTCAGTCTTCTAAATGCAAAGGGCTAAAGCTAGGGCTGGATAATTCAACCAGTTCTGATAATTTAACCCTTTCAGCTCCAGTTTTTTTTCGGGAATGTACACTGCATTCTTCTAAAGATAGTATGCACCTGAAGAAGTGTCACTGGTTCTGAAACATTAACTTTGCTTTCTCTCCATGGATGCTTTCAGACCTGCTATGTTTCTCAACAATTTCTGTTTTTGTTTCCATGTATACCTCGACATGTACACCACGGACTGAATGCAGTCATTCCAAAGTTCCGTAATACTTCTTAATTCTTTCATGGAATGTGGGCATTTGTTGCACATCCTTGATTTTCCTTGAACTGAATAACTGGGTAGTCTCTTTCAGAGGGCTGTTAAGAGTTAACCACATTGCTGTGGGTCTGGAGGTCACATAGGCCAGATTGGGCAAAGATGGCACATGTCCTTTCCTAAAGGGCCTCTGTGAAGCAGGTAATTTTTTCACAACTAGCAATAATAATTACCACTAAATAAAAAGAACATTCCAGGTCAAGTAAATAGGATAAGGAGGCTTGGCTACAAATTGGTAGAAAGTAAATTTATGCATGTTTTTGCACAAAGAGTGATGAGCATCCAGGGTGGTTTCCTGGGAATAGTAGTGTGAATCAGAACTTACTTTGATGCTGTATTGCTGAGATCCTGGAATCTCTTAAAAAAGAATGAGTTTGATGGATTGATTGGCTTCCCTTTATCATATTTAGCTCTAAGGTCATGAATTCCCCCTCTAAATCTCCTACTCTCTGTCTCTATCTCTCTCTTTCTCTTTCCCTCTATCTATCTCTGTCACACACACTTCTCAGTCTCGCTCCCCACCCCTCAAAAAAAAAAGGATGCTGAGCAAATCTGACCTCTTTTTAAGACATTTGGTCTCATGCCCTGACATAGCTTGATTTTAAGTTCTTGGCTATGACTTGCCTTGGGATGCTTGTGAACTGTGTTATGGGGACTAATATGTAAATGCACATTGTTGTTATTCTCAATGCAATAACGCATGGAGATGAACATAAGATTGTGACTTTATTTAAAATATAAACAGACTTTACCTTCAGCCTAAAATAATAGCGATGTATGACGGAAGCTGGAGATCTGAAATGAAGACAGATGGTGCTGGAGAAACTCAATGGGTCTGGCAGCGTCTATGGAGAGAGAAACTGCAGTTTCTTCTGAAGAAGAGGCATATTGGTCTCGATGTTAATTCTCTTCCTCTCTGCACAAATGCTTGTGAACCTGCTGAATGTCTCCAGGGCTTTCTGTTTTCATTTACCTTCAGCATGCCCCACCCTCTGAAAAGAAATCATTGCTCAACAGGAGGTTGAGGGCTGACTGTATAGAGGTTTACGAAATCATAGGGGTCATCGATAAGGTGAGTGGCAAATGTCTTTTCTCTAGGGTAGGGGAGTTCAAAACTAAAAAGTATATTTTTAAGGTTAGAGCAGAAAGGTTTAAAAGGGACCTGAAGGGTAACTTTTTCGACACAGAGGGTGGTTTATATGTGAATGAACTGCTGGAGGAAGTGGTAGATGCTGATACAGTTACAACATTTAAAAGACATTTGGACAGGTACACGAACAGGACAGGTTTAGAGGCATATGGGCCAAGCGGAGGCAAGTGAGACCAGTTTAATTTGGCAAACGTGGTCAGTATGGACAAGTTGGACCTCGGGATCTGATTCCTCGCTGTTTAACACTGACTCTGTTGACTTGACTTCTACAGCCTTCTGTGGCAATGAGTTCCACAGATTCACCACCCTCTGACTGAAGAAATTCTTCCTCCTCTCAGTTCTAAAGAGTCATCCCTTCACTTGAAGGCTGTGCGCTCGGGTCCTATTATTTCCTACTAATTTAAATATTTTCACCAAGTCCAATCTATCCAGGCCAGTCAGTATTCTGTAAGCTTCAGTGAGATCCCCTCTCATCCTTCTAAACTCCATCAAATACTAACCCAGAGCCCTCAACCGCTTCTCATATGATAAGTTGTTAATTCCTGGGATCGTTCTTGAGAACCTCCTCTGGACCCCTCCAATGCCAGCACATCATTCCTTAGGTAATTGGCATAAAACTGCTCTCAATAGTCCTAGTATTGAGACCAGAACCTTATACAGCCTTGGCAGTACATGTTTTTTTCCCTTCGTTCACAAGATGAGGGTGTCACTGACTAGGCCAGCATTTATTGCCCATCCCTAACTGCCCAGAGGGCAGTTTCAGAGTTAGCCACATTGCTGTGGGTCTTGATTCACATGTGGGCCTGCTCTTGTATTCTAGTCTTCTCAAAACGAATGTTAATATTGCATTTGCCTTCCAAATTTTTTTTTTTGAACCTGCATGTTAACATTAACCTTAAGAGATGTTGGTGGTGTCTGGGACTTCAACATTCTTATGGCATCATTCATTACAGTCAGTTTAAGGCAGTTCCTTAATTGGTCTACATGATGGCTTTCCATATTTGGCGCAAGCCCCCAGATTTTAGTGAAAAGGACTTTGCAGGGTTGATAGGGCTTTGTGTTATGTTGTCATTTCTGGCGCTTCGGGGTTGATGTTCTCTGTTCTGTTCAATTTCAATGCCTTTTTCAAGCTTGTAGCGTTTAGATACAGCTAAGTGGCTTGCTAGGCCATTTCAAAGGGCATTTGAGAGTCAGTAACATTGTTGTGTGTAGGGAGTCATACATAGTCCAGACCAGGTGAGAATAACAAGAGTTTTCTTCCCTTGCGTACATCCGTGAATCAAAGCATTTTTATGACATTGTTTCAATTGCTATCAGACTAGCTTTTAATTGTAGATTTATTGATTGAATTCACATTTTTCCTTCTGCGATAGTGGGGTTCAGATCCATGTCCTCAGAATGGTAATCCGTGTCTCTGGATTACGAGTCTTGTGACAATGCTGCAATGCTGCCGGCTCCCACTGTAGAGGTGAGTGAAGGTCTGTGGGTGATGAACAGAAGGCCAACAAAGGGGCTATGAAGTGCCATGGAAGTGGTCATGGGTTGGCAAGAGTATTTGGAGGCCATGGAGGGTGTGGGGTACGTGTGGAGGCATGAGAGGGATTGAGAGCTGGAGAATTTTTTTTGGTTATTGATTTTCTTTAAAGAGATCTTGATCAATGGGCTGAGGAGTACCAGATGGAGTTTAATGTGGATAAATGCGAGGTATTGCATTTTGGCAGAACAAACAAGGACAGGACTTGTATAATTAAAGGTAGGGCCCTGGTAGTGTTGTAGAACAGACAGAGCCAGGGGTTCACGTACATAATTCTTTGAAATTTGTGTCACAGATAGACAGGTTGGTTAAGAAGGCGTTTGGCATGCTTGCCTGTGTTGCTCAGACCTTTGTGTATTGGAGTTGGGATGACATGTTGAGGTTGTACAGGGTGTTGGTGAGACCTGGAGTACTGTGTGCAGTTCTGCGCACCCTGTTTTAGGAAGTAGATTTTTAAACTGGAAAGGATTCGGAAAAGTTTTACCAGGATGTTGCCTGGAATGGAGGGTTTGAGTTATAAAATAGGCTGGATTGGCTAAGATGTTTTTCACTGGAGCATAGGAGATTGAAGGATGACCATTATAGAGGTTAATAAGATCATGAGGGGCATAGATAAGCTGAATATTAAGGGTCTTTGTCCTAGGGTAGGGGAGTTCAAAACAAAGGGGCATATTTTTAAGGTGAGAGGAGAAAGATTTAAAAAGGACATAAGGGGTGACTTTTTTTTTTAACAGAGTGGTTAGTTTGTGGAATGAACTGCCAGAGAAAGTGATACAGTTACAACATTTAAAAGATATGCATAAATTCATAAATAGGAAAGGTTTGGCGACATATGGGCCAAATGCAGGCAGGTGGGACTAATTTAGATGGGAGCATGATCGGTGTGGACTGTTGGGACCAAAGGATCTGTTTCCATATTGTATGACGCTATGACTCTAAAAGCTTCAACATAGTGTCACAGTACTAAGGCAGGCCTTCCACCCAGGCACCAAGGTAGGCCTCCTATTGCACAGCCAATAAACTTTGCTCTTGTTCCATGTTGCCTTGCTTGACTTGTATAACACCACCATCCTGGAATGAAAATTTCAACTTTCCCTTTCCCCCAGTTTGAATTTGCGGACCTGACAAACTCTTAAAGCCTATTGCTTTTTTCAAGATGTATGTAAGAAGTGAATTGAAGTTCCCCAGGTACTGTGGCAGGATTTGTATTCATATCTTCAAATAATTAGTACTGGCCTCTGTATTAATCTTATAACATATGTCTGTGTATTGTGCTTTGCATGCTGAGTGGAAATGCTCAGCAACATGATCCTGAATTTTTGATCATTTATAATTGTAGTTCTCTGTCCTACCGCAACCCTGAACTCTTTCCCTGGCTTCCTACACTTTTTGCTTAAAAGTGATGTATTTTTAATCAGTCTGATCAGATCTGGCAGCATCTGTGAACAAGAAACATAGGGAACGAAATCTGGGGAGGCAATGGCCTAGTGGTATTATCACTGGACTGTTAGTCCATAGACCCAGGTAATGTTCTAGAGACCTGGGTTTGAAACCCGCCATAGCAAATGGTGGCATTTGAATTCAAAAAAAAAAGTTTGATTGTCAGAAAAAAAAAGCATTTGGTTCACTAATATCCTGTAGGCAGGGAAGCTGCATCCTTGTCTGGTTTGGCCTACATGTGATTCCAGACCTGCAGCAATGTAGTTGCCCCTTAACTGCCCTTTAGACACTAAGGGATGGGCAGTAAATGTCACCTAGCCAGCGACACCTTCATGAATGAATAAAAAGGAATTACTGTTTCAAGACCATTATGGCTCCATAATGACAGTTCAGTTTTTTGTAAATCTTGAGTTGAGTAGCATGGCAAAAAATAATTTCTGTATTAATTTTTTTCCAATGTTGCTATTTCTCTTCTTGCAGTTGTGACTTTTGCTTAGTGTAGCAAATCTTACTGCTGGAGTAACTATATTGGAATTTTTCTGAAAGTGAAAGCTGGTTGGGTAATGAGTGATAAACTTTGAATTTGACGCCCTGCTGGAATCGCAGAATCAATAGCTTTATTGTGAGTTTACATGGGTGCAAGAATTTACCAGTACACTACTCACATGGCCATTATTGATTTGAAACTGTTAGCCAACAGACAGATTAATCTTTTCTGTGTCAATATTGATTCAAGGGTTAAGGGACAGAGATCTACAACAGGTAGTGACGAACATATGCGATATTTGTGCTGTAGTGAAGCCCTTCTGGACTCAATATCAAGTTCAATAATTTAGGGCCTGAGCACTTTCTCCTATCTCCTTATCCCAACCCCCACACACCAGGCCTTGTCATCCAAATAGGCTTGTCAGCCATTAATGGTCCCCATTAGCAGCTATTCATTCTCCCATACTGATCTTTACCCATTGCTCTGTCTGCCCAACTGTTTTTTCTCTCTTGGTTTCATCTCCACGTATTGTTTAGTCCTTTTCCCTTCCCTACCCTGCCCCTTCTTTAGTGTATATAGCAACGTTTGCCTTGCTACAGTTGGTTCTGAAAAGGGTCACTGGACCTGAAATGTTAACTCTGCTTTCTTTTCAAAAATGCTGCCAGACTTGCTGTGCTTTTCCAGCAATTTCAGATTTCCAGCATCTGCAGTCCTCTGGTAAATCGGATGCAAAATTGTTTGGTCATAGGAGAAAGTGAATGGTTGTGGAGGGGATGTTTTCTGACTGGAGGTCTGTGACCAGTGGTGTTCCACAGGATCCATGCTGGGACCCCTGTCGTTTGTAATATATAAGTGATTTCGATGAAAATGTAGCTGGTCTGGCTAGTAAGTTTCCAGATGATGTGAAAATTGGTGGAATTATGGATAGTGAGGAAGATTATCAAAGGATATGGCAGGATATAGGTCAGTTGGAAAGTTGGGCAAAGAATTAGCAGATGGAGCTTAATCCAGATATGTGTGAGGTGATGTATTTTGAGAGGTGAAAAACCAGAGGGAAGTATATAGTTAATGGCAGGACCCTTCAGAGAATCAATACACAGAGGGATCTCAGCGTCCAATTCCATAGCTCCCTGAGAGTGACAACACAAGTGGAGAAAGTATATGGCATGCTTGCCTTCTTTGGTCAGGGCATTGAGTAAAAAATTTGGCAAGTCATGTTGCGGCTGTATAAGATTTTAGTTAGGCCACATTTGGAGTATTGTGTGCAGTTCTGGTCTCCACACTTATAGAAAGGTTGTGGAGGCTTTGGGGAGGGTGCACACAACGTTTACCAGGGTGATGCCTGGATTAAAGTGTATCAGTTATAGGAGAAGTTGAACAAATTTGGATTGTTTTTGTTAGAGCTTTGGAGGCTGAGGTGCAACCTGATAGAAGTATATAAAATTTTGTGAGGGATGGATAGGATGGATAGTCGCTATCTTTCTCGCGGGGTGGAAATGTCAAATATTAGGGTGCATGGGTTTAAGATGAGAGGGGAGAAGTTTAAGGGAGATGTATGAGGAAAGTTTTTTTACACCAAGGGTGGCAGGGCCTGGAACACACTGGCAGCAGACTTGGTAGAAGCATTTAGACGGATTGAGGAACAGACAGGGAATAGCGGGATATAGACCATGAGTAGGCAGATGGGATTAGTTAAGAATGGCATCGTGGTCAGCACTGACATGGTGGGCCATACACACTGTCCTGTGTATGCCATGCAATCCTTCTGACACTGGAAATTTAAGCTCAGTACTTAGTTTTTCAGAATTTAATTATTTAATATTGTTGGTGGTTTAACATTTTTATATTTAATATATTCTTCCACCTTGTCATTTATCATTCTCTCAACATCGTATATCATTTTCTGTATTTCGCGTTCTATGTGCTAATTACGACGTAAGTATTCTAACTTTTACTTCCTGGTTTTGAGTCTCCATGTCTCAATGAGGATCCTTCAGTTGGTTTGAGGAACTATGCTGTGGTTTATCTACTCATGCTACAAATTCCCATTAGAGGATACAATGCCCGAATGATCTCTCTGAATCCTAATTCAATGCTGAAGAGTTCATGAAAAGTGGGTTGGTAACTGTATGCTTAATTGGTGGTGAATGACATTACTGCTGAATGCAAAGTACTGGGTAATATATTCAATCAGGATCATTGGGTAACTATGAAGTGTTAGTTAGTTTACTAATTGTTCATGGAAGATGAATTAAGAAGAAAATTGTATAAAAAGTTTATATTGATTCAATAATAATCCTAAGTATCAAAGAGTGATCTGCCTAACAGATGATGTGACATGTTGGAATACAATAAAATGTTTATAAATTAGAGTATAGATTATGTAATTCTGTGGAATTTTACTTTCTAGGTCCTTTTGAAGACCACAGCTGGTGACATTGATATAGAGTTATGGTCAAAAGAGGCACCAAAAGCATGCAGAAACTTTATCCAACTCTGCTTGGAAGGTATTTTTCCAAAATTGCAAAATTTATCGACAGGGGAACATTCTCCTACCCTATTTGGTAAAGTGAAGAAAATGTTCATTCTGTTTAGATAAGCCATGCATTGCTGAGGATTTGTTGAAATTGAAATCAGGATACAGCTGGTGCTGATTTTTATAATCCTGATGACATTTACTGATGAACAAACTGCAAAAAAGTTGCATTATCTCTCAGACATTTTGTGAAACAGTTCTGATTGTACAAGTATAGCATAGTTTTGTAGCTGCAAAATATGTTTTGCTGTCAGAATAGTACAGCACTGAAGGTTTTGGTTTGTTAAATCTATGCTAGTTCTTTCAAAGACACTTGGGTTAGTCCCTCTCCCTTGCTTTAGCCCATATTCTTTGCATTCTTTTCTCCTTTAAAGTATATATGTAATCCCATTTTGAATACTGCTGCGGTATTTGTGACCATCACTAATCAGGATGTCCATTCCAAATCATTACTGTTGGTTGGGTAAAACAGTGTTTTCACTTATTTCACTCGTGGCTCTTTTGCTAGTCATACAAGACTGGTCAATAACCAGAGAACATTCATATAAACATTTGAACTGGGAGTGGGCTATTAAATCCATTCAGCCAGTTATGTGACTTAACAAGATAATTGCTAACCTGATTGTGGCCTGCAATACATATTCCCATTGACTTCCTTGTTATTCAGGCATTGGAAATAGCTCTGTTTATGCTATAGTAGCAATGTAGGTAACAGCAGTAGAGCATTCAGCCCATCAAGCCTATCACAATAAATAAGTACTATCACAACTGACCTTTTAATGATTGTAAACGCCTCTTATTACAACCTATTCTGAGTCTTCTCTGCTTTAAATAGAAAAACTTAACACTTTTCCAGCCTACCCACTTCACCAGTAATCCCTTATCCTTTGATCCATACCATTAAATCTCTTCTGTACCCAGTCCAAAGACTTTACATGTTTCCTAAAGTTTTGTGCCAGAATTGAACACTGCAGCTAGTGCTGAACTTTTTTAAGATTATTCAAAGCATAAGAGGCTATGGGCTGGAAAATGCGATTAGAACACTTAGAATGCGATTAGAAAGGTGTTGTTTTTGATCAGCGCAGACTCACTGAGCGGGGGGCCTTTTTCTGTGCTGTGGACCTATACGACCAACTTAGTATAACTTCCTGTATCTATGAAACCCAAAATCCTAATACGTCTTACTAACTGCTTTAGGTAGTTTGACCTGAAACCTTCAAGTGTTTGTGAATAAATATTCTGTTATTATGTGTCCTTTAAAATTGCACCGTTTAGCTGCTATCATCTTTCTGCACCTTTCCTATAAAAATATAATACCTCTCACTTTACTGTGCTAAATATCATGTGCCATGTGTTCATCTTTCCATCAGTCTGTTCTGTCAGCAAGAAGTTAATTATTATTTTACCTATTGTTTATTGACAGTTACAAATGGACATCAGGTACAGATTTGAAAACTATCCTGTACCCCTATGTCCAAGTAATTAATGCATATCAAAATCAGCAATAGTTCTAATACTAAATCCTGAGGAACACCACTCTATCCCTCACTTCACTCCAAATATCAGTCATTTACCACAAGTGTTTGTTTTCTATAGCCTCACTACTTTTGTTGTCCCTGCACCTTTTATCTCAAGGTCATCAATTTTACTAACTGGCCTAATGTATATTACTTTCGTAAATTACTTTTAAAGTTCATATACATAGCATTAACTACATTACCTTCATCCAGTCAAATCTATTACTTCACCAGGAAAACATAAGTTGATCAAACCATTATTTGGTTGGTTCATGGGATGTGGGTATCGCTGGCTCGGCCAACACTTGAACATCCATAATTGATTGATTGATATTATTGTCGCATGTACCGAGATACATTGAAAAGTGTTTTGTGCGCGATGCAGGGAGATTGTACAGTACAGAGTGCAGACTATAGTGTACCGTACAGAGGACAGACTACAATGTTATAGCTGCAGAGAAGGTGCAGAGTGAGAAAGAGAAATCAGAATTAACATTGGAGAGGCTCGTCCACAAGTCTGATAACAGCGGGGAAGAAGCTGTTTTTGAATCTATTCGTATGTGTAATCAAACTTTTATATCTTCTGTCTGATGGGAGAGGGTGGAAGAGAGTATAATCAGGGTGGAAGTGTCTTTGATTGTGGTGGTTGCTTTCCCAAGGCAGCAGGAAGTATAGATGGAGTCAGTGAATGGAAGGCTGGTTTGCATGGTGAACTGGGCTATGTTCTTGACTCTCTGTAGTTTCTTACTGTCTTGGGAAGAGCAGTTGCCAAACCACATTGTGATGCATCCAGATAAATGCTTTCTATGGTGGATCTGTAAAAATTGGTAACAGACCTTGTGGACAAGTCAAATTTCATTAGCATCCTGAGGAAGTAGAGGTGTTGTTGTGCTTTCTTGACCTTCACACGATGGACAGGACAGATTGTTGGTGATCATCACTCCAGGAGTTTGGTGTTCTTGACCATCTCCATCTCTGCATTATTGATGAAGACAGCGGCGTGCCCTCCACTCTGCTGCCTAAAGTCAGTGACCAGCTCCGTCATTTTGCTGAAGTTGATGGAGGGATTGTCGGCTTTACGCCATGCCACTAAGCACTCCATCTCTTTCCGGTATTCTGTCTTGTGGTTGTTTGAGATCCGACTTACAAAGGTGATGTCGGCAGCACACTTGTAAATGGAGAATTTGACCACACAGCCGTGAGTGTATAAGGAGTATAGTAGGGAGCAGAATTGTATCTAACAGAACTGAATCCTAAAGAAAGTAAACTTGCCTTTTGTCTGTAATGAACAGCCTTCTGTTGCAAATTCAAGAACTGAGGAGAATTGATTTGTGTTTTAAGCTTTTTGTTAATTGTGATCTTGTTGGTTTTTCTGTATCCCATATATGGCAATGATCATTTGGATAAGAGTTTTTAAAATAAACAAATGATTGAAACTTACTGCAAATTTGTAAATTAGCCCTTCTGATTATGAACTTTTTTTTAATTCCAATCAGGTTATTATGATAATACAATATTTCACAGGGTTGTACCTGGCTTTATTGTGCAAGGAGGCGATCCAACAAGAAGCGGAACCGGTGGTGAATCAATATATGGGAAGCCATTTAAGGTCTGATTTTTTTTTTTTTCCTTTTAATTTTCTCACTGCCTTGATTAATGTTGGGATAAATTCCATGATTAGAATTAGAATCCCTACAGTGTGGAAACAGGCCCTTCAGCCCAACAAGTCCACACCGAACCTTGGAGTATCCGAACCACACCTGTCTCCTTGGAACCCACCTGATGTACACATCCCTGAACGCTACGGGCAATTTAGCATGGCCAATCCACCTAACCTGCACATCTTTGGATTGTGGGAGGAAACTGGAGCACCCGGAGGAAACCCACGCAGACATGGGGAGAATGTGCAAACTCCACACAGACAGTCACCCGAGGCTGGAATCGAACCTGGGTCCCTGGTGCTGTGAGGCAGCAGTGCTAACCACTGAGCCACCGTGCCGCCCTGATGTTTGTACTCTGTTTGATACTGTTCTCAGATTGCTATGACTAAGGAAGCTTTTCTTTATTTGGCTTCTGTCTTCATATTGCTTTTCAGTAAGGGGTGGGTTGGAGGTGTTGTTGATGTCAGACTGACTGTTGCTGACCGGTCGATGTGCGCTATGGCCACTTGTAATAGTGTTCCCATCAAGTAACTCGGTAGAGTTATTATCAGAGTAGGATCTGTACATGTGAGACAAATCTTGATTGTGGATTTATATGCAGAGTGTATGAAAATGGAACATGTCTGAATTTTCTGCATTTGGTTATTTTGAATTTGATGTTTTCTGTCCAACATAGAGCTCTGATTTGAGTTTCTCTTTATTGTTTAAACTTGCAGGATGAATTTCATTCTCGTTTACGTTTTAATAGAAGAGGATTGGTTGCTATGGCGAATGCTGGACCTCACGATAACGGCAGTCAGTTTTTCTTTACATTGGGTCCTGCGGATGAACTCAATAACAAACATACCATCTTTGGAAAGGTTAGAGTATGAGAATAACAAAATGTTGTTGTATTTCAGTTTTATCATAGACTCCTAGAATCCCTTCAGTGTGGAAGCAGACCGTTTGGCCCATTGAGTCCACACCGACCCTCCTGAAGAGCATCTCACCCTAATAACTCTGCCCCTCCCATGGCTAATCCACCTAGCCTGCGCATCTTTGGGCTGTGGGAGGAAACTGGAGCATCCAGAGGGAACCCACACAGAAACGGGGAGAATGTGCAAACAGACAAGTCATTTGAGGATGGAATCAAACCTGGGACCCTGGCGCTGTGAGGCAGCAAGGCTAACCATTGTGCCACCGTGCCACACACTGAGCCACACATGTCCAAGAGCAAGACTCACATTAACAGTTACTGTTTGGAAACAATCACGTGTTAACACAGAGCATATGCTTTGTATGCACATTAACTCTTACTGTGTTACAGCTTGTCTGTAATTCTTAACAAGATAAACGTCCTGTGTTAACATTTTGATGGAATTCCTATAGTGATATGTTTAACGTTGTCTCTAGTCCTTAATTTCCATTCCTTCAACTATTGTTGTTTTACCTCCATTCCCATCTGCCACCTTCATACACGACTGGCATCAGAGCTGATAATAGTTTTTCAAATATTGTTTTTTCCTGTAATCTAGTCTTTCTTTAAAATGTTTAAATGCTTTTTTTTTTGACAACAAGCTACTTTAATGTGGTTAAGACTGGAAGTGCAGTTTTTCTTACTTTTGGAGCTGGAAGAAGATTAAATTAGACTACGTTGGTTTTCATGTCCTGTTCCTGGCAAGCAGACTCACCTTTTTTTTTAGAAAATGAAAGCAAATCTCCTTGTTTGGCTTCAGGACCTATGTCCAGTAATTATCAGTTCTTATGCATTGCTTTCCCCCTGTTTTTTTTCTGGCTTGCCACCCGGAAATTGTTTCTGTTTATTCAACTTGCACTTCAAATGCCTGTATTAGGCCTTTCGTGAGAAATTAACTTTCAAATACCAGGGTGTTATTCCTTAATACTTAACGTACAAAGAACAAAGAAAATTACAGCTCAGGAACAGGCCCCTTGGCCCTCCAAGCCTGGACCGATCTAGATCCTCAATCTAAACCTGTCGCCTATTTTCCAAGGATCTGTATCCCTCTGCTCCCTGCCCATTCATGTATCTGTCTTAGACACATCTTAAATGATGCTTTTGTGCCCACCTCTACCACCTCCGCTGGCAATGCATTCCAGGCACTCACCACCCTCTGCGTAAAGAACTTTCCACGCATATCTCCCTTAAACTTTTCCCCTCTCACCTTGAAATCGTGACCCCTAGTACTCTGGGAAAAAGCTTCTTGCTATCCTCCCTGTCTATACCATCATGATTTTGTAGACCTCAATCAGTTTCCCCCCTCAACCTCCGTCTTTCTAATGTAAATAATCCTAACCTACTCAACCTGTCTTCATAGCTAGCGCCCTCCATACCAGGCAACATCCTGGTGAACCTCCTCTGCACCCTCTCCGAAGCATCCACATCCTTTTGATAATGTGGCAACCAGAACTGTATGCAGTATTCCAAATGTGATCGAAGCAAAGTCCTATACAACTGTAACATGACCTGCCAACTCTTGTACTCAATACCCCGTCCGATGAATGAAAGCATGCCATATGCCTTCTTGACCACTCTATCGACCTGCGTTGCCACCTTCAGGGTACAACGGACCTGAACACCCAGATCTCTCTGTGCATCAATTTTCCCCAGGGCTTTTCCATTTACCGTATAGTTCACTCTTGAATCGGATCTTCCAAAATGCATCACCTCGCATTTGCCTGGATTGAACTCCATCTGCCATTTCTCTGCCCCACTCTCCAATCTATCTATATTCTGCTGCATTTTCCAACAGTCCCCTTCACTATTTGCTACTCAACCAATCTTAGTGTCATCTGCAAACGTACATGGAGTTAGAAGGAGGAGCCGGGCGTGCAGCCCTGCGTGTACTTCAAAAGTTGGTTCCTGGTTACAGATGGAAACTAACTTTTGAGCTATGTGGAATCCCTTTTAAAGGCTTCTACATCTCAACCTCTTTGGTTCAAACTGCAGAAACGTTAAATAATAACAATTTCCCAGGCACCACTATCACTATCCCTGGATATGTCCCGTCGCCTCGGCAGGACAGACCCAGCAGAGGTGGCAGCATAGTGGAATATAGTCGGCAGGGAGTTGCCCTGGGAATTCTAAGCATTGGCTCTCGACTCCTTGGCTTCAGGTTAAACATGAACAAGGAAACTTCTTGCTAATTATCATGCAACATCCACTCTTGGCTGATGAATCAGTACTCCTCTGTGTTGAGCATCACTTGGAGAAAGCACAGAGGGCAGCAAGAGCAAACTCAGTTCTGAGGAAGGGTCACTCGATCCAAAATATTAACTGATTTCTGTCCACTGATGCTGCCAGACCAGCTGAGCCTTTCCAGCAATTTCTGCTGATGTTTATTTTTCTTCCTACCTTTTGCTTCCGGTTGAGCATCTACTGCTCACCCTTTTGCTCCCACCTTTCTTCCCTGCCAGTGAACCATTTTTACCATGGAGGGGAAAATCTAATCAATTTGCCTCCCAACTGCAGTTCATAAAACATCAAAATCTGCTAACTCTTTAAAACTCCATTGCTCCTTCAGTGAAATGCTAGCTTGTCGTTCATACCTATACTTGAAGGAAGAGGAGAAAATCGGTCAAATGGATAGCAAATAAAAAGTTACCGAAAGGCTTGTGGGTTTTTAAAACATAAGTTTAAAATTACCAAAAATGTGAATGACAAGGCAATTCGGTGATTACCATATTGGTTACCAAATATATCTAAGCTCTAAAATCTGATAAAGTAAGCAAGATGGACTTAACCCTCCCTCTTCTGTTGCTGCATCAACCTGATTTTCTCTTTCTCTCTCTTTCTCTCCACCCCCCCACCCTGTGTCAGACCTGACACCCACCTTACCCACTCCCTGATTCACTATAAGCACTTGCCTTGTCCCCCCACCTTGACACTTAATCCCTAAGTTGGCACCCTGCTCCCAACTGAGCTGGCATTCTATTACCTAGCACTCTACTCTTAACTCATCTGTCAATCTGCCACTTGACATTCGTGCTCCTTTTCTCAGATGTCAACCCATCTGATACCCAAATATCACACTTTATACGCTTACACTTTGACAGCAACTGTCAAAGCGGCTGTCAGGACCATTCAATTTCAAAATACAGCAGTTGACCACTGTAAAAAGGGGGCCTGATTTGCCGCCTTGTGATCATGCTGAGCTATAAAAGAGCAGTGAGAATTGAAATATACTGCTGTATTTTGACCGGAAATAGGCCAGAGCAGAGCTCCCTTCTCTACATTAAAAATGGCAAATTCGCATGAGACTGCCACTGACCGGAAAATATGGCCCAAAATGTGGACCTAACTGTATTAAAGGCTATGTGTACTTTGGTATTGGTCCCTCCAAGCTTCATCTCACATGAGCATGGCAAGTTAATTGGGAGCTAGCGATCCCAACATTAGAAAGGTCAGGATTACTGCCTGACACTTTATTGTCAACATTGCTGTACTGTACTTTCCCTTATCATCTCTTTTGCTCTTCAGCCTCCAAGTAGGCCTGTTCCTCATGTCATGTCATAGCCTTCTGCCATCAATGCTGTGACCACCAAAGCATTTCATTCTTTGCCTACAGCAAGAAAAGATATTGCTTTACTAGGAGCTAGTTTTAAGTTGTTTAAGATTATTATTATTATTACTTCATTTTCATTATAAACCATTCAAAACCGGTTCCTGGTTAGTTCTGAGAATCGCCTTTTCTCACTTGTTGCTGGTTTTCCAAAGAGTTTTCTCAAAACTTGGCTGGGGCATGTTTTCTAGAGTTTATAGAGGGAGGTTAAGAGTCTGCCAGTTGCTGCACTTCTGGATTCACATGTAACTCAGTTCAGGTAAGGACAGCAGTTTTCTTTCCTAAAGGACAGTGAAGAACCAAATGCTTTTTAGAAGAACTGTCAAAATTTTCATGGTCATGATTAGAATTTGAATTCAGTAAAGATCTGGACTTTAAATTCCATCGTCTGCCATGGTGGGATTCAAACACGGGTCCCTTGGATTAATTTCAGTGGCAATACTACGATGCTACCACCTCTCCATAAGTTTCTGTTACTCAGTTCATGTGCCTTTGCTTATGCTGCAATTATTGATTTATCTCTTGAATTGCTTTGTAGCTGAAGCTAGGATGTCTGTATTGTAGGTGTGCAAAATTTTCAGGTAGTGGAACATTTTTGCAGTAGTTCACAGTAAATTACAGGGTCCTTGCCTCTCCTGCCTGTTACTTCAGTTGTTATTTATTTTCCTCCTGTTATACTTAACTTTCTGTTTGTATCATGGAGATTTTTTAAAAGGTTGTCAGGGAAGGGAGATATATGACTTTCCTTCATGTTAGACCTACTCTGCAAGAACTTTGCCGTTCCATGTTTCCTTCTACACTGCAATATCAATTGCACATTCCCTGTTCTGAGTTCCTGTGTGGCTCCACCAATTCCCATTGCTTAGTCCCTGCTACAATACCTTTATCGTATTGTTTCCAATCATGGTCCTCAAATTTTAAGTTCTTGTTCTCCTTTTTACTAGAATAACAAACGAACAATGCTAATATTATTAAAAAAAAAAGTTTAATTAGAAGGGTCTAGGCCAGAAACGTCAGCCTTCCTGCTTCTCTGACTCTGCTTGGCCTGCTGTGTTCATCCAGCTCTACACCTTGTTATCTCATACTTCATTTGTGTATGTTTTTTATAACTGAATTTAATAGTAATGTAGATCATGTTCAAACCTTTAACAGTTTTGACTGGTCTAAACAACTCCAATTTATTCTATGGTCTGTTGCAGAATAAGTGTGTAATAAGACTATCAGTTTGTATATGTGGGTTTTTAATGTGGATTTTTTTCCCCCCCACAGGTGACTGGTGATACTATTTATAATATATTAAGACTAGCGGAAGTAGAAATTGATAAAGACGAGCGACCAATCAGCCCTCATAAGATCAAGTCTACAGAGGTGAGATGAGCAAAGTAAAATTTATGTTTTATTATGTTTTATGTTGCCAAATTTTAAATATGAAATCTGTAACCATTAGGTTAGAACCACATTTTTGGCTGCAGCTTTTAGAATTTGTCTGTTATGTGTACATTGTGCTGTGAAGGTATAAATTTATGCCATAATGTTTTGTTACCAGTAATCAACTGAGCTGAAGTCCTTTTGTCAATTGTAACTATACTACTTAACCTTTTGAAGGAAGGTGACTAGCAGTGCACTTTCCATCTTCTTACAAGCAAGTTAGAGCAAATACATTATACTTATCCTACTCCATAAAAATGCTCTCAATGATGTCATTTGCACCCCCACACCTGCACCTGTGTTTGACGAGTAGCATGAGATCTATGTATTAAACCTGCTCCACTTGCCAGGACCTTCTGTATAGTTTTGTTTGCCGAATTGCCTGCCTAGATGCAAGACAACTTTTCACACTGCTACTGAGGTACTATCACTTTCAAATAGTTGCTGGCCTACCTACTTCATTGCTTCAGTCGTATTGTGGTCCATTGCTTATACTCCTTTTGTAATTCTGGAGCATTTAGAGAGAAACTTTTGAAAATTATTTTATGTGAAGTGGTTGTTGGTGGTAGGTGGTAAGGCCAGCATTTGTTTCCTGTTTCTGATTATCCTTAGGAAGGTGATGGTGAGTTACATCTTGAATGCCTGCCTGTCTGGTCTGGGTGCTCCCACAATGCTGTCAGAAAGGCACTTCAAAGATTTTGACCTGGAGACAGTGGTGATACAGTTTCAAATCAGGATGGTGTGTAAGGAAACTTGCAGGTAGTGATGTTTGACGAGTAGCATGAGATCTATGTATTAAACCTGCTCCACTTGCCAGGACCTTCTGTATAGTTTTGTTTGCTGAATTGCCTGCCTAGATGCAAGACAACTTTTCACACTGCTGCTGAGATACTATTCCTGCTCCTATGATGCTGCTTGACCTGCTGTGTTAATCCAGCCCCATGCTTGTTATCTCCGTGACAGGCCCATATATCTCTTACCCTTGTCCTCCTAGGTCGTAACCTTCACGAGTTTAAAGTGCTATCAGAAGAATCTTGGGTGAGTTGCTGCAGTACGTGTTGTAGATGGTACACAATGCTGCCATGGCATGTTGGCAGTTCAGGGAGTGAATGTTTAAGGTGCTGGATGAGGTGCTGATCAAATCAACTGCTTTATGCTGGATTTTGTTGAGTTTCTTGTGTGGTGTAACTGCACTCACCCAGGCAAATACAAGGTGTTCCATCATACTCCTGACTTGTGTCTTGTTGATCCTGGGCGGGTGTTGGAGAATCAGAAGATGGGCCTGAGAATTCAGATTCTTTGACCTGCTTTTGTGGGCACAGTATTTATATAGCTGGCCCAGTTCAGTTTCTGATTAATAAACCTCACCTGAACAGTGCTGGGACCAGAGGTCTGGTGAGGTATTTTATTTAGTCAGAAGTCATATGACACCAGGTTATTGTCCAACAGACTTACTTCGTATGACAAGCTTTTGGAGTGCTGCTCCTTTGTCAGTGAAATGGAGGGTAGTGCACAAGCACAGAATTTATACGCGGAGAGATCATTGCGAAATAACTCTAGGCAATTAAGAGTGTCAAATGATACTACAGATGGTGTGAGTGGCGTCTGAACAGGTTGAATAACAAGTCTTTGCAGGTGATCAAAAGTGTCACACGGTGTGAGTAAAGTGTCAATAGTTGAATAGCAAGTGAAGGGATGACCTATGATCAAATTAAGACAGAAAGGTAACTACAAAAAAAAATCAAAAATAAGATGGCGCTAGTGACAAACCAAATGGTTGGAATAACATGATCGGTTTGGGGCGGCACAGTAGCTCAGTGGTTAGCACTGCTGCCTCACAGCGCAAGGGACCCAGGTTCGATTTCACCCTTGGGCGACTGTGTGTGGAGTTTGCACGTTCTCCCTGTGTCTGTGCGGGTTTCCTCTGGGTGCTCCGGTTTTCTCCCACAGTCCAAAGATGTGCAGGCAAGGTGGATTGGCCATGCTAAATTGCCCGTAGTATTCAGGAATGTGTAGATTAGGTGGGTTATAGGGGGATGGGTCTGGATGGGATGCTCTGAAGGTCGGTGTGGACTTGTTGGGCCAGGGAGCCTGTTTCCATACTGTAGGGATTCTATAATCTTTGGTATAAGAGTTGTGTGAGGAATGTCTAACTAGAGTAACAAGTAATCCAAACGTGTACAAACTAATGAAGGTAAAGAAGTCATAACAAGTTACCAAGGTGATGGTGTCAAAACAGAACAGTAAGGAAGATTTAACAAACACAGAACAATGTGGTGGCGTTACGCATAGAATGCCATGAATCTCAGGTGACTGCTAAGGCCACCTTCATGGGTATGGAATTTGGCAAATCAGTTTCTGCTCACAGTTCTGCATTGTTGCGTATTTGGAAGGCTGCCTTGGAGGACGCTTACCTGAAGATCAGAGGCTGAATGTCCTTGACTGTTGAAGTGTTCCCTGACTGGAAGGGAACACTCCTGTCTGGCGATTGTTGCATGATGTCTGTTCGTCTATTGTGGTAGTGTCTGCATGGTCTTGTCGATACACCATGCCTCAAGGCATCCTTTCCTGCAGGGTATGAGGTACACAACATTGACTGAGTCACGTGAGTACTTACCATGTACGTGGTGGATGGTGTTCCCACGTGCGTTGTATCCATGTTGATGATCTGGCATGTCTTGCAGATGTTGCTGTGGCAGTGTTGTGGCCGCTGTTCTCTTGAAGACTGGGTAGTTTTGCTGTGAACAATGGTCTATTTGATGTCTGGCATTTGTTTGAAGGAGAGAAGTGGCGGCATAGGGATGGCTCTAGCGAGATTTCGTCAGCATCAATGACACGTTGAAGGCTATGAAGAACATGGTACAGTTTATCTGCTCCAGGGATGTACTGGACAACAAAGGGTGCTCTTATCAGTCATGTCCCATGTCTGTCGCCTTAGGAGGTCATTATGTACGTCTCATTCCTCCTCATCTGAGCAGATCCTATGTATACGCAAGGATTGTCTGTGGGGATGGCTTCTTTAACGTGTTTAGGATAGAAGCTAGAGAAGCGCAGTATTGTGAGGTTATCCGTGAGCTTGCAATAGAGTGATGTACCGAGGAGTCCGTCCTTGATGGAGATGCATGTGTCCAAGAATGAGAGTGATTCTGAAGAGTAGTCCATGGTAAATCTGATGGTAGGATGAAACTTGTTGATATCATCTTGTAATCATTTCAGTGATTCCTCGCCATGAATCCAAAGGAAGAAAATGTCGTTGATGTATCTGGTGTACAGCATTGGTTGGAGATCCTGTGCAGCCAAGAAGTCTTGCTCAAACTTGTACATTAAAATGCTGGCATATTGGGGTGCAAATTTGATCCCTAATGGCTGTTCCTTGTACTGGATGAAGAGCTAGTTGTCAAAGGTGAAGACGTTGTGGTCAAAGCTGAAGTGGATGAGGTGTAGAATGGCGTCTGGAAATTGGCAGTTGTTGGTGTTGAGTGCTGAGGCTGTTGCAGTGATTCCGTCGTCGTGGGGGATGCTTGTTTAGCACCTTGCAACTCGACGAAATTGAAGCACTCAGCTGAGAGCCAAATTTCTTCCTCACTACCAAAATGGACCCCACTGGTCTCATGGCAGACACACAGGGATTCATCAGGAAAATGAGGCTGTGCGAATTCTTCCGTAAACCCCAGCATGTCAGCAGTGAGCCCAATGAAACAATCAACGAACTGGAACAGTCGACTGAGAGTCCTGCTGTGCAGCAACCAAAGAAGAAAGGGTTAAATTGGACCCCTCCAGAAGGCTGCTGCTCTAGGCTCAAGTCGACAAGAGATGCGTCAATACCAGATTCATCAGCCGTGACCACAGGGTAGTGCAGAACATTATCCAAGCACAATGCCACGCCATCAATGTTCTCAAGACCAATTGTGATATCATTGTCAAACCAGCAGACAAAGGAGGAGCCATTGTCATATGGAATGGAATAGAATTGCATTAAGGTAGACAAGTCCCCAGTTTCTGCAAGAGGCAAGCAAAGAAATAGGGCATTAGCAGATATTTTCACATCCTCTTTGACTACAGGTGAGGTTCCAGAGAACTGGAGATTAGCCAATATTATTCCCTTGTTTAATAAAGGAAGCAGGGATAATCCAGGAAATTATAAGCAGGTGAGCCTGACATCTGTGGTGGGGAAGCTCTTGGAGAAGATACTGAGGGACAAGATATATGCACATTTGGAAGAAAATGGGCTAATTAATGACATGCAGATTTTGTATGGGAAGGTCATGTCTCACCAACCCGATTGAATTTTTTTGAAGAGGTGACAAAGATAATTGATGAGGGAAGAGCTGTGGATGTAGTTTACATGGACTTTAGTAAGGCACTTGATAAAATCCCACATGACAGCTTGGTACAAAAACTAAAATCACATGGGATTCGGGATGGGCTGGCTAGATGGATACAAAACTGGTCTGGTTATAGAAGACAGAGGGTAGCGGTAGAAGGGTGTTTTTCAGAATGGAGACTAGTGGTGTTCCACAGGAATCAGTTTTAGATCCTCTGTTGTTTGTAGTATATATAATTTGATCTGGAGGAAATGTGGGTGGTCTGATTAGTAAGTTTGCAGATGACACGAAGATTCGTGGAGTTGCTGATAGTGCCGATGATTGTGAAAGGATACAACAAGATATTGAAAGATTGGCGAATTCACAGATGGAGTTTAATCCAGACAAATACGAGGTGATACATTTTGGACGATCAAATTTAGGTGTGAATTATATTGTAAATGGCAGAACCCTTAGGGACATTAACATTCAGATGGACCTGGGCGTGCAGGTCCACGGTTCCCTAAAAGTGGCAACACAGGTAGCCAAGGTGAGTAAGAAGGCATATGGCATGCTTGCTTTCATCAGCCGGGCCATGGAGTGCAAGATTTGGTAAACCATATTGCAGCTATGCAAAACCCTTGTTAGGCTGCATTTGGAGTATTATGTGCAGTTTTGATCGCTCTACTATCAGAAGGATGTGGAAGCTTTGGAAAGCTTCTTTGGAAAGAGTACAGAGAAGGTTCACCAGGATGTTGCCTGGTCTTTAGGGCATTGGCTATGAGGAAGGTTAAAAAGACTAGGATTGCTTTCACTGGAAAGATAGTGGCTCAGAGGAGGAGACCTGATAGAAGCCTACAAAATTGAGAGGCATAGGTAGGGTGAATAGTCAGAGGCCTTTTCCCAGAGTTGAAGTTTCATTTACAAGAGGGCACAGGTTCAAGTGAAAGGTGGAAAGTTTAAGGGAGATGTTTGTCATGCAGAAAGTGGTAGGAGTGTTGAACGCACTGCCAGAAGAGGGATATGGACCGAATAAGGGCAGAAGGTTTGTTTCTTAGATTAGCTAGGGCATGATGATCAGCACGGGCTTGGAGGGCCAAAGGGCCTGTTCCTGTGCTGTATTTCTCTTTTGTTCTTTGACTGCTGGAAAGAAGCTTCCCAACTACTGAACGCCTGGGAACACTACAGACAACTGCTTGCCGACCCAATCAAAGAATGCACTCGTCAACTGAACTGACTGATCATGACCTTTGATCCAGAGTATCCTATGCGCTCTCATTCCCAGGTACTTCTCGCAGAGGAGGTTTTTACTGTTTTCTGAAGATAAACAAAGCCAACATGCCTGGATGTCCCATCATTATCAGGCAATTGGACCCCGTATGAGAACCTCTCTGGCTATATCAAGGGCATCTTAAAACCCATTGAACAAGGAACACCCAGCTTCTGTCACGACAGTACAAACTTCTTACAGAAATTCAGCACCCATGGACCAGTCAAACCAGGAATGTTCCTTGTCATAATGGATGTTTTGGCACTCTTTACCAGCAGTTCCCATGGCGACGGCATTGCTGCAACAGCCTCAGCACTCAACATCAACAACTGTCCATTTCCAGACGCCATTCTACAACTTGTCTACTTAATCCTCGACCACAACGTCTTCACCTTTGACAACCAGCTCTTCATCTAGCCACATGGAACAGCCTTGGAGACCAACATGCCACCATTTTCACGCACCAGTTCAAGCGCAACTTCTTTGCTGTACAGGACCTTCAAGCAATGTTCTGCATCAGATACATCATTGACATTTTCTTCCTTTGGACCTCGTGGTGAGGAACCACTGAAACGACCAAATGACGATATCAACAAGTTCTGGACTACTCTGCAGAATTAATCTCGTTCTTGGACACACGCATCTCCAACAAGGGCGGACACTTCAGTACATCGTTCTACTGCAAGCTCACCGAAAACCTCATGATCCTTCACTTCTCTAGCTTCCACCCTAAACATGTTAAAGAAGGCATCCCCTGTGGACAAGCCCTGCATACACAGAGGATCAGTTCAGACAAGGAGGAATGCGACAGACACCTACAGATGCTGAACAACGCCCTCGTAAGAACAGGATACAATGCTCAACTCATCGACCACCAGTTCTGACGTGCCACAGCGAAAACTGCAATGACCTCCTCAGAAGACTGACATGTAACAAGAATGACAAGAGTACCCTTCGTTGTCCAGTACTTCCCCAGAGTGGAGAAACTACATCATGTTCTTCGCAGCCTTCGATGTGTTATCGATGCCAATGGAAGTCTCACCAGGGCCATCCCTGTGCCTCCATTTCTCACCTTCAAACAGCTGCCAAACCTCAAAAGAGATATATCTGCAAGACGTGCCAGATCATCAACACAGATACAAGATATGTGGGACACCACCCACGATAGGTACTCATGTGACTTGGCCAGTTACCTCAAATACTGCAGCAAATGATGCCCTGAGGCATGGTATTTCAGCGAGACAATGCAGATGCTACGACAATGGCTGAATGGACACTGCGCAACAATCACCAGGCAGGAGTGTTCCCTCCAGTCAGGGAACACTTGAGCGGTCAAGGAAATTCAGCCTCCGATCTCCAGGTTGTGTCCTCCAAAGGTGGCCTTCCAGATACACAACAACGCAGAATTGCGGAGCAGAAACTGATGGCACAGTTCCGTACCCCTGAAGACTGCCTCAATCGTAATCTTGGGTTCATGGCGCGCAACATGTAACCCCACCGTACTGTTCTGTGTTTGTAAAATCTTCCTTACTGTGCTGTTTTGACACCATCACCTTGATAACTTGTTACAATCTCTCTACCTTCATTAGTTTGTACACTTTTGGATTACTTGTTACTTTAGTTAGACCCTCATCATGTAACTGTTATACCTATCGTATTATTCCAACCAGAGATAGTAGGAACTGCAGATGCTGGAGAATCTGAGATAATAAGGTGTTGAACTGGATGAACACAGCAGGCCAAGCAGCATCAGAGGAGCGGGAAAGCTGACGTTTCGGGCCTAGACCCTCCTTCAGAAAAAGGGTCTGAAGAAGGGTCCAAGCCTGAAACGTCAGCTTTCCTGTTCCTCTCATGCTGCTTGGCCTGCTGTGTTCATCCAGCTCTACACCGTGTTATTCCAACCATTTCGTTTGTCTCTGGCACCATCTTATGTTTGATTTTTATTTTTGTAATTATCTCTTTGCCTTAATTAATCCGATCGTAGGCCCCTTCACTTGCTATTCAGCTATTGACACTTTACTCACACCGTTTGACACTATTGATCACCTGCAAAGACTTGTTATTCAGCCTATGAACACATCACTCACACCATTTGTACTATCTTGTGATATTCTTAGTTACCTAGAATGAATTAATTTGTGCCTGTGTGCTTCCCTCAATATCACCTGATCAAGGAGCAGCGCTGCAAAAGCTTGCAGTTTCAGATAAACCTGTTGGACAGTTTGCTATCCATGGAATCATATCTAGCAGTGGTGTCATGTGACTTATGACTTTTTCCAAAACATTTCAACATTGGCATCTCCACATCATTGTATTTAAGCAGGAAACTTTAATCTAAATAGTTGGAGGCAAGGGATTAATTGAGGGGAAGATGTTATGGATTAAAGGGAAAGGACAAAGCAAGAGAACAAAATAACAAAAAAAATTGTTAATCTGAGTGGCAGGAAAGGGACAGAGCATCCAGTCTTAAGAGTGTATAAGCAGATAAGGCTCGCTGTTACAAACACAATGAAAAGACAGAATTAAACGTACTCTATGTTCGAATGCCCAATGTCCACAACGCGGTTAATGAATTGATGATGCAACTGTAAGTAAATAGGTGTGATCCAATTGCCGTTATGGAGATCAGGCTGCCCAGTGATCACAGCTAGGAACTGAAGGTTTGAGGATACTTGACGTTTAGTGAGGTTAGACCAAAGGGAAAAGTAAATGAGCTAGTGCTGTCAATATTTGATGTGATCAGTACATTTAGTGAGAGAGGATTTCACAGCAGAGACAATTTAGATAGAGTTAAGAAACAGCATGGGGCAGTAAACATTGGGTGAAGTTGTTTGTAAGTCACTAAATGGTAGTGGTAAGAAAAGACAAAGTATAAATCAGGAGATTGAAGGTGCATATAATGTGTGTACTATCACTGTCATGGGGATTTATGTCTGTATGCGGACTGAATGAACCTTATTAGCACAAATACTATTAAGGAATGACACCTGGAATATATACAAGATGAGAGTCTGACCAAAGAATGGATTATTTTAGATGTAGTATAATGTGATGAGAGGTCCAATTAATAATTTTGCAGTATAAGTGCCTCTAGGGAAGAGTGAGCATAATGAAGAACTTTGTTAAGTTTGGAAGTGATGTAGTTAATCTGAGACTATAGGCTGTTTGGCAGATAGTATAATCTGTTCCCTTGACACGTTCAGTGCTTCCTCCAGGAAGCTCTGATGAAGAGTTATCTCGACTCAAAACGTTAGCTTGCTCTCTCTCCATGGATGCTGATTGACCCGCTGTGATTTCCAGCGTTTGTTTTCATACAAATTCCAGCATCTGCAGTCATTTGCTCCTACATTATGCTGAACCTTTGCTGGGTATGTCCTGCCTATGGCGCTGGTGGTATCTAGTTTTTGTCTGTTAGGTGTGATTCTATGGATAACAAACTGCCAGGCTGTTTCTTGACCCCTCTACGGGAAAACTGTTTCAATTTTTGCAGAAGCCGGGATGTTAATGGGGAGGTCTTTGCAGGGTTGACATTTGCTATTGTGTTTTCAGTATCTTAAGTCAATGCCAGATATTTGTCCTGCTTAACTGTCCTTTTTGACTATTCTGTGGTGATTTGCTGCACCTAAGTGGCTTGCGAGATAATTTCAGAGGCCATTTAACGATCAATTGCATCGCTGTACATCTGGGGTCAAATGTAGACGAGCAGATAAAGACAGTGGATTTCCTTCTGGAAAGCCCGTGGTAAACTTGATAGGTTTTTACTGCAACATATTATGCTTTCATGCCACTATTACTGAGAATATTTTTCAGTTCCAGATTTTTAATAATGAACTGAATTTAAATTTCATCAGCTATCATGGTTGGACTTGAACCTGTAATTGGTGATGCCTCACTAATTCTTGCTGATTAGTCATGTGTTTAATTATTATTTCCAAGTAAGAACCTAATCCAGTAATGCCATCTCTACTGCATAAACCAAGAGCCAGTTCTTGATTTTTTTTTTGTTCAAAACACGAACCAGTACAGTTGGGTTATAAACCTCCTTAAAGGCTGATACAATTTTTTAACAAGTTAGAGTTCTTTTACAAGATTTGTATTAATGCAGCTTGCAAATCTTTGTTAAAATTATATATTTTAAAATCCTATTTATCCCCCATATTAAAGAACAATCTGCCCTTCCACAACAGTTGAATGATGTTGCATACATAGAGGCCAATCTAAATGTTACCTCTTTAGTATAGATATTTTATTAGTCACACTTGCCTTTTTTTGCATTAGCCTTGTAACTTTTTTCCCTTCATTTTTGAAGGTTATTGAATCTGCATTCATTATCCTTTCAGGAAATTAGAGCATTAGACCATAAGATATAGGAGCAGAAATGAGGCCATTCGGCCCATCGAGTCTGCTCTGCCATTCAGTCATGGCTGATAAGTTCCTTAACCTCATTCTCCCCGTAACCCTTGATCCCCTTGGTAATCAAGAACCTATCTATCTCAGTCTTAAGTGTACTCAATGACCTGGCCTCCACAGCCTTCTGTGGCAGTGAATTCCATAGATTCACCAATCTCTGGCTGAAGAAGTTTCTCCTTATCTCTGTTCTAAAAGGTTTTCCCTTTACTCTAAGGCTGTGCCCTTGCGTCCGAGTCTCTCCTACCAATGGAAACATCTTCCCAACATCCACTCTGTCCAGGCCATTCAGTATTCTGTAAGTTTCAATTAGATCCCCCCTCATCCTTCTAAACTCCAATGAGTATAGTCCCAGAGTCCTCAAACGTTCCTCATATGTTAAGCTTCTCATTGCCGGGACCATTCTCGTGAACCTTCTCTGAACCCACTCGAGGGCCAGTACATCCATCCTTAGATAGGGGGCCCAAAACTGCACACAATACTCCAAATGTGGCCTGACCATAGCCTTATAAAGCCTCAGTAGTACATCCCTGCTTTTATATTCAAGTCCTCTCAAAATAAATGCCAGCATTGCATTTGCCATCCTGATTACCGACTCAACCTGCAAGTTTACTTTGAGAGAATCCTGGCCGGTAACTGTCAAGTCTCTTTGCACTTCAGACTTCTGAATTTTCTCCCCATTTAGAAAATAGTCCATGCTTTTATTCTTCTTACCAAAGTGCATAACCTCTTGCTTCTTTGCCTACTCTCCTATCCTGTCCGAATCCTTCTGCAGAATTAATAGAAGTTAATGCTATTAGGGTTAGATGGAAAAAGATTGAAGATTGATTTATGTTGAATGTAAACACTGACATAAAGCAGTTGGGCTAAATTAACTTGTTTCTTTGCTAAAAATTCAATTTGACACCTTTAAAACATATGTTTACTTTCCACTTGTGTGACGTGCTAACTGAATGTCATCAATTTGCATAGGGGTTCCAAACAGTTGTGAAAATCCAAGTTTCTAAGTGGATCTGAGTCATCACAAATCACTCCTCCAATGTATCCTGGGACCAGGTACTCTGGTTTTAGTTTACTTGGTGGATTGAAATTTCAGAGGATCTGCTGTCTCCTGCTTTTGCTGCTGCCATCCAGGAATTGAGGATGCTGTACCAATTTAACATTATTTGGTCCACAAAATTAGACCAATGTCCTATATCCCAAGAACACATGAAGATTTTTGGCTATTTTGTTTAGATATACAGAGCTGCTGCCTAAGAGAACATTTAAAAGGCATATGGATGGGTATATGAATAGGAAGGTTGTAGAGGGAAATGGGCCAAATGCTGGCAAATGGGACTAGATTAATGTAGACTATCTGGTCAGCATGGACAGGTTGAATCAAAGGGTCTGTTTCCATGCTGTACAGCTCTATAACTTTGACATGTTTCATTCCTGGCATAGTCCTATGAGTTGCTTTGCCTCTAATTTTCTTTCCAATTGCACGGACCTCAAAGGTCCATGTGTGGTAGTGACCTCTGAAAATGGAATTGATTAGTGTATAGGAGCAAATTACTGCAGATGCTGGAACCTGTACTGAAAGCAAAAAATTCTGGAGATCACAGCGGGTTGGGCAACATCCATGGAGACAAAGCAAGCTAACATTTTGAATCTAGGTGACTCTTCATCAGAGCTGAAGTGAAGTTGGGAGGGAGCAGCATTTATGCAATAGTGGAGGGGTGGTTTGGAGTGCTGGGGGAGAAAGGACATTGATAGTACAGATTAAGTGATTGGAATGTGAGAATGTCAGAACAATAGTGTGTCTAACTGCCCGACTGGAAAGAACAGACAACCCTGCTGGGGGCCGGGGGGCGGGGGAAATGAGGCGAGAGAGGACATGGTGACAGAGAATGTAACAAGCAAAGCTAAAAGAAGGGGAAGGAATAGGTTGACAATAGGAAGGTGTTGAACTCTATATTGAGCCCAGAAGGTTGTAAAGTGCCTGGTTTGATGAAGAGTCATCTACATAGAATGTTATCTTGCTTTCTTTCCATGGATGCTGCCTGACTTGCTGTGATCTGCAGCATTTTTAGTTTTCACTTTAGAGGGAATGTTGGTAATGAGGGGTCCTAAAGGCTGATAAAGGACCATTTGGGGAGCCATTGTTGTCAAGTTGTCATGATTGCTCCCGCTGATGAGGGGCTTTTTCAGGCATGCTCAGTCTCTCCTCTTTCTGAAATCTTTTTCTCCCACATACATCAAGTAGATGTCTATGGAAGATCCCTCTTGGATTGCTCATAAGCTAACCTTGGCTTAGTGGCAGGAAGCAGAGGGTGATGGTTGAAAGTTGTTTTGTGACTGTACGCCTGTGTGCAGTGGCTTACTGCAGGATTTGGTACTGGTTTGGTCCCTTACTGTTTGGCGTGTACATTAATGATCTACACACAAATGTGGGTATTTTGATCAGTAAGTTTGTAGATGACAGAGAACTCCCAAATGAACATTTTGGTGGCATAATTTATACATTAATGATCCAATAATTCCTTCAAAGATGAGGGTGATGGATATATCTTGGATGGATTCAGTAATGACAGGTAAACTTGATTCACGAATTAAGATGTTGTACATCAAACTTAATTTAATTTTTCTGTTTTTTATTTAAGAACTGTAATTTTTTGGGTTTTATTCCTCACGGCAAAAAATAATGCCTCTGCAGAGTTCTGCCCTTTCAGAGGGTAAAATGCCTTAAGTATAGCCATTAACGTAATAACAGTAAATTGCATGCTGGAACTTAGTCCAGATTTCCGTAATGACTTTACAGTTCAGTAATTGAAAATTTTACATTGAGGAACTGAGACTTGTGTAGATTGGATACCTAATTATTTGAGCATTGTTAACAAAAGAAGATACTGTCATAGCTTTTTATTTTGCACTCATCAGAACAGAATTGCAAGAATACCAAATCTCAAAGGGAAGAACAACTTATACTGCTTGAGATGAGGGTGCTGATTGGTTGGAACTGGACTCTGATTGGTAGAGGTATTGCCATGGCGAATGAACCAAGGAACAGTTAACTGACAAGATTTTCTTTAAATTCGAACCAGGCAAGTTTACTCGTTCAGTCAAGGCACTGCAATGGAAATGCACTAGGGAATGGCTGTGCCCTGCACGTGAATATATATTGCTCTGGCACATATAACTGAGTTGTGCTGTGAGCTCGACTAATCTTTAAATTTGTGGTTAATTTAATTCTTAACACAATTGGAATTGTTAAGCAAATATTGTTCAAATTGTGAATCACATCAATACTTGACATTGCTTAATGAATTTTGCAAGCATGGGCTGTTTGGATAAAGTTAGTACTCTGCCTATTGTGAACTTCTGAAGATTTGATACTTTGTAATGACCAGTGAATTGTAAGACTTGTGCACCTGGCATATAACTGGCACAGCAGTTGTGTACATATTACTGATTCGCATTGTAGGGAGAGAATATCTTTGGCTTAACAACTGCATTCTATTAGTAAATAATACTGCTGACATTGTCACTGCATAGCAGCAGCATGAAACAGCTAGCTTCACCTGCATTTCAAATTGTTTTGAGGCTCCTTACTCTTAAAGGGTAATCTGAAGTAGACTGAGAACATTTCAAGACCAAAAGAGGCAGACTTGGGCCCTTTCCTGAGTTTATGTGACATTATGTAAAGTAATGACCTGAACGGGGTGGCCATTATCCCATAGGATAGCTTTGATGTGCCCCATTCTGGTATCAAATTTGCACTGTTAGCAGGTGACACAGATTCTATTTCCAAGGTTGCTGATAAGGCCAATCTTGAATCATGTGGAACTGTCATAATCCTTTCATAGATATTTTGATCAATGAAGGTGCACCTATGAAACATGTCCATGCATTGTGCTTTTTCTCAACCAGACTAAAGCCTGGGGTACAGCCATTTGGTATGTGTTCCCCATGGCAATGCATTGATCAAAAGCAATCAATTTGTCAACCAATCAGCAAACGCGTTCTTCACATGCATTATTAATTTTTGTTCCTTTTGAGATTTGATACTCTTGTGATGCTGTCCTGATGAGTGCAAGATTAAACCTTTTGACAGCTTGTTTCTTCTGGAATTCTGAATTATTTAGGAATAGATGGCATAATGAAGTTTAGAAAATGGACATGTACTATAGTTCAAGCACCATTCTCAAAGACTTTGCAAACAGTCCAGAGTGTTAATTCACTTTCTTCTTGTTTATATTGACAGAACTTTGGAAAAGTTGTTTGATATAAAATTAACATTTGAATGAAGGATTCAGGATTGTTGCAGACTAGTCTCCTCCCTTGCCTCATCGCTTCCACCATCCTTCATTGCTACTTTGGTAGAAACCTCTTTCCTCTTGTAGATTCATAAACTGAATACCTCTTTTGAACTTAAAATAGCAGACTAAAGGCTCAAGACTATTTTGACATCTTTAGAAGATTATTTTACTATTAAATTCGATGTCACAACCACTTGACAAAATATGACCCCTCTCTTTAAAATAGGTTAACCAAGTAAGTATTATTAATATGGATCATGGTCAGCTGAAAATGCCCAGAATCACATTTACTTAACCGTTGACTTGACTGTTGTGCATAAATGTATACTTCACAGCAACGACGACATTAAATAGCAATTCACAGAATGAGCTAATTGCCTCGGCAGACAGACTAGCTCTAATCAGCCAAACCGATCTTAGAAAATGAGCAGAATTTGTTGTGTTTTAAGTACACGCAACCATGATTTGGAGAAATTTCATTTTTCATTACATCAGATGTTCACATTCACATGCGGTAACTTCAGATATCCAAGATGTTTTATTGAACGTTGCAAAACAATTTTCTGCCACTTGATGTCACCAGTATAATTTGTGAATGCAAGCAATTTTAGTGATTTCAGCTACATAACAGAGAAGCTGAAGTATAATTTGTTACATGAAAAGTTACTTTCGCCCAAAATATTTTCATTATAAACAGATTTAAGTGTTCGCATAGACCTAAATTAGTGTCAAAAAAGTGTTGATGCAAATAATAGCTCCTGGTGTCTTTTTCTATGATAGAAAGGGGATTTACATCTCTCGAAGATTTGAAAATCGGGAATAACCTTTAAACAATGCTTTTCTCTAACATTTAGGTATTGTCTCTGTTGTAATGTTAGTGCAACAGGTATATGAAATAATTGTTTCTAAAAATTTGCTTTTAAGCTTTTATTGAAATATTTTTCCAGGTCTTGCACAACAGCTTTGATGACATTGTTCCAAGAGTGTTGAAAAAACACAAAAAGGAGAAAAGAGACGAAGAAGTGAAAAAATCTTATTCCAAAGGGACAAAGTAATTAAAAGATGTCATGTTGTTGCCCTTTATTAATTTTTTTAAGGCATTTATTTTAATATTGAAATTCTGTAAATTATTACATTGGCATGCATGTTGTGTATGATTTATTTATATCCTTGAGTGATATGTTTTAAATGAAAGTCTTGCCCTTAAATGGGACTACTCCCTGTTTCCTTTTTTATTTTATTAATTGATAAAATGGTATATGTTGTGTACAGTTCAAGATGAAAATATAGCATCATCTTATTGAGGGGATTGCTTATAATCTTGGACCAGTTGTATAGCAATTTAGAAAAAGATTGCTTTTTATTTGCATACAGGAATAAAATAGTTTGAGGCTTTATTAGTCAGTCTTTAACATGTTCCTTCACTGTATTTTCTTTTTCTAGTGGGCAGTCTGTGATAATGATGTAAGGTTTAATATTATAGGCTGGATTTTAAGGAACCCATCACCAAAATATTTGAGAATTTGAATACCTACCCTGAACTCTTTCCTCTACTGAGGTTAGCCTCTTGTGGAACTTTCTGATAATTGTTTACATGATTTTTCTTGGTCAATGAGATCATTATCAAACAATGCTGTGATCAGTACCCAGACTACTGGTCAATATTAGATCACTGCATGCAAAATAAATTCATGCTAATATGGAAAATCCAATACATTAACCATTCTGGTCAACATTAACAGTTTTATGAGTTAAGTATTCTGTATGAATTTTGAAGAAGTTTATTGTTGGCTAACCTGAAAGTTGTAAGCTATAGAGATATATTGGGAAAGAATAGAAGGATATGGATCGAAAAATGGCAGGTTTTTAGATTAATTAGGGCATGATGGTTGGCACAGGCTTGGGGGGCTGAAGGGCTTGTTCCTGTGCTGTACTTTTTCATTTGTTCATTTATTCAAACTGAGTTAACATTTATATATTTAGAATGATTCTAACTTGTGCTGTAGGAGCTCAAACCATTAGATTTTGTGCCTAGCAGTGCAGTTTTCAACATATCAGGTCCTGTTCCAGTACCAAATACCCCGATACTTAGAAAATCGAACTGCTCATAATGCTGTAATCCACCCTGAGGGAAGATGTGCTCATTCATGAGCAGTAAATTGAGTCGTTGACCAAGAGTGTTGGTTCCCAAAAGTATTGGTAACAAAACAATTAAACTTGAGAAATCTAAATGGTCAGTCCCTCGCAGCTGTGGGGTTAAATGTTGGTCATGAATCGTTTCCAGGTCTGTGAGTGTGTCTGTTGGGCAAGGAAAGGCAGTACCCTAATGGTGGTATTGTTAGTCAGTTTGGAAACTTGGGTAATATTCTGTGTACCTGCGTTCAAATTCTGCCATGGCAGACAGCGAATTTGAATTCAATGAAGTTCTGCAATTAAGGGCCAAATGTTGACCATGAAACAGTAGCTGATAGTCAAGAAAATATTGTGTTCACTAATCTCCTTCAGGGAAGGCTGTCCTTACCTGGTGAACATGTGACTCCAAACCCAAAGCAATGTATTTTGTTGTTAACTGCCCCTTGGACAATTAGGGATGGGCAATAAAGGCTTCCAGCGAAGCCCACATTCAACAAATGAAGAAAACAAGCAGCATCATAATTATTGTCATAGAGTCACATAGGATGGAAACAGACGCTTCGGTCCAACCAGTCCGTGCCAAACGTAATCCCAAACTAAACTAATCCTGAGTGTTGCTGGGAAGGCCAGCATTTGATGTACTTCCCTGAGTGATTTGCTGGTCTATTTCAGAGGGCAGATAAGTCACTCACAATTCTGTGGCCCTGGAATGACATGCAGATCAGACCAGTTAAGGGTTACGGATATTTTCCCTAAAGAACCTGTGTGAACCACATTAGATTTTACAATGGTAGCTTCATGGCATTTTTACTGAGATGAGCTTTCTATTCCAGATTTTTACTTGCTTTTAATTCCACCAGCTGAAATTTAAACTCGTGTCCCTGAGGCATTATCCTAGACCTCTTAATTAAGCTGCTATTTTCCCAACGGTAACTTGTGTATGGAGGATCTCAACATTTGTATGGACTATCAAGTTAGGTAGTGATGTCTAGAATTACCATTGGGAGTTTTAGAATCTGTCACCTCATTGAAATGAAGGATCATTTCACTAATACAAGCAAGAATAAATCATCGCCAGAAAAAAGGCCAGTAACTATTTCAGTTTGTGAATATTTTTCAAGCAGAGCTCAATAGATTATTGACTAACTTGGGAGTCGACAGTTATCTGAGATAGGCAGGGATGTGGAGTTGAGGCCACTACCAGATCTGCTGTGGTGGAGCAGGCTAGAGTGCCCAAATGGCCTTCTCTGGCTCTTAATTTGTGTGTCTGTAAAACTTCTAAAAACAACAGGTGAATTGAGAACTATTGTTTAGATACATAAATCTTTACATGGCTAGGAACAAGGTAATCGCTTTTTAAAAATGGGGTCCAGTGTTTATAACTGAGGAAAAAATTGATGCTAAACTAGTATGAATCATTAAGTAGACTGCAGGTAGAATATTGTGTGTCTGCTCGTTCTTTTCTCTAAATGATGTAGGTAAACAATTCAGTGAAATTTATATTGTCTCGTGGGAGCTGGTCATGTTTAAAACAGTGGATATTATATTAAAGAAATGCTTTTAATTACCTATACTTTGTTTCAGAAATTTCAGTTTGCTTTCCTTTGGAGAAGAAGCAGAGGAGGAAGAGGAGGAAGTAAACAGAGTTAGCCAGGTGATAATCTGATTTTATAAATTTAATTGTTAAAAGCTGTTAAATAGATTTCATTTTTGTTGCTCACTTAAACCATGTAGAGTGAAAGTGCAGACAGAATGCTGGAATAACTTCTTGGTGGTTTGTATTGTCAATCTTGCTATTTGAAAATTAACTTTAGCAATATTGATTTTAAGAGATTGTAGTGCCTTCTTGTTTGTGTGTAGGTGTCAGTCACTCATTGATAGCCATGGAGAGGATGTTTACTCTTGTGAGGGAGTCCAGAAGTAGGGAATATTGTTTTAAAATTAATCGTTCTTTTAGAAGAGATGTGAGAAAAAGTTTACATTTGTAAGGCTGAGAGACTTAGGAGCTTTCTACCCCAGAAGGCCGTGGAGCTGGGGCCATTGAATAATTTTGCGGTGAAGGTAGATTCTTGTAAGACAAGGGAATTGAAGGGGTAGGTAAAAATGTGGAATTTGGAACTCAAACAAGTCAGGTATGATCTTATTGAATGGTGTAGCTCGCATGAAGGGCCAAATAGTCTGCTTCTGTTCCTGATTCAATTTATTGTATGTTTGTTAAACAACACATTAAGGCTACAAGAACAGGTCAAAGGCCAACAATTGTGCAGGATTTAAATCTGCTCTTGTTTCCCCAATATTTGCCCATCATCTCTGAGGCACAAGCCAGGAACATACTGGCTATTCTGCACTTCCTTGGATAAGTGAAACTCCAACTTAACTGACACCATCCAGGATAAAAACTTGCTTCATTTGGACCCCCCACACGCACTCCCTTTGCCGCTAACAGAAGTGACAGCAGTTTGTACCAAAACAAAATGCACTGAAGTAACAAACCAAAGCTTTTCTGACAGCATCTTTCAAGTCTGTGACCTCTACCAACCAGAAGTTCAAATGCAGCAGATGCATGAGAACACCACCATCTGAAAATTTTCTTCCAAGCCACACACCTTGGTGTTTGTTTTAAAACAGTATTGAACACTTCTGTGTTTTCGTTAGAAACCTATAAAATTTCTGTTTTCTGTTTCAGAGCATGAAAGGAAAAAGCAAAAGTAGTCATGATTTGTTAAAGGATGACCCCCGGCTGAGCTCTGTTCCAGTTGTTGAAAGGTGAGCCCTGAAATCGAGCAATTCTTAGCTTCTCTGAAGGTTTGGTTGGTGAATACAATAGTCAGGGTAGACATTGAGGTTTTTGGACCAGAGGTTTTTGGTCTTGGATGCTCTGAATTGATTGAACACTTGCTCTTGTTATTTAGCTTATTTCAGTCAAATGACAAATTGGAGTTACAGTACTCATCACTAGATACAGAAATTCTACAGAACAAGGGTGTGATTTCACTAGCCTTTGGTAGACTTTCTTGAATAATCTGACAACACTGTTGTCTAAATTTCTACGTAAATAAAGGTTATTTGATGTACCAGTGGATGAACTAGATTCTAAGTTGGTGACTTTATTGGACTTTTGAAAGTGACTATTACTGCAGTTATCATGTATATAATTATTTGCTAAAGATTGCTTCTTAGTGTGCAAATTGAAATCATAAATAGATCATAGAATCCCTACAGTGTGGAAGCAGGCCCTTCGGCTCAACAAGTCCACGCCGACCCTCAGTGCATCTCACCCAGACGCATCCCCCGATAACCCACCTAATCTACACATCCCTGAACACTATGGACAGTTTAGCATCGCCAATCCACCAAGAGCCTGCACATCTTTGGACTGTGGGAGGAAACCGGAGCACCCTGAGGAAACCCGCGCAGATACGGGGAGAATGTACAAACTCCACACAGTCGGTTGTCCAATGGTGGGATCGAACCAGGGTCCTTGGTGCTGTGAGGCAGCAGTGCTAACCACTGAGTCACTGTGCCGCCCTAAATGATAAACAATTATAAACCTAAATGATGAGCAGGCTTAGGCAATTCAGCTCTCTAGCCTGCTTCACTATTGAACAAGATCATGGCTGATGTGACTACAGCCTCAGCTCCATATTCCTGCTGCTCCCAATGACAATTGATGCCCTTGCTTGTCAGGGATCTGCCTCTGTCTTGAAAATGCATTTAGTTATTCTGCATTCACTGTTCTACTTTCAAAGATTCATGACCCACTGAGAGAGGAAAAAAGTCTTCTCATCTCAGTCTTTAATGAATGACCCCTAAGTTTGAAACTGTGTGCCCCTAGTTCTAGTCTGTCCGACAAGGGCAAGCACCCACCTTCTCAAGTTCCTTCAGTATCTTGTACGTCTCAAAAAGATCACTTCTCATTTTTTCCAAACTCCATTGGAAAGAGACCCAACGTGTCCAATCTTGCTCATAAACCCCCATCTCAGATATCAGTTGAGTGAATCTTCTCCGAGCTGTCTGTAATGTATTTACATCTTTGTTCAATAGGAGACCAAATCTGTACACGGTACTCTAGATGGGCCTCAGCAGTGCTCTGTACAACTGCAGCACAATGTATCTGCTTTTGTATTCGATTCCCTTTGCAATAAATGAAAACATTCCATTTGTCTCCCCAAACACCTATAGTATCTGGACTTTAAGCTTTTGTGATTCATGTATCAGGATATCCATATCCCCTTTTACCTCTGAGTTCTGCAATCTCTTATCATTTAAATAGAATCATAGAACCCCTACAGTGTGGAAACAAGCTCTTCGGCCTGACAAGTCCACACCGAACCGCGCAGCATCCCCCAGTAAGGTTTATGATGTAAGGTTTAATATTGTAGGTTGGATTTTGGAAAGAATCAGCATAATTTTGTTTTAAATTTTAATTATTTTAAAGGTTATTTCATTTGTGAATATAGGACTTTAGCAATGTAAAATATTTAAACTTGAAGGTTATATATTGTTTTAATGTTGATTTATAGCATGAATAGCAATAAATAAAAGCGAATAAAGCAACCCTTATTCAAAAAATGCAATGCGATAATAGTTAGTAGTAGGCATGAAAATTAATTGCAATGTGTATTTCTACATCACTGGCTATATGACGTTTGCCTACATTATTCAATGGGCTAAGTTTACATATGGAACCATAGAAAAATTACAGCACAGAATGAGGTTATTCAACACATTATGTCTGCACCGTCAGTTCTATTTTTAGTGGTATACATTTTTTTAACCTCTGCTTCCGTTAGCTTTCACATTCACTTGTTTCCTTTCTGCCTTCTGTTCCCTGCTCTGAGTTTGCCTTCTGGTTCCCATTCCCCTGCCACTCTAAACCTTTCCAATAGTACGAGAAAATCTCTGTGCCGGACCTTTTCCTGATCCAGTTCAAGTGTTGGTTATTGACTTGTACAGGTCCCACCTTTCTCAGAATTCTAATGCCCATCCTTCTACATCTGCTTTCTAGTTACGTGTTCTAACACTCAGCTGTCCTATTTCTGTGCCCACGAGCATGTGCGTCTGTGAGTAATCCTGAGACTATAGGTTTAGCGGTACTGATTTTCAATCTCCTACCTGGCTTCCTGAAATCTGTTTTCAGGGCCTCGTCCCTATTCCTGCCTAGGTCACTTGTACCAATGTGGATCACGCTGTCTGGCTGATCACTCTTCCCCAGACGAAGGTCTAGCAGCTGCTCAGTAACATCCTTTACACTAGCACCAGGGACACAACATACTGCTGGTATGTTTGGCCAAAGAAATACCTGTCGGATCCCCTCTGTCATTATTGCTCTTTCATTCTTCCCCTTCAGCAATGTCCCTACCTCAGTCCTGTGCAGGCAGAGCCACCAATCTTGCAACCAGTTTGGCTCTGGCGGTTCTCTGCTCAGGAACAATTGTTCTAACATGATGTAAGTGAGCGGGTAAGTGGAGCTGAGTCTACAAAAAGATTAGTCATGCCCTCATTTAATGGTGGAGCAGGCTTAACGGGCCAGATTGCCTGCTCCTGCTTCTTTTTCGTATGTCTTCTTTGGCAGCCCCTCAGGCTTGAGCATAACTTGCTTCCATTCCTAGGGTGCATAGATTGGCCTGGAAGAGGATGCTTGTGTTGGTACACCTGTCTTGCCAGTGATGTTACAGGATTTTGTGATGGCAGCACCAGATTTAACTATCCAGCAATTTGAGATATCTACTGTATGTGGCTTATGTTTCCACTGCTTGTAGGGAGATGGGGACCACAGCTGTTATGCAGAACATGAACCTAATATTGGTGTTGGTTTCTCAAATTTCAAAATATTCTGTTTGTCAGGCATCCGAAGGCTGCACTGGCGCATTGAAGTTGATGTTGGATTTCATTGATGTCTGCTTGCAATGGGGAATGATCCACATTGTCCAGGGGCTTGCCATGGATTTTGGTCAGGAGCAGACTGGTAGCGAATCTTTGTTTGCCGGATGTTTTGTCTGAGGCATCATCTGTGTACTGTAACTTGATGACAGAAGTTGGGGTGGTCTTGGTTCTGGCCCAGAATATTGAAGGTTGCAGTTTCCAACTCATCCTGTAGGTTAGCTCCACTCTGGTAGGAAGCTTCATGAGGTGGAATGGAATGTTGCGGTGAAGAAGATGGTGAAAAGCATTCCATCATTCTGACCTGTTTACATAACAGAATACCAGTTAATAGGCATAATAGACTTGGGGGGGTTCCTGCACTACTTGCATCATTCTGTTCGGCTGCCTGGTGTTCACCCATTCCTTTGCTGCCTGTATACTTTTAACCTGAAGTGTGACCACATCTCTAAAAATGCTATCCATGTTTTGCCTAATGGAAGCACAAAAGTGACTCGGTTCTGAGCATGGTGGCTCAGTGGTTAGCACTGCTGCCTCACAGCACCACGAACCTGGGTTTGATTCCACCCTTGGGCGACTGTCTGTGTGGAGTTTGCACATTCTTCCCGTATGTGTGTGGGTTTCCTCTGGGTGCTCCGGTTTCCTCCCACGGTCCAAAAATGTGCAGGCTAGGTGGATTGGCCATGCTAAATTGCCCATAGTGTTCAGGGATGTGTAGGTGAGGTAGGTTATCGAGGGATGGATCCGGGTGCGATGCTGTGTGTGTGTGTGTGTGTGTGTGTGTTGGTGTGGACTTGTTGGGCTGAAGGGCTTCTTTCCACACTAGGGATTCTACGATCTTTGATCTATGATCATTGTATGAACTCAAGCTTTGCAGCGAGTGGTACTTCCTGCAGATGTGTTCATCTGGGGCACATAGTGTAGACTTCTCTCAAATAGCAGAACGTACATTACACTCAACCAAGCTGAGTTTCTATTCCTTGACATCAAAAATGATTTATTTCAGTTAGAATTGAATACTAGTACTCACTGAATAGCTTATTCTCCATACCAAAGTAAGAGCCACCTACAGGAAATAGCTCAGACTGCATCCTTTTCTGTCTCGCTATTTTCAAGCTTTCAGAACCATTTCCTTCCCTGAAGGAAACTTTGATTTCTTTCAATGAAGCTGGGTCATTGAACTAGTTGAAGGCAGAGTTAAATTTTTGGCAGACCACAAAGTGAAGGGTTATAGGGAGCAGAGGAAAAGATGGCGTTAAGACCACAGATCAGCCAATATGTTACTGAATTTTGGAGCATGCTTGAAGGGCTGAATGGTCTACTCCTCTCCAAAAGTTTTCCGCTTTGGCAAACTATGCAGATTATCTTTTACTTACCAGAAGTTCACAAAATTTATGCAGTTTTTAGTGAATTAAATTTTAGTTTAACCCTGTAACATTCCAAGAACCATGTTGGTAAGGACTGCTTGAAATATTATGTTTATTAGAATGTTATGTTTACATTCGGTTATAAATTTAAACAGTAAAGCTCTTAATATTTTCCTAGATATAATCAGACGTAATAATAGGTATTTTAGGATTGTGTTTGTTGTGTTATTTGTCTACTGAGTGAACTCAGTTTATTAATGGTGGATTTGACCCAGTGACACAAACATGTCAGACAAAGCATTCGGGATCATTACTAGAGGGAATAAACTGAAAATCAATCAAGTTAAGGTAAACCTATATAGAATCTTGGTTAGATCACACTTTGAGTGAATGATCAGTTTTGCTTTATATATTATAAAATGAATGTAGAGGTATTTGAAACTTCCAGAAAACATTTATGAGGACGATACCAGACCAAGAAGTTTTCTCTGTCAGAAGAGATTGATTATCTTCCTCTGACCTTCCATTTCACCATTTTGCGACCACCTCTTTGCATACCAGATCCACCCTGATGTCGCATTGCTTCTTTACTATCCAAGGTGTCAAACATGCCATTTTTAAATGACCCAGCCACTTATTCGTCCATCTTTCAACTAAGCATTTGCTTAGTTGCACATTATTTTCTTCTTGAACACTGGGGAGATCAAATGTTGATTGAGTTTTTGCTTTATGGACCGGCTCTGTTCAGTCTGCAACCATTTTTAAACTTTTATTCATTCATGAGATGTGGGCCAGCATTTATTGTACATCCTAGTTGCCCTAGAGAAGGGTAAGTTGCCTTCTTGAATTGTGGCAGTCCATGTGCTGTAAATGAACTCTCAATACCATTATGGAGGCAGTGCCAGGATTTTGTCCTAGAAGCACTAAAGATGATACATATCCAGTCAGGATGGTGAGTGGCTTTGAGGGGGACCAGTAGGGGTGGTATTTTCATGTATCTGCTGCCCTTGTCCTTGAAGATTGAAGTGGTTGTTGATTTGGAAGGTATAAACAAGCCTTGGTGAATTTCTTCAATCCATCTTGTAGGTGGTACACGCTGCAGTTGATGGCAGTGGGAATAGCTCTTTGTGGATGTGATGCTATCAAGCAGGCTGTTTTGTCCTAATGGTGTCAAGCTTCTTTAAGTGTTATTAGAGCTGTACTTCACCAAGCAATTGGGGAGTATTCCATCACATTTCTGACTTATCATAGAAACAGATAATTGGAGCAGATGTGGCACATCATCCAACTCAGTTCCTTGTTCCCATTTTCTCCCTATACCCTTTAGCAATAAGAACTATATCTAATTCCTTTTTGAAAACATTCAAAGTTTTGGCCTCAACTGTTTGTGTGGCAGAGAATTTCACAGGTTCAAAACTCTAGGTAAAGAAATTTCTCCTTGTTTCAGTCCTTACTGGCCTACCTGTATCATTAGAGTGCGGCCGCTGGTTCTGGACTGCTTGGTCATCGGGAACATCTTTTTCTCAGTTTTGTTTGTCTGTCTAGTTCTATTTAAAATTTTGTAGGTTTCTATAAGATTCTCCCTGGTCTAAACTCTCGTGGGTATAGTTCAAACCCATTCAATCTGTATGTCAGTCCAGTAAACCTTCATTGCACTCCCTCCATAGCCAGAACATCCTTCCTCAGATAAGGAAACCAAAATGCACAGTGTTCCAGGTGTTGTCTGACTAAGGCCATGTACGAATGCAGCAGGACATCCCTGCTTCTGTACTTAAATCCTGTCGCTATAAAGGCCAACATACCTTTAGCCTTCTTTGCCTGCTGTATCTGGATTCTTGTCTTCAATGGCAGGTGTACAAGGACACCCCAGTCTCGACACACCTCCTCCTTTACAGCCCTGCCATTCAGATCATAAACTGCCTTTCTTGTAACATGTAGATGCAGGAGTCAGAAGGCAAGTAACTCATTGCAAAACTCTTAGTTTCTGACCTGCTCTTGTAGCCACTTATATGGCTGGTCCAGTTCAATTTCTGGTCAGCGGTAATCCCTATGATGTTGATAGTGAAGGATTCTTTGACAGTAACTCCATAGAACATACAGGGATGATGGTTAGAGTCTTTTTTGTTTGAGAAGGTCTTTGCCTGTCTTTGCCTGGCTTTGCGTGCAACATGAATGTTACTTGCCAGTTACCAGCCCAGGCCTGCATATTGTTCAGGCCATGCTGCATTTGGACATGGACTGTTTCAGTGTATGAGGAGTCATGAATGGTGATGAACATTGTGCATTTATCATTTAAACATTCTTACTTCTGACGTATTTGGAGGGAAGGTCATTAATAAAGCAGCTGAACATCTTTGGGCCTGGGTCGCTAGTTTGAGGAACACCTGCAGAGATGTACTGGATCTTGATGACTGACCTCCAACAGCCTCAAACATATTCGTTTGCATCATGTATGAGTTTTTTTTATTCATTCACAGGAAGTGTGTGTCACTGGCTAGACCAGCATTTATTACCCAACCCTAATTACCCAGAGGGCAATTAAGAGTTGTTGTGTGTCTGGAGTCACATCAAAACCAGACAGTTAAGGATGGCAGCTTCCTCCCGTGAAGGGCCGTAGTGAACCAAATTGATTTTTCTGACAATTGATAATGGATTTATAGTTGTCATTAGACTCTTAGCTCCAGATTTTCTTTTAATTGAATTCAAATTCCACCATCTACTGTGGCAGGTTTTGAACCCCAGAACATTACTTGGGTCTCTGAAATAATAATCCAACAATAATACCACTAGACCATAATCTCACTCCAACTCCAACTAGCAGAAAGCTTTTACTTGATTTCTGTTGACTTCAGCTTTGCTAGAGCTCCTTGATTCTACACTTGGTCAAATGCAGCCTCGATATCAAGGATAGTCACTAACACATTACCCCCCAATGCAACTCTTTCGACCATGTTTGAACAAAGGTTTCAAAGGTATCAGGAGCTTAGTGGCCCTGGCTGAACCCAAATGGGCATGAGTGAGCAGGTTATTTCTAAGCAAATGCTGCATCGTATCACTCTTGATGGCACCTTCCATTATTTTACTTATGATTGAGAGTAGGCTGATGGGGCAAGTAATTGACTGGGTTGAATACGTCCTGCTTTTTGTGTACTGGACATACTTGGGCAATTTTCTACATTGTCGGATAGACACCAGTGTTGTAGCTACGCTGGAACAGATTGTCTCAGGTGTGGCAAGTTTTGGGGCACAAGTCTTCAGTGGTATTACTGGAATGTTGTCAAAGCCCACACCCTTTGCAGTATCCAGTGCACCTTGAGTGAATTGAATTGACTGAAGACTAGCAGCTGTGATGCTGAGGATCCTTGGAAGAGACCAAAATGGATTGTCCATTCAGCACTCCTGACTGTAATTAATGTCATTTTAGTTATGCTTGGTGCTGCTCCTGTCATGCTTTCCTACACTCTTCAATCCAGGAGTTCAACCCTGGTTCAATGATACAGTGGGGGATATGCAAACCATGAAGTTACAAATTATGCTTGAATATGATTATGCTACTGCTGAAGTCCATGCATCTCATGGATGCCCAGTCTTGAGTTGCTAGATCTGTTCAAAGTGTGGTCACAGTACCACACAACATGAAGTAAGGTAATCTCCATGTGAAGGTGGGATATGTCTCCACAAGGACTATACAATGGTCACTCTTACAGATGCATCTGTAGTAGACAGATTGGGGAGGATAATGCTACATATATTTTTGCCTCTTGTTGGTTTCTCCTCATTTTCCACAGCCTCAGTCTAGCAGCTGGGTTCTTTAGGACTCGACTAGCTTGATTAGTAATGTTACGGCCAAGCCAATGCTGGGTGAGGATACTGAAGGGCATTTTGTGCCCTTGACATTCTCATTGCTTACTCCAGATGGTGTTCAACATGAAGACGTACTTATCCATTTGCAAAGGGTGCGTGGTAAGTCATAATCAGCAAGCAGTTTCCTTTGCCCATGTTTGACATTGTGCTGTCGGATTTCATGGATCTGAGTCAATGTTGAGCACTTCCAGGGCACTACCTTCCCAATGCATTGTCACCTCCTACATATGGGTCAGGAAATATCCAGGAATGGTGATGGTGGTGTCTGGAACAATGTCTTGAGCATTATCCTGAACTACTTGTTGCTTGTCCATGGCTTATTGTACTGGAGTTACGGATATGCCGTAAGGACATTAGAACTAGGAACAGGATTTGGCAATTCCATCTCTCAAGCCTGCTCTGTCACTTGATATGATCATAGCTGATGTCGTCTCAGTCTCAATTCCACTTCCTTGATCTCTGTAACATTCAACCCATTACTAATCAAATATCTGCCTATCATCTCATATTACTTAATGTCCTAATATCCATTGTACTCTGGGGTGGTGAATTCCATAGATTCACAACCCTTTGGGGGACGTAATTCTTCTCATCTGTGTTTTAAATATGCTACCCTTTATCCTAAATCTATGACCTCTCCTTCCAGATTGACCACATGAAGAAATATGCTTTCTACGTCTTCTTTGTCAATTGCTTTTGGCATCTTGTATACCTCAATTGGATCTCCTGTCATTCTTCTAAACTCCAGAGGGTATGGGCCTAAACTGCTCAGTCTCTCTTCATAAAACAAACTCCTCATCTCTGGAATTAATCTAGTGACCCTCCTCTGAACTGCCTCCAATACAACTATATCCCTCTCTTATGTAAGAGGACCAAAATTATATGACCAAAATGCCTTGTCCAGTTGCAGCAACACTTCTCTACTGTTATACTGTCTTGCTTTAGCAATAAATGCCATTTTCCTTCCGTTTTACTGGCTGTTCATGCTAATTTGCTTGGATTCATGGACAAGAACACCCAGATGCCTCTGCACAGAAGTACTGTGACAGGTCTATCCATTTAAATAATAAGTTGCCTTTCTATTCCTCTGACCAAAATGGATAACCTAACATCTATCCATGTTAAATTTCATCGGTCAAATGTTAGGGACCAGACTGACTCCCTCAAAATATTTTAAGAAGGTAGCCTAGATCTTAACTTTTTTTTAATTTTTAAGGCAAATGCAAAGTGCCTTGTTCCAGAGGCAATGCGACTGGTCAAACTACTTGATGTTAAGCAAAAACACAAGTTAAATAGAATAGAATAATTTAACTCTACTGGACAACTTAAGTGAATAATTTATACAGTAACTATTACTAATTAACTGTTCCAATATAGTAACATCTCGTAAACACACCCTTGGCAAAAAATAGCAAATTCAGAAAAATAGACTTGTCTCAAGTAACCCGGTAGGAAAGAGAAACCCCAGCTTCTAATTGTAACCAAGGGAGGGAAAAGATACCCTTCTACTTCTTCAAGCCTACAACAGCAACTGTTTAAAGCTAAACCTAAAAACTAAAAACTAGAAATCCGGATCAGTAAGAGCTGGCCACACCCATACAGGCTGCCTCCCTTGTTTCAATTTTATAAAAAGCCAAGGTCTCTCAAGCTGTTTACTGCTGTTGGTAGACTGCCCTGTACCTCTGCCTTACAAACTCTCAGAAAAAAGGAAATAACCTTTTAAAGCCACAGCATCGTCACACAAATGTAGACCATTAGGGTGGGGACTTGTCTGCCTTCAATCCCAATAGTTTACTCAGTACTTTTTTCCTAGTGATGATTGTTTTAAGTTCCTCCCCCTTTATAGCCTCACGTTACTATTGGGATGATATTTGTGTTCTCGATCAACCAAAACTGAAGCAAAATATTGATTTAGTGACTCTACCATTTCTGAGTCCCCCACTATTAACACCTCAGTCTCATCTTGCAAGGAGCTAACATTCACTTTAGCTACTCTTCCTTTTTATATGCCATAGAAGCGTTTGCGATCCAATTTTATACTTTGCTAATTTTCGTTTATAACTTACCTTTTGCTTTTTTATAACTTTATTTGTAACCCTTTGTTGATCTATAAAGGTTTTCCAGTCTTCCAGCTGCCACTCGCCTTTGTAATATGGTATGCCTTAGTTTTTGTCTTATAAAGCATCTTTAACTTCCTTGCTAAGCCTAGGATTTTTTTTTCTCCTTATCATCCTTTCTGGAATATATTTTAATTAGGAGCAATTGAGTGTTTTAGGAAACATCTGCCACTGCTCATCAACTGTCCTTTCTTTTAGTCATCTTGCCTAGTCTGCGCAAGCCTAATCTGTCCTAATGCCTTTGTTGCCCTTGTTGCCTTTGTTTAACTCCAGAATGCTGGTTTGGGACTCCAATTTGTCATCCTTCAACCGAATTTCAAATTCTAGCAAGCTATGGTCATTCTTCCTTTACAATGAGATCATTAATTAATTCCACCTCGTTACACAGTACCAAGTCCAGAATAACCTTCTCCTTGGTTGGTTCCACAAGATATTGCTCCAAAAAATAATCTCTAATATAGAAGGATGTGGAGTGTTTGCCGAGAGTACAGAAAACGTTTATCTGGATGTTGCATGGTTTGGAGGGTATTAGCTATGAGAAGAGATTGGACAAATTCACTTTGTTTTTACTTGAGCATCGGAGGCTGAGGACATTCACAAAATTGAGAGGCATGGGTAGAATGAGTAGCCTGAATCTTTTTCCTAGGGTAGAAACATCATTTACTAGAGTATGTAGGTTAAAGATAAAAGTGGGAAAGTTTAAAGGAAATGTGAGAGGCAAGTTTTTAAAACAGAAGGGGTAAGTGCATGGAATGCATTGCCAGTGGCAGTGGTAGAAGTAGATAGAATAACAATGTTTAAAAGTCATCTTGACAGATACGTGAATGGGCAGAGAACAGAGGGATACCGGTCTTGTCGAGGCAAGCGGTTTTTAGTTCAGAAAACATCGTGTCGGTGAAGGAACGGGCCTGTTCCTGTTCAGTATTGATCTTTGTGCCTCAAGTCCACCTTTGCCAATTTGATTAATCCAGTCAAAATGCATATTAATGTCACCTTTGATTATTGCTGTTCCTTGCTTACAATCCGTCAGTTTTTCCCGGTTTATACTATGCCCCACTATGGTACTGCTGTTTGTGGATTTGTAGATTACTCCCACCAGGGACTACTTTCCCTTGCTATTTCTTATTTCTACTCAAACTGATTCTATACTTTGATCTTCAGTGCTGATATCATTTCTCACTACTGCACTTATCTCATTGTTTACTAACAAAGCAACACCACCTCTTCTCCCTCCTGCCTGTCCTTCCAAAACACAGTACTTGGGGATATTCAGTTCCCAAATCTAGTCTCCTCACAACCATGTCTCAGTAATCACCATCAAATCATACCTGTTTGTCTTAACTTAGTGTTAACGTATTAGTTTTATTCCAAGTGCTTTGTGTATTCAGATACAGAGCCTTCAGGTTTGTTCTGTTATCAAATGTCCTTACTCTTGAAGATTCCTTGGTGCAATATGATGTTCACACATTCTGTTACTGGCCTTTTATTTTCTGGTAACAGACTCATCATTAAGCTGCACTCCTACTTTCTCCTTTAAATTTGATTTTCTAATTGTATATGGAACCGAACCCTTCCCTCTACTGTTATTTACGGTTTGTATAACCTAATAGTCGGAGTAATATAAGCATTTTTTATTTTTTTGGATGCAGCTGAGAGTTTAGTCACTCTCTCAACTATCAGCCTGTTCATAGGATTATAAATTATTACCATTGAAAATTATGTTAAGTGTAGGAAAGTGATTATTTTATCACTGAGTATATTTATAATATTCTGTCCTTATTATTTTCTCTCCAGTGAACCAGAAATAACGAAGACAAAAAGGGAATCTGACAAGGTATAGTAATTGACATTCTTTACAGAGAAACAATTATTTAATCAAGCAGGACATTGGTTAGGAATACTGTGTTCAATTCTGGTCTCCCTGCTATTTGAAGGATGTTGTGAAACTTGAAAGGGTTCAGAAAAGACTTAGAAGCTTGTTGCCAGGGTTGGAGGGCTTGAGCTATAGGGAGAGACTGAATAGGCAGGGGCTATTTTCCCTGGAGTGTCGGAGGCTGAGGGGTGACCTTACGGTGGTTTATAAAATCATGAGGGGCATGGGCATGGTGAATAGCCAAGGTATTTTCCCTGGGGTAGCGAAGCCCAAAACTAGAAGGCATAGGTTTAAGGTGAGAGGGGAAAGATTTAAAAGGGATCTAAGGTGTTACTTTTTCACGCAGAGGGTGGTGCGTGTATGGCATGAGCTATCAGAGAAAGTGATAGAGGCTAGTGCAATTACAACATTTAGAAGGAATCTGGATGGGTATATGAATAGAAAGGATATGGGCCAATTGCTGGCAAATCGGACTAGATTAATTTAGGATATCTTGTCAGCATGGATGAGTTGGACCGAAGGGTTTGATTCCATACTGTACAGCTCTATGACTGTAAGCAAAATCAAAAGAGGCCATTTGGCCCATTGTGTCTGTGAGCATTTAAAAGATCTATCCAACTCCCAAAACCCTAATGATGAGCGCCTGTGTGATGCATCCTTTACAGGAAGTCTCTGCCATTTGGGGAACTTTAACTTCAAATTGTTAAGCCAGTGATCGAGCTACAGCCACTGTGATACACCAGGAAGGGGATAGTTATCTAGATACTTGGACAAAGACAGGGTAGAGCCATCTGATTTGGTCCGTAGTCAAGGTTGGAAAAATATGACCGTGAGTTTGGCAGATAATGGAACCCAGAAGGTAAAAAATGATGAGTCTCAGCCATTGCAATTGCCCATCATGTTCAAGGTTCTTGCAGCTTGCGTAAGTAAGAGCCAAGTTTGCAGGATGAATGCCAGTGCCTTTCAATCCACAACTTTCCACTCACAACACACCATTGTCAGACCCTGAAACTTTACTCATTCTGCTTACTGATACAAACATTTGCACCCTGCTTACACTTCCAATGTGCTTAGATCTTGCCGCACTCCATTGCTGTCCACACTATGTTTCTCTAACCATGTTCAAACCATTGGAATACCTGAACCTGACTTTTGAGTCCGAAGAGATTTTCTCAGAGGCTGTTCAAAATATAAGGCTTTAACCTGTCTGCTCGCAACTCCCATAAAGAACTTATTATAATGAAATAGTGGGTGAGTTGAATCAGAAGTAATAGATGCTAAGATAACCAGATGTTTGTTTAAACATAGTTATTTGGGCAAAAGTGCAAATTGCAACATATTGACTAAATCTGTTGACAAGAAGTATCTACCTACACAATTAATGCAATGGTTTCAGTACAAGTATGCAGCTGGCTTAATCCAGGCAATCTATTTAAATCATTGTTTAAATATGTGATTGACATAAATTTTGATTAGAAACCAATTATTTTACAGCAACTTTACAAACGTGACAAATATTGACTTTTCCAGGAGGAAGATGATGAATCTGACAGCGAAGAATGGGAAGAAATGCCGAAAAAATTGAAGAAAGATACAAATGAGGATGTTAAGCCTCAGCTGAGAGAAGATGATGATGAGAAAAAGAAACTCAGCCGCAGGTCAGTCTAGCATTTTTAATAATTTTGTCTAAAGTATTAGCTGATCATAAATCTGAATTATGATAAAATTTGAGCAGTTATTTCTTTACCGTTTTTCCTCCTAAAGTTCCTGTTCTTTTAGTTCAGCTGTTTATTTACCAAGTTAAAATACAGCTTACATTTTCTGCACTAAGTAATATTTACACAGCAGCAATATTTTTATAATTCCTTTTGAAATTTACTTTTGGAATAGTTACTGGAATACTGGCTTTGGTTTGCAAACTACTGTATCTTATTTCATCTTATTAATTTATGTAAATATGTTGGTGGTAATGTTGAATAACTCAAGATTCTGTAAAGAATTAGAAAGCATGAGAGAAGATGTGAACCCAATATCATTCGCTGGTGAATAGCATAAGATTAATGTAGGCGTACCTGTAATTGGGAAAACAACTGCTTTACATTTATTTGAAATTCTTAGATTGCCATTGTAATTAAATTTTAATACATGGTTCTTCAAAGGACAAATAAATTATTATATGTGTGAAAAGTTGATAACTGAGTAAAGCATTGTATTTTAGTTCCAGGTTGAACTTACTTTAAAATGTCAGTGTTGAAATGTTAATGGAAGTGTGGTTGAATTCTACCATTATGACCAAACCGTTCTGACTTTGACTTTGGAAACCACATGAATGATCTGAATTATATTAGTCACAACAACTAGTTACTTGGTAACAAAGTTCTTATCTGAATTTCTCTGAACATTCATGGATCCTTAAGTTGCCCCCTTTTTAAGGTAGATTTTTGCTTAGTAACTGTCACAACAAAGAGTTATTATTGCAGCACTAAATGCCTGCATGATTTATACCCAAGTGATTTATTAAATAAGTTTCAATGTGTATTAACTAAATTTTCTTGTTCCTTATGTACTTTATGATGCAATGTGTGTGATTTTTATATATATTTTACGAGCATTTTTGCGTTTGGATTTTTGAATTTAAACAAGTGGCATATGGGTTTTGTGTGTCTGCAGGAATTTAATGATTAATCTAAGTAATTCTGTAGCTATGGTGACTTATTTTAAAACACTCTTAAAAGGCAGTATTTTAAACTGTTTATAACTAATCCCACTTGCCTACATTTCATCCATATCTCTCCAAACCTTTCCTGTTCATGTACCTATCTAACTGTTTTTTTAAATGTCCTAACTTTTACCTGCATCTACCACTTCCTCTGGCAGTTCATTCCACATATAAACCAACCTCTGTGTGGAAAGAGTTGCCCTTCAGGTCCCTTTTATATCTTTCTCCTCTGACCTTAAACATAAGCCCTGCAGTTTTGAACTCATCCACCCGAAGGAAAAGACCCTTGTTATTCACTTTGTCTGTGCCCCTCATGATTTTACAAATCTCCTATAAGGAACCCCCTCAACATCCAGCACTCCAGTGGAAAAACTCCCAACTTATTCAGCCTATCCTTATAACTCAAACCCTCCAGTCCCAGCTACATCCTAGTAAATCTTTTCTGAACCACCTCCAGTTTAGTAATATCTTTCCTAAAGCGGGGCAATCCGAACAGTACACAGTACAAAAGTGGCCCCACTAATGTCCTGTACAGCTTCAACATGACATCCCAACTCCTAGACTCAATGGTCTGAGCAATGAAGACAAGCGTACTAAATGTCTTCCTAATCACCTTGTCTACCTCTGCAATTTTCAAAAATATATGTACCTGAACCCCTAGGTCTCTCTGTTTGATAGCACTACCCAGGACTCTACCATTAACTATGTAAGTCCTGCCCTTGTTTGTTTTACCAAAATGCAATAGCTCGCATTTATCCAAATTAAACTCCATCTGCCACCCTTCAGCCCGTTGGTCAATTGAGCAAGATCCCTTTGTAATCTTAGATAACTTTCTTCACTGTTGACAGTATCACCAATTTTGGTATCATGCACAAATTTACCAACCATGCCTCCTAAATTCTCATCCAAGTTGGTTATATAAATGACAAACAGAAGTGGACCCAATACCAATCCCTGTGGAACACTGCTGATTACAGGCCTTCAGTCTGAAAAACAACCTTCCACCACCACCATCTGTCTCTCGTCAAGCCAATTTATACCCAATTGGCAAGCTGTCCCTGAATCCCATGTGATTTAACTTTATTAATTAGTTTACCATGTGTATATCTACATATTTATAAACATTTTCAAGAAAATGTTCTTTAACAAATTCCTCACTGTCCAAGTCCTTAACACTATGGCGGCCCCGGTCTATGTTTGGAAAGTTAAAATCTCCGACAATTACAACTCTATTATTCTTACTTACATTTGAGATCGCTCTACATATTTGTTCTCCAATTTCCCTCTGACAATTGGGGGCCTATAGTCCCATAAAGGTGATCATCCCCTTCTTATTTCTGAGCTCCACTCATATAGCTTCACTGGACAATCCCTAAGAAATATCCTAAGTGCAGCATTGATGTTTTCCTTAATCAAATGCTAAACCCCTTGTTTCTTGCCTTCCATTCTCTGACTTGCTCTTGCTCAGTTTTTCTAATGAACTTGCTCTTCTTTAATTCAGAACCATTCTCGTTTCTCTTTCTGCTGTCACAACTACTTAGGATCCTCCCCATTCCCACCCCCACCTACACCCCTGCATCGCTGATCATTTAAAGGCTCCCGAATAGCACTAGCAAATCTCCCCGACAGGCTATTCATCCCCTTCCACTTTGGGTGGAATCTGCCCCTTCTAAACAGGTCTTTTCTGCCCCAGAAGAAATCCCAATGATCCAAAAATCTGAATCTTTGCCCACTGCACCACCTCCTCAGCCATTGATTTATCTGCCCTATCTTCTTATTCCTACTCTCATTAGCATGTCACATTGAGAGTACTCCAGAGATTACTACCTTTTTGAGGTTCTCCTTTTTAACCTTCTGTCTAATTTCCTGTATTCATTTACAAAGCCTCAATCCTTTCCCTAATTATGTTGTTATTACCAATGTGTACAACAACTTCTGGCTTCTCACTCTCCCCTTTGACAATATGCTGCAACCGTTTTGAGACATCCTTGACCCTGGCACCAGGGTGGCCACATACCATCCTGAATTCATGCTGTCGGCCACAGAATCTCCTGTCTATGTCCCTGACAGGACAGTCCTCTATAACAATTATTGTTTTGAATCTTGACAAATCCCGCTTAACATCAGCCTAAGATCTGGCTGTCACTTCTATTTTCCTCTGAGAGACTATCCGCCCTCGACAGTACCCAAAACGGAATAGCCACAGGAGACTTCTGAACCACGTTACTACTACTCCTGACGGTCACCTATCTAACTGACTGAACCTGTGGAATAACCACCTATTTAAATCGCTAACCGTTGAACACTGTCTCCCGTATGCTCCTCAGTGACTCTTAACTGCATCTCCAGTCGATCCTAACGGTCTGAAATGAGATGGATCCAAACACACCACCTGTGAACATAATCTCCAGGGACAGTCAACTGTTCCCTAATCTCCCACATCCAACAGTCTAGTGGTACGCTTCTCCTGACTGCCATAAATATTTGCTCACTCATATTGGCCTAAAAGGACCTATACCTTTCTTAAATCCAGTGTTTCTAAGCTGATTACTGCTGACAAACTATGCTGGGTGAACTTAAAACAATATTCTATATTATAGGGCCAAAATGAAGAAGCTCTAAAAAGAACTTTTCTAAACAAAAAATACCCTTCCCTCGACTACCATTTTTAATTTTAAGCATGCAAAAGAGAAAAAATACACTTAAAATCTTAAAAATCCAGCAGTTAGCTGAAGCTCCCAGCAAATGAAAACAGCCGCCATTTCAAACCCTCTAACTGTCAGTCAGCTCTCAAATCTCTGGACCTGAGTAAAAGAATGTCGATCCCTGATCCCCGTCATTATTTAAACCACTCGAATTGAAACCATGACAAACGTGTTGAAAAGGTCAAATCTTCTGAGTTCCATGCAAATACCAAAAAAACTGGTCAAATCTTCAAATTTCCATGCTAACTTATAAAGGGGAAATGCTCTTTTGTGATACGGTTTTGGGTGCCTTGGGCTGCTAGTATTGCTGTATCTCATCTTTTGTCCATAGAAGTAATACCTCTCAGAATACATAAGATAACCTTATCAAGTTCCCCACTCACTAAGACCTTATATGATGCTTTCCTACAAATGACAGTAGTTTTCCAGATTTGGTATGTAGTTCTCCTCATAACCAACTACTTTCCTAAGTAGGAGCCACCTCCTGACTGATGTTCCCTCGCCTAATTTTTTTGTTCTGTGTTGACCTTTTGAGGTTTGTGCACGTCAACATCTTACGGAACTGGGAATTATTGCTGGGAATGGTATCCCTGTGCCAGTTGGAGTGTGCAGAATCAGCTTAGAAGGAGCATTTTATTTAACCTTGGGCTTAACATTGTTTCAGAGACTTCAACCTTTCTCTCTTTTAGATTTTTGTTTGCATGCAGTTAAAAGATTCATTTCCTGCCCAACCTTCCTTTCATTTTCATTCTGGATAAATTGCAGAAGAAAAGCAAGTTTTGTTATCTGGGAGTACTAACCGTTTTCTTAGCATCAAACCATTTTCATGAAATGTTCCAGCATGTCTGTTACATATCAGCTATGAAACAGTCCAATAGACATATATTTCTTTCCTTGTTCAACCCCTTGGGGTAATCAGAACCAAGACCAAAACTTTAAACTTTCCTAGTTAATGTTCTATTAACATAAAAATGATACAGGCTTACAAATAGCGATGCATACAACCTGTAAATTAATGTAGTAATTTGAAATGTACCTTGCTAATTATTTTGTTCTGTGAATACTGCAAGAAATGTTCTGTACTAAAATTCTGAGAAGTAAGAGATTAATGCTCCATTGTATTTCTGTGTCACATTCTTCTATTCTGACATGTGCACCTGGTCATTCTTGTCCACTGCCTTTTGCATTGTTCTTGCGAACAAAAATAACCTTTCAGTAATTTTCTGTGCTCCTTTATCAGTTCTTAGAGATGATGCTACCAAGCAGCACCTGAGCAATTGATAGTGACAAAGGTTCCTTTGAGTTTCTCAAGGACTCCTTATCTGTAGCATTCCAGACAGTTCTTCTTTGGCAAGGAGAAGGGTGACTATATAGAGGTTTGTAAAATCATGACGGGCATACATAAGGTGACAAGCAAGGATCTTTTCCCTCGGGTGGGGAATTCAAAACTTGGTGACATAGTTTTAAGGTGAGAGGAGAAAGATTTAAAAAGGAAATGAGTGGCAACTTTTTTACACAGAGAGTGGCTCGTATGTGGAATGAACTGAGAAAGTGGTACTTCTGGGTACAGTCACAACATTTAGAAGGCATTTGGATAAGTATGCGAAATAGGAAGGGTTTGGAGAGATATGGCCTAAACACACACAAGTCGAACTATTTTGGTTTGGGAACATGGTCCAAGTAGACACTTTCGACTGAAGAAGGTCTGGCAGCATCTGTGAAGGAAAAAATCAGAGTTAATGTTTCGGAGGTAATAGGAACTGCAGATCCTGGAGAATCTGAGATAACAAGGTGTAGAGCTGGATGAACACAGCAGGCCAAGCAGCAGCATAGGAGCAGGAGAGCTTGACGTTTCGGGCCTGGACCCTTCTTCAGAAATGGGGAAGGGGAAGGGGGTTCTGAAATAAATAGGGAGAGAGGGGGAGGCAGATAGAAGATGGATAGAGGAGAGGATAGGTGGAGAGGAGGCAGACCGGTCAAAGAGGCGGGGATGGAGCCAGTAAAGGTGATTGTGGGTGGGGAGGTAGGGAGGGGATAGGTCAGTCCAGGGAGGATGGACAGATCAAGGGGGCGGGATGAGGTTAGTAGGTAGGGGTGGGGCTTGAGGTGGGAGGAGGGGATAGGTGGGAGGAAGGACAGGTTAGGGAGGCGGGGATGAGCTAGGCTGGTTTTGGGATGCGGTGGGGGGAGGGGAGATTTTGAAGCTTGTGAAGTCCACATTGATACCATTGGGCTGCAGGGTTCCCAAGTGGAATATGAGTTGCTGTTCCTGCAACCTTCAGGTAGCATCGTTGTGGCACTGGAGGAGGCCCAGGATGGACATGTCGTCTGAGGAATGGGAGGGGGAGTTGAAATGGTTTGCGACTGGGAGGTGCAGTTGCCGAGGGTAGGTGTTCCGCAAAGCGGTCCCCAAGCCGCTGCTTGGTTTCCCCGATGTAGTGAAGGCGACAACGGGAACAGCGGCTGCAGTATACCACATTAGCAGATGTGCAGGTGAACATCTGCTTGATGTGGAAAGTCTTCTTGGGGCCTGTGATGGGGGTGAGGGGGGAGGTGTAGGGGCAGGTGTAGCACTTCCTGCGGTTGCAGGGAAAAGTGCCAGGTGTGATGGGGCTGGAGGGGAGTGGGGAGCGGACAAGGGAGTCACGGAGAGAGTGGTCCCTCTGGAAGGCAGACAAAGGTGGGGAGGGAAAAATGTCTTTGGTAGTGGGGTCGGATTACAGATGGCAGAAGTGTCGGAGGATGGTGCGTTGGATCCGGAGGTTGGTGAGGTGGTACTTGAGGACGAGGGGTATTCTGTTTTGGTTTTTATTGCGGGGAGGGTGTTTGAGGGATGAGTTGCGGGAAATGCGGGAGACACGGTCGAGGGCATTCTCGACCACTGAGGAGGTAAAGTTGCGGTCCTTGAAAAACGAGGACATCTGAGTTGTACGGGAGTAGAATGCCTCATCCTGGGAGCGGAGGCGAAGGAATTGAGAATAGGGGATGGCATTTTTGCAGGAAGGTGGGTGGGAGGAGGTGTATTCTAGGAAGCTGTGGGAGTCGGTGGGCTTGAAATGGATATTGGTTTCTAGGTGGTTGCCGGAGATGGAGACAGAGAGGTCCAGGATGGAGAGAAAGGTATTGGAGATGGTCCAGGTGAACTTAAGATTGGGCTGGAGGGTGTTGGTGAAGTGGATGAACTGTTCGACCTCCTCATGGGAGCACGAGAAGGAAGGGTCACTGGACCTGAAACGTTAACTCTGAATTTTTTCTTCTCAGATGCTGCTAGACCTGCTGAGCATTTCTGGCAACTTCTGATTTTGTTCCTGATTTACTGCATCAGTAGTTCTTTCGGTTTTTATTTGGACCGAAGGATCTGTTTCTATGCTCTGTGAACCATTCAGTCCTTTAGATGTATACTTCTGTGGAAGATATTTTTTGATCCTCATTTTTAAAATGCCCAGAAATAGTATCTTAGTTTTTCTTAAAAAAAAACTTGAACTATTAGCAAAAGTAAATTCTAATGCCTGCAAACATGGAAATGTAATATAAGACTAATTGTTCATTGTGTGGGAAAACACTTTGGTATGGATCCGATGCTGAACAAGGCTGTATATGGATGAATGATAAAATGCTGCTGATTTTGCTATTGTTACAACTGCAAATTCATTAAAAAGGAGAGATAAGGTCCTGCAAAAGGGAGTTAGGTAGGAAGTTGAAAAGCAAGACCTCAATGGTTGTAGTCTTAGGATTACTTCCTGTACCACATATCAGTGAGGCTTTGAATAAGAACATAGTACAGTTACATACCTGGCTAAAGAGCTTGTGTAAGAGGGGCAGCAATATCCTGGCTGGGATAGCAAGTGCTACTCAGGAAGGTTTGAACTAGTTTGGGGGGTGGAGGTGGGAACCAGAGCAGTAAGTCAGCAAGTAAAATGACCGAGGAGAAGTAAGAGACTAAGGCCAGTAAGACTAAGAGGAAGAACAGGCAGGGGGAGGTAACTGCACATTGTGGGACTGGTGGGTCTGCTGTATATTTGTTTTAATGTGAGGAGTATGACAGGTAAGTTTAGGATTAGGTTAGAATGGCATCATGGTGGACTGAACAGCCTGTTCCTGTATTCTGCAGATTTATGTTCTGTGTCTAGGCTAATGTTCTGGGAACAATTGATTCTGTTACAAAACAGGCCTACTTGCGTGCCATAGAGCATGAATAGACCAAATGATTCCACAGCCAGTGGATCAGAGAGATCAGATTTAAGTTCTGCAGTCCTGTCATATTTAGTCATGAATGGTTACAGATAATTAAACAACGTACAAGGCTCCACTAACATCCTGATCCTCAATAATGGGACAGCCACGCATATCAGTGCAAAAGACAAGACTGACGCATTCACAGCAATTGTCAACCAGAAGTGCTGAATGGATGATCCGTCTCTGCCTCCAGTGGACATCCCCGGCATCTCGGATGCCAGTCTTCAGCCATTTGAACTCTCTTTGCTTCATTCAAGAATTACTTAAGAAATGGTTGGAGTCACAGGATATTGCAAACGTTATGGATCCTGACAACATTCCGACTATAGTATCAAGGACCTGTACTCAAAACTTGATGCAAACCTAGCCAGGCTGTTCCAGTACAGCTATAATACTGGCATCTACCCAACAATATTTAAAATTTACCAGCTATGTCCAGTACACAGCAGAACAAATCCAACCTGGCCAATGACTGCCACATCAGTCTACTTTCGATCATCGGTGAAGTGATGGAAGCTATCATCAACAGTGTTATCAGGCAGCTTATTTAGCAATAATCTGCTAACTGATGCAGAGTTTGGATTCTGCCAGGACCACTCAACACCTTACTTCATTACCCCCTTAATCCACATTTGGACAAAGGAGCTGAACGCCAGACGTGAGGGGCGAGCGACAGAAATACATCCAGAGCCACGTTTAACAGAGTGTGACATCAAGGAGCCCTGGCAAAACTGGAGTAAATGGTGATTAGAGGATCAATTCTCCACTAGTGATAGCCATACCTGGCTCAGAAAGATGGTTATGGTTGTGGGTCGGTTGCCCGAGTTCCAAGATGTGTCTAAGAGTTTCTCAGGGTAGTGTTGTCGGCACAAACCTCTTTAGCTGCTTTATAAATGACTTACCCTTCTTCATAAGGTTAGAAGTGGGAATGGTTGGTGATGATTGCACAACGCTCAGTACCATTTGTGACTGTTCAGATGTCCAAATGCAGCAAGACCTGGATAATATCCAGGTTTTGGCTGACAAGTACCATGCGTGCCACACAATGCAGACAATGGTCATATCCAATAAGAGAGAATCTAACCATTGCCTGTTCACGTTTGATGCCATTATCATCACCGAATCCCTTACTTTTAACCCCTTGGCGGTTATCATTGACAATAAGCTGAACTGAATTAGCCTCATAAGCACTGCTACAAAAAGAAACGTACCAACATGTGAACAAGGTACAAGACCCTTCAGGCCTAATCGCCATTCATTGCTGAGCTGGTTTTAAACTCAACTGTACATTCCTGCATCACCCCAATAATCTTTCGTCCCTTAATCAAGTCAGAGGCTAGGAATCCTGTAGTGAGTAACTCGCCCTGACACCTTTCCCTGCCCAAAACGTCTTCACTATCAGTTCTCTCCCTAATGATATTGTAGGTCTACCTATATCACATGGACTGCAACAGTTCAAGAAGGCAGCTCTCCACTGCCTTCTTGAGGCAACCAGGGATCAGCAATAAATGTTTGCCCAACCAACGATGCCCACGTCCCTTGTCTGAATAAAAAATATATTATTTTGTATTAGCACTAAGTACCAAAACAAAGATTCTAATAAGTTATTCTGGCATCCTAAACAGAAGCTCAAATGTTTATTCATAACATTTGCAGAATACTTCACATTTTCTCTTTTGATTATTTTTTCCTGCCGAGGTTTGCTGCTAAGCGGCACCTTGCAGTATTGCCTATTTATTAAACTTGCTTCAGTGCATGTAGGTTCTTAGCAATTCTAAGGCAAAAGATGTGTGTTCACTGATGGTGACAAGATGACAACTTAAGAATTGAGGAATAAACAGAAGGGGGGTAAATTAGTGTGGGGAAAATTATGTCAAACCAGGTGCAAAAGAAGGATTCAGTAGAAGAAATACAAAATAAAAGAGAAACAAGGAAAAATAAATTTATTTCCTATACAGTCCTAAGATCGTTCACTGTCTGAATCAGTCAAATTACATACGTGCTGGACAGGAAAAGTTGAATGAAACTCATTTAACACCAAGTGCCAATTGTGCGATTAATTAATTAGACTTAATTTTCTGAATTAAATGCAATGAAGAATAAGGACAGATCTTAAGGAAGCCTGCCAGAGTAGGAAATGTGGCAGATGAAAGAATGTGAAAGGAGCTGATGGGTGGAGCTTCATAAAAGATGCCCAGATTTGAGGAGCTGAGGTTTGAAACCTTAAGGGTCACGCCAGATCAGAAGAACTGCGGGGTCAAGAGTGACATCATTTCCTTCAGGTCTCCCACTCAGTAAAGGAAGGATGACAAAAATATTGGAATCAAACATTCAGTCTTGTACCCATGAGCGATATGGGTTGAAACACAACTCAGTACCCACCAATGCAGGCCATGCAGCAGGCACTAACTCAAAGCCGGACAGGTAGGCAGCAGGAAAGAGGCAGGTGAAGGCTCCCATTGCATCCAAGATTTCTGGATTAGGATGAAGTATCTCCAGACATTAGGGGAGACTGTCACTGACCTCTGTACCCTGCATGAAGCCTTCACTTTAAGGAGTTTGGAGGTCAACCGTTGCCAGTGCCAAGGACCTACAAATGATATCTGGTTTCTCCCAGAGCAACATGTTGCTGCTCAAGGAGGTTTTGGGCTATTTAGAGGTAAATCATGCACAGAAAGCCTGTGAATGAGGTCATGTAGGTCTGTGCAGGATTTCCATGTAGCATCCATAACACACATATGATTTGTAATTCTTGGATTCCATATTTGTTTAACCACTGTCTGGTAAATTGATGGATCCTCAATGATCTGTCTCTAAACCTAACTGGTTATAACAGTCAGGAACCTACATTATCAGGCCAAAAAATAATATATTGCCAGTCACACATCCACAAGAGCTATAGTATAGCATATTATAGGTTTACTAACACTGTGATAGTCTAATGTTTTATTGATGCATGTTGTGTGTTGTAAAGCGCAGAGAACATGAGCCCAGATGGTAATGGGGAGTCATGAGCCTCAAACAACAAGGGTAATGGGGTAGAGGTGGTTAGGTAAGAAGGAGGAAGGCATTATCTGTCTCATGCTGAGGTCAGAAAGTTGGAAATAGATGTTATGGTCGTCCAAAGGGCTTGATCCTTATGATTTCCAGTATCTTACCTGTCATGATGGACACCCAATCTCTATTTGCATGCCTCGTGACGTGTCCTTTCATCAATTAGATCACATTGGCCTTTGTCAGCTTTTGACCTGGCTGCACTCATTGGAGAGAGAAAACACTGGCCTTTTGCTTATGCATTCAAGGGAAGTTGTTTTTATTTGAGAAACAAAGTGCAGGAGCAGCTCGTCATGTCTGTCAGCATCTGTGGAGAGATATAGAATTAATGTTTTGAGTCCAATATAACCCTTCTTCAGAATTGAAAGGGGCTGGAAAATATTGCTGTTATGCTGTTGAAAGTGTGGAGAAGGGACGAATGAAGCAGATTATGGGGAAACTCTCGGCAAAAGACAAAGGCAGTGCTAATGGTGAAGAAGGAGAGATGGAGATGGAGATGTAAATGGATGTAGGAGAATATCAGTCCACTTTGCTGAGAGCAGGGTCAGTAAGACACAGACAGGGGTGGCCCTCTGAAGTTGTTGAACTTAGTATTGAGTCTGGAAGGCTATTAAGTGTCTAAGCGGGAAGTGAGTTGTTGTTCCTCCAACTTGCCTTGAGTTTCATTAGAACACTGTAACAGACCCATGACAGAAGTGGGAGCAAGGTAGTTGATTGAAATGGCAAATAACTGGAAGGTTGGATATTCCAGCAAAGCAGAGGTGTACCATAGTGGTCACCCATTTTGCATTTGGTCTCACCAATGTAAAGGACCATATTGTAAGCAGCAAATACAGCAGACCAGATTAAAAGAAGTACAACTAGGACAGTGCTTCACCTGGAAGGTGTGTTTTGGGTCCTTGGACAGTGTGGAGAGAAGAGGTGAATGGGCAAGTGTTAAAGTTTGTGATTGCAGGGAAAGGCATGTGAGGTGGGGCGGTACAAGAGTATTAGGAGTGATATAGGATCAGAGCGAGGGGGACGGTGTTGATGGAGGGAACAGCCCATGCAGAACGCTGACAGTGGACATTGGCTGCCAGGATCATCATTGCTGAAACTATTTAATCAAACATCTGACTCATTCCAAAAGTTATGTCTGGATGGACTCTTAGCCCCACATTTGTCTGCTCAAAGCATTGAGCACCTCTGTCAGATTCACCCATTCATCCGTGATTATGTATATGAATTGACTGTGACCAACATCAAGAGTCCTGCCATTAACCTTTGGTGCAGATCCCCTGACATCCAATAGAACTGTAATTGTTAAGATTCTCTGTTTTGAGAGTCTCTCATCAGACTGCGATGGTGAGTTAAATCACACATGTCTACTCGTGTGTGACTATATCAGTGCTGGTACTTGAATTGGGGGAAAGATGTGATGCTGTGCCAATTGAGATATTGACACTTTTGAGCTCTGACCTCCTCCTTTGCCATTACATGCTTCTCTCATATTTGAATCCTTTGTGGCTGAAGTAAAACATTGAAAAAAAGTTGAAGCACGAGTAAGCTGTTTAGCCCTTTTGAGCTTGTTCCATCATTCATTATGATCGTGGCAGATTATCCAATTCAGTAGCTTGTTTGTGCTTTGCCCTTGTATCCTTTCATCCCTTTAGCCCCAAGTGCTGATGAAAGTGTTGTCATACTGCTCACACTCAACACCTATTAGCCCAATCAGCATTGTTTCTCTTGCTTTCCAGCCAACTTTAGTGCCACCATCTCAGCAGGAGTCAGTAGGCGAATGCCTGGGACTCTTCCACCTGTATACACCCTTCCCTGATATTTGTGAATCCTTTTTACCTGTATGCTGAAGGGAACAATAGGTTCCAGAATCTGATGTGGAGAACACCTGTCTATTTGAAGCTGTTGAGCTTAATCTCTTGGGTAGTGAATGACCTGAGGAGTAATGCAGTTGCACTCATCCAGACAAACAGGAACATTGCATTACGCTCCTGACTTGTGCCTTCAAAACGGTGAACAAGCTTCGGCAAGTCAGGTGCTGAGTTACTCACTGCAGGATTCCTAGCATTTGACTTGTTCTTGTAGCCACAGTTGATATGGATCGTCCAGTTCAAGTTCTGGTCAGTGAAAGCTCCCATGAAGTTGACAGTGGTGGATTCAGTGATGGTAATATGATTGATTGAAAGGGAGAAATGCTAACATTCTTTGGTTGGGGGTGATCATGGCCTTGATTGGTTAGTAGGGAGTGTGTCTTCTTTACATCAGCCTGGAACAATACATTTCATTAAGCCCAAATCATCTGATGGAGGCCATGCAGGGAGGCATCAATTAGTTTTAAATCTGTTCTGTGTGGCCTGTGCCATCCCCTCGTTTTGTAGGCAGAATCTCTTGTTTACTAATGTATTTTTCCCCCTTTGTGGATCCAGGAAGGGTGTGAAAACTCTGGAGTGTTTAATTCCCCACATTGAGAAACCACTTCACTTTGCAGAAAAAGGCGGCTGACATGAGCTGCACTTTTCACAAAGTCTCCTAATTTCTGATAACAGTGAAGGATCCTTGAAATTTTGAAGGCAGTGCTTGTTTCTGCTTAAAAAATTAACTTCCCCTGTAGTTCTAACAGTTTCGGGCAATATTACTGTGCTGAATCCTGCCCCTATTATGCAAATACTTCCAGTGATTGGCCAATCGCTGACAGTCGTGTCCACAGGGCCCTTGTGACATACATGGGAATCCTGCCGATCTTTGGCCACTAGTTGGACCCTTCTACCCTCCATTAAACCTGAGCAATAATATGCAAATACAGGAACTATTGAAAATCACGGAAAGGTTAAGAAGAAAATGCTGTTACCACAAAGCTGTTAGCAGAATGGTGCAAGTCATCTATTAACTTGTTGGTATGAAACTTCCAGTGATACTGGAACAATTGGCAAGTCCCCAGGACCTGATAGTCTGTATCCCAGAGTGTTGAAGAAGGTGGCTATAGAGATAGTATTGTCTGGGGAGTTGCAGTCAATGCTGAACATTGTGCAATGATCGCTAAACATCCCTACTTCTCATCTAATGATAGAGGGATAGATTGATGAAGCAGCTGAAGGTGAATCTGCTCCACCATTTAATACTGATCGTGGCTGATCTCATATCATTCTAAACTCCACATTCTTGCCTGCGGTCCATAAGCTTTCTACTTTTTATATAACATATTTGTCTAATTATTGCACAAACTAGCATATTTGAAGTATTAATGCACTTATTAAAATGTTGAATAAACAAAAATAAAATATTTAGCTCTTATGAATAAAACATGGACCTTCACAGGCTCAATTACCTTAAATGTGCATGTTTTGATTTAATATTCACAGTTTTAAATTTTATTGCTTTGAAGCCTTGTGCAGTTTACTGGAGTTCCTCTTTAGAATTTAAATTTTCTCTCATTACTTCACATGTTTCTTTACATCAGTAACATTTGAACCTGTTGGGCTTCTTTGTATAGTGGCTAGATAATGTATATTTCAAATCTGTATCTCAAATACATTTGAATAATATATAATGTTAGCCCAATTTCCTGATCACTTTATACTTTGAACCTCTACTTCTGAATTATTCCTTTGGTGTTCAAATTGAATCAGAAATCACTTGCCTGCTGCGAAATATAATGACCTCGACAGCATAGCCCTGCAGATGATTGGCAGTGATTTAAAAGCAGTCAGACTTGTATATATTCAACACAGAATAGATTGTTTAGGCACAAGCACTGAAACCCTGCACTGAGGTTTTTCTTGGCTGTGCATCTTGCACTATTCCTGCTTATAATATATGGCAGGAACAAAGACTTAATTGTTGATGTAATGAATTTCATTCTGCTACCACTTGGCAAGATTCAATCTGTGTTTAGATAAGACTGTGCTTACAGTAACCCAAGGGAAAAGAATTCAAATGACCTATGAACTAAAGGTGTGAAAGTATTGTCTAATTTATGAAGTGGGTAAGTGTTGTGGAAAAATAAGATTTTAATCAAAAATTGCATCACTTACTTTCGATATATATGTTTTTAATATTTTTGAATGTATCTGACACACCATTCCTTATTTGTATGTTGCTTTCTTAACTTAAGAGCAAGCAAAATACTGTGAGCTCTAGAAATCTAAAATCAAATAAAAAAAACTTAACAATTTAGGCAATATATGTGGAGGGAGGACATTTCAGGTCAATGACATTTCAGGTCAATAACATTTCACTTGAACTGCAAGAATTCAGACTGTCTGTAGTATCATAATTTTTAAAAAACGCAATTGTTATTGTTTCTTATTTTACTAAGTTGATTTTCCAATTTTGCTAAACTATATTATTTTCAGTAATTCTAGCTCGGTATTATGCACTCGTACTTTTTTTCTGTAGTCATAATGTGTGAGGCTTATGTTATCTACTTGTGTGATTTGATGGCACATATGGAGTATCAAAACTGAGAAATTTTCAAGCTTAAATGCAAATTTCTAAATGTTCTGCTATTTATTTCCTTAATTAGTTCCAATATTTTTTCAACATTAGACATTAGTATAATTGGCCTATAATTACCTGCTTTTTGCCTCCTTCCCTTTTTGAATAGGGGTGTCATGTTAGCAGTTTTCCAATCCTCTGGTACTTCTCCAGAATTTAAGAATTTTTGAAAAATTATGGCCAGTGTATCCACTATCTCTGTAGCTATTTCTTTTAGGATCCTAGGATGTAAGCCATCAGGGCCAGGGGATTTATCTGCCTTTTAGCTCCATTAGTTTGTCTTATGCTACTTCTCTAGTGATGGTCGTCAATTCCGCCCCAGTTTTCTTTAATTTTAATAGGTTGTTCGAAATATCTTCTACTATAAAGCATGATACGAAATATCTGTTTAATGTCCGCCACTTCTTTGTTCTCCCCATATTCGTTTTCTGTGGAGCCTGTGTTCACTTTGACTCTCTTCCTTCTTACATATTTAAAGAAACACTTATTGTCAGTTGTTATGTTTCTCACTAGTATGCCTTGATAATTTAGGTTCTCTGTCTTTATTGTCTTTTTGGTTCTGCCTTTCTGGATTCTGAATTCATCCCAGTCTTCAGGGCTATCACTTTGGCTTTCTTATGCTTTTTCTTTCAATTTAATAATCTCCTTAACATATAGACAAGGTTGGTTTATCTTCCTCTTAGAATCTTTCCACATTACTAGGATGTATTTTTGCTGACAGTCATGAATTACCTCCTTTAAATGTCTGATACTTAACAGACATTCATGCTAATCTATCCACCCAGTTCGCTTTAGCTTAATCCACCCTCATTTCATTGTGATTCCATTTATAACAGTTGTTCTGACTCAAGTTTCTCAAACCCAACATGAATATTGGATACTATCATGTTATAATCACTATTTCCAAGGGCATATTTTACTCTGACATCATTTATGAAACCTAACTCATTATCCATTACTAGATCTAAGAAACCTTGTTTCCTGTTGGGTCCATGATATATTGTTCTTAGGTAAGTATCCCTAATGTACTTTGATTTATTTGTCATAACTACCCTTTCAATTCCATTAACTCAGTTAATATGAAGATTAAAATCACCCATAATTACTGCTCTATTCTTTTTACATGCTTCTATTGTTTGTTGATTTATAGCCTTTCCTATAGACAAAAATTTCCCACATATCTGCAGCTCTTGTCATTCTAGATAGTAGTGTTCATGAGCTTGATGGTATCTAAGGAGCCTTGATTGTCTGCGGTGCCTGTTGTAGATACCACAGACTGCTGCTCTTCTCCATTAGTGATGGAAGGAGTGAATGTTTGTGGATGTGGTGCCAATTGAGGGGCTGCTTTGTCCCATATGATGTCAAATTTCGTGAGTGTTGTTGAAGCCCGATCGCACCGCCGCTGCCTCACTGGCCTGCTCTCGATGGCCCACTCTTGATCTGACGCTGTCGCACTGGCCCAAGCTCAACCCGCTATCACTGCAGGACACAACACACGCGTACAACTCCTGCCGCGTGATTTCGGGTTACAACCCAGCTCCTTCCCAACTCCTTAGGTAGGTAGTTGAAAGGGGTGGAGGGGATAGAATTACTACAAAGGGAGAGAGAAGAAGGGGGAAAAGAAAGGAAAGACAAAGAAAGAAAGAGAACTTTCAAACAGAGTGGAGCTCCGATCTGGTGAGGCAGCTGAGAGTGGGACTCTGGCGGAGGCATGGCAAGAGCAGAAAAGCCCAGAGTGGGTCTGTGGCACTGGAAAAGAAAGTTGGACACTCTTTCTCTTTAAGATAACAAGGTGTAGAGCTGGATGAACACAGCAGGCCAAGCAGCATCAGAGGAGCAGGAAGGCTGACGTTTCGGGCCTAGACCCTTCTTCAGAAAAAAATTTCTGAGTTAATGTGAATGGCGCCAAGTATGTACAGTAAAGGTACACATTTCACTGTATTTTTACATTGAATACTCATGACAATAAATGATTCAGTTTAAAAAACTGCACTCATCCAGGCAAGAGGCGAGTAAACCATCACCCTCCTGATTTGTGCCTTCTAGATGGTCAACAGGCTTTGGGGAGTTGGGATGTGATTTACTTGCTGCACAATTCCTAGTCTCTAATGTGTTTTCTTTTCATCATTAGAGGATTCCCTTTCACTTTAGTTGACAGGGCACTCAACATTTCTTCCAGGTGAAGCAGTGATTTACTTAAACTTGCAACCTAATCTGTTGTATTTGTTGCTTACAATACACTCTTCTCTGTGGTGGGGATACTAAATGCAGATAGGATGCCATCTTTGCGGGTCACTTCCACTTGCATTTCATTTCGTCTTGCTCACGTGCTGATATTTCTCTCCTGAGCTGCTGCTGTTTTCCTGTGAAGCCCAACTTCAGGTGGAAAAACATCAATTCGTTTGCGAGCTAGGCACTTTACAGGCCTTTGGACTTACAACATTAAAATTAGGGTGCAGATTGGCTGATACTCAAGTGTCCACCAGTAAGAATCATGAGAGTAAGAGGATGGGACAATTTTAGAAAAAAGTCACTCTGACAATCTTTGCATCTGATTGTTGGCTTGAATTGTATAAAACTGATCTGTATTTTACTACAAGGGAGCTTAGACCTGTTGACTGCTCCACAAGTACAACAATTGAATACAAATTGATCGGACCCAAGTGTGATATGTGCCTTTTTGTTTGTGTGTGAAAACCGTTCTTGTGATGTACTTCAATTTTACTTCCATCCAGTGGAGTTTAGACATAATCTGAGGTGGAAGTGCTGGGTCCAATTGAATGTTTCTACTTGTATTTATATCTCAAACTTCAGTCTATACTTGTATTTAGACCCTGCATGACTTAGATTTATCTTTTGATATTAATCTAAAAATACTCCTAAAATACACTAGAGATGTGGTAACAAATGTGGATGTCAAATCAAAGGACGAGATACGAAGAGAGATAAACAATCCAGTTCAAAGAATATACCAAAAATAAACTACCAATTTTGTTGGGTAGAGAATTTTAAAGATTCAGAACTATCTGAATTATTGTACTCATTGCTGTGCCAAATGATTACCATCTTATTCTGCACTCCGGTCTTTGTAAATGAAGATATCCAAATCTCTTTGCACATCAACACTCCCCAGTCTCTTTCCATTTAAGAAATGTTGTCTTTCTGTCTTTTCTACCAAAGTGAATAACTTCAGTGACATTTACATTTTATTTCCCCTGCCCATTCACTTCGGCCGTTCTAGTTCCTTTGACATCTCCTTGCATCCTCCACACAAGTTAACATTTACATCTAGTTTGATGTCATGAGCAAATTTAGAAATTTTACACTTGGTCCCCCCATCCAAATCATTTATATAGATCGTGAACAGATCCTTGTGATGCCCCACTAGTAACAGGGTGCCATCTTGAGAATTAACTTTTTACTCTGTTCTGAAGAAATCATATTGGACTCAAAAAGTTAACTTTGTTTCTCCCTCCACAGATGCTGCCACACTGATTTTTTTTTTTCCCCCCCAGCATTTTGCTGTTATTTCAGATATCTAGCAACCAGTGTTTTGCTTTTTCACATTATTCTTACCCTCTGTGTCTGTCTGTTAACTAATTCTCAAGCTTATACTAGTTATATTACCCCAAATTCCACATGCTTTAATTGTGTTTAGTAAATTCCTGTTTGGAACCTTAACAAAGGCCTTCTCAGAATTCAAATACACCAATTCACTGGCTCTTCTTCTCTCCAAAAGCTCCAACAGGATTGTCAAACGTGGTTTCTATTTCATAAATCAATGTTGAATCTACTAAATTTTACCAGTACCTAGTTATCACATCCTTTGTAATAGATGTAAATGTTTTTCCCTTTACTGACATCAAACTAGCAGATCCTTTGTTTTCCATTCTCCCTTTTCTCTTAAATAGTGGGGTTGCATTGTGTTGCCAGTTGGCAAGAACCTTTCCAGAATCTATAGAACTTTTGAAGATAACCAACAATGCCTCCATTATATCCACATCCTTCAGCATTCTAATGTAGCTCATTTGGTTCAGAAGATTTATCAACCTTCAATAATTTTTGTTTTCCCCAAGCACTACCTCTTTACTAATTTCTTTCAGTCCTATGTTTGACAAGTGCCTTGATTGTATTGCATATCTACAAGATTTTCTGCAACTTCCTCAATGCAGCCAGATATTGTTACAGGAGTAATCCATTAAACTACCAAGCTGTTCTAGATCATTTAGACCCAACACTTCCACCTAGGACTAAGTCTAAACTCCAGTGGGTGGAGGTAAAATCTAAGTACATCACAAGAATGGTTTTCACACTTGAACAAAGGAGTACAATCACATTTGGGTCCGATCAACTTGTATTCGATTGTTGCACTTGTGGAATAGTCAACAGGTCTAAGTTCCTTTGTAGTGAAATGTAGATCAGTTTTATGCAATTCAAGTCAACAATCAAATGGCAAATTCCCTTAAAAAGATGCCAACATATCTTTTGACTTTCTAAATTGCTTGCCGCATCTGTATACTAGCTTTTCGTAATTAATGGACGAGGATACCTAAATTCTTTGGACACTGCATTCCTCACCCCTCTCCACTTTAAGAAATATTCTGCATTCTGTTCTGTTTGACAGAGTGAATATATTCATACTTATTAGCATAATATTTCCATCTTCCATGTTATAGCCCATTCACTTAGCCTGTCCATCTTTGAAACTCCTTTGCAACTTCGATTCCCATCCAGTTTGGTGTCATCAGCAAATTTGGAAATATTACAATTGGTCACAATTATTTGTGCAGATTATGAATAGTTGTGGCCTTTGCAGCACACTATTATTAACCTTCTGTTACCTTGACAACGATGTGCATTTTCCTACTTTCTGCTTTCTATCTATTAACCAATTCTCAATCTACACTTGTATTCCTCCCAACTCCATGGACTCAAATTTTGTTCATTAAATTCCTGTGTGGAACCCTATCAAAAGCCTTATGGAAATATGAATACACTACAACTGCAGGTTCTCCTTTTTTATATACTACAGATAGTGTTCTCGGAAAGACTTCAACACATTTGTCAAACATAAATCCATTTTATCAACCTTTTCTAAATGTTCAGGTATCATATCCTTTACAATAAATGTTAACATTTTCCTCACTACGAATGATAAGCTAAGAACTCTGTAGTTGTCCGCAAATTTTCTTCCACTCCTAAATAGTGGAGTTAAATTTGACACCTTCCAATTGGCAGGACTTATTCCAAGATCTATAAAATTTTGGAAGATTATCGTCAATGTACTGACTATCTTTTGAGCCACCTCCTTCAACACTCTGGGATGAAAACCATCAAATCTTCTGCTCCGAGATCTTCTCTTACTAGTGTACTGACCCCATCCCTTTTTATCAATGCAACTCCTTTTCCTTTTTGTTTGTCCTTAATATCAAATATGCTTGAATATTTAGTTTTTAGTCCTTGTCACTAGTTAGCAATGTTTCTGTAATGGTATTTCGATCTATAATGTATAATTCTGTTTTTACAAACTATTTGCTAATCCATTGGTTTATGGTTGAGGAAAAAATAGCAGTTAAAGATTTTTATACCGTATTTTTACCCCAGTCTAATGAGACTGAAGCTAACATTATTGTCTTGAAAATACAGTATCTCAAAGCCGTTCACATTTAATAGCCTGCTATGGCAACTCTTCTAATAAGATAAAAAATAACCAAATCTGTATGCAACATTTCACCAATGGCTCCCATTCATTACATCCTGCCCACCTCCTCAGCCTTGGCACCCACTTTCACTCAGCACCTCAGCACATTTCCTGCTCCTGCATTGTCACTAACAGCTGTTTCAGTCACTTTCATTCCAGTCGGTTTTTTCCTTTTTAAGGTAGCAATGTGTGAGGGAAAAGAAACGTTTCCACCGCTTGCCCGTTCAATATCAAACCCACCCTCTAGTATTTGGAGTTGCACCTCTGCACAGTTATCCCTTCTGCTTTTTGCATTCTCCAACATAGCACATGTATTGCATGCTTGATAGCCCTCCTTGATGTTTAATACCCATACCCCAAGAACTGACCCCCAAGACTGAGACCAGATAATGCCATGTGGCAGCACACCGACTCTCCTATAGTCCCTTTCACTTGACTAAAGACTACTCTCCGTATATTTTCTGGCATGGACAATCACCTGAAGCGCATGTAATGTGTTGTTGCAGAAACTGCTGGAACGTGCTGTAGGTTTGATTTTTGACACACCCCAGTGTCACAGTGAGTGACCAAGTAAGGGCAAAGTGCATGAGGACTAAAAACACAAGCAAGGAACCCTGAGATGTATCCTATGCAGATTTATGAGGTGGATGTGTGTACTTGTGTGCCCAGCAAATTGGCATTTGAAATGCAAGGTGTTAGAGAGCTCCAGAATGTAGTAGTGAAATGTTGAAGTCTCTTCTGTGTTAGTACAAGCTCTGTCACAGTGACATGGTGAAACTGTGTTTTCTTGATACCAACTTCCATGGATGAAGGTTAGAAGTGGTCACTGCCTATCGAAGACGAGAGAAGCACCCAGCCAGCTTCATTCAGCAGGCAACCACTCACATTTTCAAGTCAGGAATTTCCTCAGTCTGCTTTCTCACCACTAAAGGGCAAATCATAAACTGCATGGAAAGAAGGTGACACTAGGTGAGAATTTCACTTTGTCATTCTGGCTGTATCCTCTCAAAATTCTCGCCATTGTCCCTGCGAAGGCTGGGATCATCCACAAAGCGTGATTTCTATATCATTCAGAGGTACCAAAAACCTATGGTGTTCCTGATAGCCATAGAGTCATATAACACAGAAACAAACCCTTTGGCCCCACTCATCCGCAACGACCAGACATCCCAATCTGACCTAGTCCCATTTGCCAGCATTTGGCCCATATCCCTCCAAACCTGTTCCTGTTCATATACCCATTCAGGTGCCTTTTAAGAGTTGTAATTGTACTTGCCTCCGCCACTTTGTCTGGCAGCTCATTTGATACATGCACCACCCTCTTTGTGTGAAAAAGTTACCTCTGGGGGTCCTTTTAAATCTTTTCCCACTCACCTTAAACCTATGGCCTCTGGTTCTTGGCCCTCCCCCACTCTATGAAAAAGACCTTGGCCATCTACTCTTTCCATGCCCCTCATGATTTTGTAAACCTCTATAAGGTCATCCCTCAGTCTCGGATGCTCCAGGAAGAAATGCCCCAGCTAATGGGTAGGCAATGGCCTAGTGGTATTATTGTTAGACAATTAATCCAGAGACCCAGATAATGTTTAGGGGATTTGGTTTCGACTCTTGCCGTGGCAGATAGTGGAATTTGAATTGAGCAGTAATCTGGAAATGTGGCTAATGATGACCATAAAACCATCGATTATCAGAAAAAAATCATCTGGTTCACTTATGTCCTTTAGGGAAGGAAACTGCTGTGCTTATTTAGATGTGACTCCAGATCCACATCAGTCTGGTTGATTCTTAACTGTCCTCTGGGCAATTAAGGATGGGCAGTGAATGCTGGCTTAACTAGTGACGCCCACATCCCATGAATGAATTTTTAGAAAAGGCTATTCAGCCTCCTTGTAGCTGAAACCCTCCAGTCCCGGCAGCGTCCTTGTAAATCTTGTCTGTACTCTCTCAGGTTTAACAGCATCCTTCCTAAAGAAGGGCAACCGGAGTTGTGCACAGTATTCCAAAAGGGGCCTTACCAGCGTCCTGGACAGGTGAACATGACAGCCCAACTCCTAAACTCAGTGCTATGACCAATGAGGGCAAACATACCAAACTCCTTTTTCATCGCCCTGTCTACCTGCGACTTCACTTTCAAGGAACTATGCACCTGCACCCCTAGGTCCCTTTGTTCGGCAACACTCCCCAGAGCCCTACCAATAAGTATATAAGTCCTGCCCTGGTTTGCCATACCAAAATGCAACACCTCACATTTACCTAAATTAAACTTCTTCTGCCACTTATCGGTGCATGGGCCCATCCGATCAAAATCCTGTCATACACTGAATTAATTTTCTTCACTGTCCACTACACCACCTATTTTCACATTCAAATCATTTATGTAAATCATGGAGAACAGTGGACCCAGCATGCATCCTTGCAGTATATCACTGGTCACGGACTAGTTATTGATAACCTTAATATTTATATCCCAACAGTGGCGATTGGAGCCAATGGGCAGTGTTTGGTGGTGAGTGTAACTTTTGTTATTGCTATCACTTCAGTTACATTTTTAGCAACATTGTGTACGGATATACCATTCACTTCATTGGGTGAGTGCATTAGATACACCAAAGGCACTGGTTTCCAACATTATCCTGGTTGGAGTGCAGACGACTTTTGCATCAGAACTAGCCCCACCACGAGCTGCAGTGTTTCCGGTGCGAAAAGAATCCCAGCAAAGTGAAAAGAAAGTCAGTGATTTTCTGTACACCACTGGGATAAATGCCATGATCCTCTCTCATACTTATTGTGACTATGCGATTGCACACACCTCACAGCAAGGCCACTGCTGAACCATTCCCACTATGCTTGCTGTATCTTTAGTCAGTAGCTTTCACTCATTATATCTTGCCCTGCTACCCAGCCTTCCTACCCACTCACGTTCAATGCAATAGAATGGCAATTTTGCCCAAGAATGTGCTGTCCACAAAAAAACTTGACACATCTAATCTAACCAGTTTACTATTCACTCAGGAAAAGGAGAATATTGTAGAGGAGAAGACTGAGATACGGGCTATTAGACTTGAAAGGAATGAGGTTAGTAAGGAGGAGGTGTTATCAATCCTAGAAGGTGTGAAGGTAGATAAATCCCCTGGGCCGGATGGGATTTTTCCGAGGATTCTCTGGGAAGCTAGGGAGGAGATGGCGGAGCCTTTGGCCTTGATCTTTGAGTCGTCATTGTCTACAGGTTTAGTACCAGAGGACTGGAGGATTGCAAATGTTGTGCCCTTGTTCAAGAAGGGCAGTGGAGATGACCCAGGTAATTATAGACCAGTGAGCCTTACATCTGTTGTAGGAAAAGTTTTGGAAAGGATTATAAGAGATAGGATTTATAATCATCTAGCAAGCAACAATTTGATTGGAGATAGTCAACATGGATTCGTCAACGGCAGGTCGTGTCTCACAAACCTCATTGAGTTTTTTGAGAAGGTGACCAAGCATGTGGATGAGGGTAGGGCAGTTGACGTGGTGTACATGGACTTCAGTAAAGCCTTTGATAAGGTTCCACATGGTAGGCTATTGGAGAAAATGCGGAGGCATGGGATTGAGGGAGATTTAGCAGTTTGGATTAGAAACTGGCTTTCTGAAAGAAGCCAAAGAGTGGTGGTTGATGGAAAATATTCAGCCTGGAGTCCGGTTACTAGCGGTGTGCCACAAGGATCTGTTTTGGGACCACTGCTGTTTGTCATTTTTATAAATGACTTGAACGCAGACATAGGTGGATGGGTTAGTAAGTTAGCAGATGACACTAAAGTCGGTGGAGTGGTGGACAGTGTGGAAGAATGTTGCAGGTTGCAGGGAGACTTGCATAAACTGCAGAATTGGGCTGAAAGGTGGCAAATGGAGTTCAATGCAGATAAATGTGAGGTGATGCACTTTGGGAAGAATAATAGGAAGGCAGAATACTGGGTCAATGGAAAGATTCTTGGTAGTGTGGATGTGCAGAGGGATCTTGGTGTCCAGGTACATAGATCCCTGAAAGTTGCCACCCAGGTTGATAGTGCTGTTAAGAAGGCATACGGTGTGTTAGGTTTCATTGGTAGAGGGATTGAGTTCCGGAGCCGTGATGTCATGCTGCAACTGTACAAAACGCTAGTGCGGCCTCACTTGGAATATTGTGTACAGTTCTGGTCGCCCCATTACAGGAAGGATGTGGAAGCATTGGAAAAGGTGCAGAGGAGATTTACCAGGATGTTGCCTGGTCTGGAGCGAAGGTCTTATGAGGAAAGACTGAGGGACTTGGGTCTGTTCTCATTGGAGAGAAGAAGGCTAAGAGGGGATTTAATAGAGACCTACAAAATGATCAGAGGATTAGATAGGGTGGACAGTGAGAGTCTTTTTCCCAGGATGATGACGTCGGCTAGTACGAGGGGGCATAGCTGCAAATTGAGGGGTGATAGATTTAAGACAGATGTCAGAGGCAGGTTCTTTACTCAGAGAGTAGTCAGGGCATGGAATGCCCTGCCTGCCAGTGTAGTTAACTCAGCCACATTAGGGGCATTTAAACAGTCCTTGGATAAGCATATGGATGATGATGGGATAGTGTAGGGGAATGGGCTAGATTAGTTCACAGGTCTGCGCAACATCGAGGGCCGAAGGGCCTGTTCTGCGCTGTATTGTTTTATGTTCTATGTTCTATTCTAGCAGTCAATTTTCAATCATCAGCAAACTGATGCATTTTGTTGACAGTTCTACCATGCAACACTTACCAATAACTTGCTCAGTTTACATTAGCTCATTACAGTTTAATCATATGGACAAAACAACTGAATTCCAGATGTGGCGTGGGAATGACTAACTTTGATGTCAAAACATAGACTAATTTTAGCTTCAAAGACCCCTAGTAAATTGAAGGGGAATCAGGATACCTGACACCTAGAACATTGTGTGCAGTTTTGGTCCCTTTTTCTGAGGAAGGATGCTCTTGCTCTCGAGGGAGTGCAGTAAAAGTTCACTCGGCTGATTCCAGGGATGGTGGGACTGACATATGAAGAGGCATTAACTAAGTTAGGATTGTTTTCACTGGAGTTTAGACAAATGAGCGGGGATCTCATAGAAACTTACAAAATTCTAACAGGACTGGACAAGGTAGATGCAGGGAGGATGTTCCCAATATTGGGTGTGTCCAGAACCAGAGGTCACAGCCTGAGGATTTGGGCTAGACCATTTAGGATGGAGAGGAGGAGACATCTCTTCAGCCGAAGAGTGGTGAGCCTGTGGAATTCATTACCACAGGAAGTAGTTGATGCCAAAACATTGAATGAATTCAAGAGGCGGTTAGATATAACACTTGGGGCAAATGGGATCAAAGGTTATGGGGGCATAGCAGGATTAGGCTATTGACTTGGACGATCAGCCATGATCATGATGAAAGGCAAAGCAGACTGGAAGGGCCAGATGGCCTCATCCTGCTCCTATCTTCTATGTTTACTGAGGAAAATAATTCTCTGTTTTGGAGGCTGAAGATTTCAGTCCCAGGACATCACTGGCAGTGCCAGCTATAAGTTTACCTTCAGCTGCTTTGTCAATAACATTCCTTCCATCATTATGTGAGAAGTGAGGGTACTCACCAATGATTGCGCAGTGTTTAACTCCATTAGCAATTCCTTGAATAATGAAACAATCTGTGCCCACATGGAGGAATACCTGTGTAAGATTCAGGTTTAAGCAGATAGATGCAAACAGCATTCACACCAAACAAGGGGCAGGCAATGACCATTTTTGACAAAGGAGAATATAATCCCCACCTTTTTCCATTTAATACATTACCATCATGCAAATCTTGAAGTCACCCATCGCCTGCCACTCAAATGCTGTGGCTGCAGGATCCGGTCAGAGACTGGGAATTATGCAGTTGATAAATCACCACGTGACTCCACAAAGCCTGCTTGCCATCTGCAAGGAGAAATTGAGAGGATTGGACCTGTATTCTCTGGAATTTAAAGAATAAGAAATTATATAATAGGAACTTAAAATTCTTTAAGTGCTAGATAGGGTGGTTGCAGAAAGGATTTTTTTCCCCCTGGATGAGATTCTGTGTCCTCTGATTCCAGATAAGTGGCGGTGGGGGTGGGGGGGGAGCAAGCTATTTAGAACTAATATGAGAAGAAATTCATCAGTCAGAGGGTGATGAATTTTTGGAGGGTTTGATCGATGTCTGGATACTAACGACATAGAGGGATATAGGGATAGGGCAGAAAAATGGCATTGAGATAAATGACCATTTGTGGCTGAGAATGGTGAAGCAGGCTTGTGGGCTGATGGGCTACTCCTGTTTCTATGTTTCTACCTATTTCCTCTTAAATCACAGTTTATCAATTTTTCAAGGGTTTACCCCCACCACCTGGCCAGAATACTACAGCTGAATAATGGGTGGAAATACTTTTCCAAAAATAAAACCTGCATTGAAAAGGGTCTGAAATTGGGAAACAGACATCTAAAATATTGGAAAAAGAAAAGCAGAGAAATAAATAATGTGGTTAGTCAAACCACTAAAAATAATATATTTTTACTGTGGTATCGTGGAGAAGATGCATGTTTCAATACTTAAGTTTTGTTATCGTACATCTGAGGTCATGAAAATACAAAGTGATAGTTCCAAACAAATTTAGCACTTTGAAGAGCTTGGAGGCAAGAGAGCACAGAAATGATACGGTATTGGGCAGGACACGAGCACGAGGAATAAGTAGAGAGTGTCTGACGGTAGACCCCATTTTGGGGAGTCTGAAGCTAAGGGAATATAGATCTAAAAGTTCTTAGTGTAGAGTCGCATTTACAAGTAATAAGTCCAAGAACAGGCTTCAATCAGAAAGCACAGGATTAAGGGTATTTGAGCACCTGAGGGAAGAAGGAACACGAAGAACTTACAATGGCATCAGTATAAAAGAGAGAACGGACAGATGAGTACCTGCATTTTTGTTGCCTAGATTAGGGGCAATTTTTAACTTTACTAACTAAACTTAGCAGAAATAGTATGGGTGTTTAATAATACAGAATTGCAAGAAATCTGATGAGCTGTCCATGTTTAGTCACCTTGAATAAGCAACTTACTGAGATATAGTGTATACATGAATGCTACATCTTTATTACAATCAATACTTGTGTAGAATAGCCAGTATCTTGGGTGCATCCTATCTAGATTCAGTCTAATTTCATAGACTATTGCTCAAGAATGGATAAAACATCGTAAATTAGAGGTTATAACAGAGAGTGGTGTATTCGTGCTGTCCAAATCTAAATGAGGGGATGTTGATTTTGTGTAGAATTTGTGTGTGAAGAGATAATTCTGATGTCAGTAAAGGTGATATTCTGATCAAAGATCTCTATTGAAAGGCCTCAGGGGGAAGAATAAATATTTTTTGTGAAACTTACAAACTTATACCTCTCCAATGAAGCAAGTGTAAGAGACTGAACACAAAATTCAAAATGGGAAGTGAGAGGAGAGGAAAGGTGTGAACCAGACGTAACCAAATTAATGGATAGAAGAACATCTATGGATGTATTTTTCATCAAATCATTGAAATCTGTGTAATTGAAGACGAGATGTTGATCTGTTTAGGAAAATTGCTGAGTGCAAGTCACAGGAGTAATAAGGCAAGCATTCTAATTGACAGTATCTGTCAAGTAGTGTTCTGCAAGGATCTCTGTTGGAGATAACTTAATTATTTATATTTGTTCATGAGAAAGCCACATAACTCAATTAGCGAATGTGTCAGATAGGTGGAATTGAAATTAAAATAGATGGAACGATTAAACTACAAAGACATATTAATCGATGAAGTGAATAGGCAAAACTGACAGATTTCAGTGTAAGTAAACATGAAGTCAATGACATTGAGCATTTTAAAAAAAGGCTGTACCCTATTCTAAGTAATGAAAAGTTAGAAATAATGGATGTGTTTTGACATTATGGTACATAATATTCAGAAAATAATCAAAAGGCTAATAAAATGCTAGCCTTTATAGATTAGAAGCGTCAAATGCCCAGAAGTGGGTGCAAGGTAAAGAAGGATTGGAGTTGCTTTCCAGTTGAACCATGTTCTCATTGAATTACAGAACAGCCTTGAGTAGCTAAATGGTCTACATCTGTACATCTATTCCAATGCCTTTTTAAAAAACAAAATCTAGGGATCTAGAAATCTAGAACATCTAGAACATCAAAATCTAGAACAAAAACGAACAATGTGTAAGAGGGTTAGATGAAATAGGATGGAAGCAGCCTTGCGTGGAGCATTAAAATTGGGTTGAATAGCCTATGTCTGTCCTGCAGGTTCTGTACAATATACTTCAGTATTGAACAATAGAATTATTAATTAATGTGTTGTTTATTATACAGTGAAACTTGCATAGACTTTTAAAGATCTATTCTAAACCATATGTGAAGAGAAAAGATAATATGTCCTGTCTTCCCCTAGGAAATGTGTTAAATAAATAATTGGGCTATTTTATCCGCAAAAAGTCCATGTGTAAGTATTTATGAGGAAGTACAATTAGGTTGAACTGATACAAACAAAGTGTAATGCTTTTCTGTTTGCCAGTTGAATAAAGTTGGGATATGCTAAATAATTTTGATACAGTTCATTACTAGCATCTTTAGCATAATCAGATACAAACAAGTTATAACATCCCTTAGCATAATACGCTTTTGCATGGCTCCCAAATCCAACTTTAATCCAGAGGGCCACATGTGGTTAGAAATAAAAATCATCTCATGTTTTAATGCAATTTAATACAAATTGCTGTACATTTGGCACACATTAGTGATGATCTCATATCAAACCTATGTTGTATTGAACTAAAAAAAAATCAGAGCAGCATTTGCTTGCCTCCTTTGTTTTTAAGGCAATCCAATTTTAAAGACTAATTGTTGCCAGCCCTATGAATTAATGAAGAAGTCATACTTCTGGTAATGCTGATCAGGTTGTTCATCTTTCACCTTCATATTGTCAGAAATAATTGCTTCTGCACTGCAGTACAAGTCTCACTTCTGGAGTGCGAAAGAGGGATTTCAAATACTGGTATTCTAAATAAACATTTGTTCTCCTATCCTTTCTTCCTTGACCCCTGAGCATGATTGACTTTCATGCCTGTATTAGATGAAAAATTAAGCATAACAGCTGGACAGAATGCAAAACCAATCACAGTGGTGCCGAAAGATGCTTCTTTACTAATTTTCTGGAAATTTTGATTTTCAGGAATTGACTATTTACGTGTATTTAGCTTTAAAATATAAGCAATCATATTCCCAAGTGTATGTGCCAGAACTGAATAGCTTAAATCTGATTTGTGGTTGTGGCAACACTTAGCTCTGTCTGCCACTTGCTGTTTAGCTGTTTGTCACACAATCCTGTTTTGCAGCTTCACCAGGGTGAGGCCTCATATTTAGGTCTGACTGGTGGTGTTCTGGAATGTTAGGTGCTGTTCTTGGCGTGACCCCCTTCACTCTTCATTGAAGCTCTAATAACACCTGGTTCAAACAAGGACAAAAGAGCTGAATTCCAGAGGTGAGGCGAGAGTGACTGCCCTTGATATCAACGCTGCATTTGACCAAATGTGGTGTCAAGGAACTCTAGTAAAACCAGAGTAAATGGGAATCAGAGGGCAAATTCTCTGCTGGTTGGAGTCATATCTGGCACATAGGAAAATGGTTGTGGTTGTTGGAGATCAGTCATCGCAACACCAAGACATCTCTGCAGGAGTTCCCCAGGGTAGTGTACAAGGCCCAACGATCTTCAGCAGCTTCAGTGACCTTCCCTCCATCATAATGTCAAATATGAGGATGTTCGCCAATGATAGCACAATGTTCAGCAGCATTCATGACTTCTCAGATACTGAAGCAGTCCATGTTCAAAAGAAACAAGACATGGACAGTATCCAGGTTTGTGCTGACAAGTGGTAAGTAACAGTCATGCCAAACAAATGCCAGGCAATGACCATCACCAATAAGAGACAATTCAATCATCACCCCTTGACACCGAGTGTTACCATCACCGAATGCCCCACTGTCAACAACCTGAGGGGTTACCATTGAGCAGAAAGTCATCTGGACTTCCCTTATTTACACAGGGGCTAGAACAGCAGGTCAGATCCTAGGAATACTCCCTGTGGAGAATAATTCATCTCCTGACTCCCTAGAGCTTGTCCAGTATCTACAAGCTACCAGTCAGGAGTGTGATCCTATAATCCCCACGTGCTTGGATGAGTGCACCTCCAACAACACTCAAGAAGCTTGACCCTATTCAGGACAAAGCAGCCCGCTTGATTGACGCCACATATACACGCATCTACTCCCCCTGTCATCGATGCTCTGTAGCAGCAGTGCAAGTTACTTACAGAAATTCTCCAAAGATCTTTTGACAGCACCTTCTAAACCCATGATTGCTACTATATAAAAGATAAAAGTAACAGATACATGGGAACTCCACTTCCTGCAAGTTCCCCCAAAAGCCACTCACGATCCTGATTTGGAAATACACTGCTCTTCCTTCACTACTGCTGTGTCAAAATCCTGGAATTTCCTCCCTCAAGGCATTGTGGGTCTATGGCACATGGACTGCACCATTTTAAGAAGGCAGCTCACTGCCACCTTCTCAAGGGCAACTAGGGATGGGCAATAAATGCAGGCCAGCCAGTGTTGTTCAAGTCCCGCAAGAGAAGATTTTTTACAAAATGAAATTTTAATGCGGACCAGTGTGAAGTGATTCTTCTCATTCCTGTTAAGAAAATGATTCATTTGGGATAATTCTAAAGAAGGTTCAGGAACAGAGTAACCTGAAGGCTTTTGTGCAAAAATTGTTAAATGGTTGGCTGAGAAAATAGCTAAAAATACATCTGGGATCCTGAGCTTTACAAATAGAGAGGTGTTGTACCAAAGCACAGACATTCTGAGGAAGCTGTACAAAATACTGGTTCTGGATGCCGTACTTTTGGAAGAACATGAAGGCTTTAGAGAGAGTGCAGAAAAGATGCAAGAGAATGGTTCTAGAGATGAGGGGCTTTAGTTATATAGACTGGAGAAACACATTCATCTTTTCAGAGAAGAATAGTTTGAGAGGAGATTTAATTGAGGCCTTCATAAGGGGCATAAGCCAAATGGGTGGAGTGGAAATAGTTCCAGTTTGCAGGAAGTGTAAGATGAAGAAAACACGGATGTAAGTGATTGGCGAACAAAAAACTTTTTTATACTGAATTGTGAGAGTGGTAATGTCAGATTCAATCATGAGTTTTGAAATGGAATTGAATAAGAACGTGAAGGAAAAACAATATCTGGTTGCGGGTAAGGGCAAGGGAGTGGGCCTTGGTAAGCTGCTGCTACATAAAGTTGGTATATGCCCAATAGTCTTATTGGCTTCTTTCTTTGCTGGTTCTATGGACTGAATTTTGCTGCCCCGCAAATACTAGGATGAAAGTTAGACAAAATCACAGGAAATTACACAGGATCAGCTCCTCAGCACAATCTCAACTTCAGCATTTTACCCACAAGAGGATAGAAGAAGAAGATAGGAAATGGATAGGCTAACTGTCTACCTCAAGGAAATATTGGCTGACTACTTATATGCATAAAGACTATTCAGTAGTTGCACAAGCAAGGAAGGAAGTGTTTTCATCTAAGAGTTTGAAACTCATTTCCCTAGAGTGGCTTCTACTCTTGCACTTGGCTCAGTGATTTTCAGATTTTTTTTTTTGTTTTGTCAACAGCTTAGGTAGAACCCAGCCCTCCTGCCTGCCTCAGCACCAACTACCACCACAGTGTTGCCACTGAATTGTCAGGCTTCCAATGGGCCCACCAGACCCTGGGAGTATCCCTGATATAGCAAGGTGTGAAGCTGGATAAACGTAGGAGGCGAAGCAGCATCGGAGGTGATGTTTCGGGTCTGGATCCTTCTTCAGAACTGGGGGACGGGAAGGGGATTCTGGAAAAAAATAGAGAGGGAGGGGGAGGCGGATGGAAGGCTTGGAGACTACTTTGTGGAACACCTACGCTCGGTTCGCGACAAACGACTGTACCTCCCAGTCGCGAACCACTTCACCTCACCCTCCCACTCCTTGGACGACATGTCCACCCTGGGCCTCCTCCAGTGCCACAATGATGCCACCCGAAGGTTGCAGGAACAGCACCTCAAATTTCGCTTGGGAACCCTGCAGCCCAATGGTATCAATGTGGACTCTGCAAGCTTCAAAATCTCCACACCCCCGACCTCACCCCAAAACTAGCCCAGCTCGTCCCCGCCTCCTTGACCTGTCTGTCTTTTCTCAGACCTATCCGCTCCTCTCACCTCAACCCCCACTCCCACCTCCTACCTACCAGCCTCATCCCTGCCTCATTGACCTGTCCGTCTTCCCTTGACTGACCAACCCCCATCCTAACTCCCCACCTACACTCACCTTTACTGGCTCCATCCCCGCCTCCTTGATCTGTCTGTCTCCTCTCCACCTATCTGCTCCTTTATCCACCTTCCATCTGCCTCCCCCTCTCTCTCTATTTATTTCAGAATCCCCTTGCCCTCCCCCATTTCTGAAGAAGGGTCCAGACCTGAAACGTCAACTTTCTTGCTCCTCTGATGCTGCTTGACCTGCTGTGTTCATCCAGCTCTACACCTTTGTTATCTCAGATTCTCCAGCATTGGCAATTCCTACTATCTTGGGAGTATCCCTGCTGCCCTCAATATGATAGCAAGCCCAGTGGCAGTCATTTAGTGGGCTGCTGTCTGTAAAATGCACCCTAGGTCCTGCTGCCGTTCTTTCAAACTTTGCGTGAGGCTCCTACCTGCTCTAGAAAATTCCTGTCTATGATTCTAACTGTAGTTTCATGCCATTGAACCATCTGTGGCAATTAATCATAGAGATATACAGCAGTTATTTGAGATTAAGCTTTGAATTATTTTTCTTTCATTGATTGGATGAGTACATCTCTGGAAAGGTCAATATTTATGCCCCACATCTAATTGCCATTGCGTGTGGAGTTTATGTATACCCACACTGCTGTTAGGAAGGAAATTCCAGGATTTTAATCCAGCAACAGTGAAGGAATTGCAATATATTTTCTGTTGGATTGTATATGATTAGGAGGGGCGCTCACAACTCAGAGTCGTAGGGATCTACAGCACAGAAAAAGACCCTTATGCCTATCGAGTGTGCCAGTCATAAAACAGCCACCTACCTATTCTAATCCCATTCTTCAGCAATTGGCTCATAGCCTTGTATGCCTTGGTAGTGTTCCCATGTACTTACTATTCTTACTCATTCTATTGGTAAATGTCATGGAAGCAAAGACTAGTGGTTAATAGTTATGTTTGAACTGGAAGGAGGTTTATGGTGGAGTTCTGCAGACATCTGTTGTTAGGATTTTGCTTTTCTTCAGATATTTACATTAGACCTTGCTGTAGAGGGCACAATTTCAAACTTTGCAAGTATTAAAAAACTTGGAAGAATTGTGAATTACGAGAAGAAAAGGCAGAACTACAGAAAACAAATGTTGATGGAAAGGACAGACAAATGGCAGACGCAGTTGAATACATGAGAAAGTGAAGTGATTTACTTTGGTAGGAAGAACTTGGAGAGACAGTACAAATTGAAGTGTATAATTCTGAAGGGAGTGCAGGAACAGAGGACCTTGATGTAGATATAAATTATTAAAGATGCAGGAAAGCTTGCTGGAGCAGTTTATAAAGTATATGGTTTCTTTAGCTTTAATAATAGTGGCGTTGAGTAAAAAGCGAGTAAGTTATGTTAAATATTACTAAAACGCCAGTTGATTCATGTTCCATACAGGAGTATTATATCGGATCTGGGCACGTTTTAGGAAGGATGTGAAGACTTTAGGGAGGCTGTAGTGGTTCTAGGGATGCGTAATGTCAATTACATACACAAAATGAAGATGCTGGGAATTAGAAAAATTTGAGAGAGCTCTTTGAAATCATGAGAAGTGTGATGAGTGTTGGAACTGTTTATTGGAATAAGGTTCAAGCAAAGAAAGCATGAATTTAAGATAATTGCCACAACAGTCCAAAGATATGCAGGTTAGACAGATTGGCCACGCTGAATTGTCCTGTAGTGTCCAGGGACATGCAGGCTAGGTGGATTAGGCATTAGGATTAGGCAAATTTAGGGTAGGGGTTTGGACCTGAGTGGAATGCTCTTCAGGGGGTTGATGTGGACTCAGTGGGCTGTACAGCCTGCTTGCACACTAGGGATTCTCTAATTCTAAAACAGGCTATGGTGACATTGGAGGAGGCTGTAAGAAGTGGGTAGGAAGAGAGAGGCTACAATAGGGAGAGGATTGTTTTAAACAGGTCAGTTAAGGAATACTTAGCTTACTGGGGTCCAGGAAAACTTGACAGGTAATGTATTCCTTGCAAATGAATATAGATTCACTAGCTTAAGGCTGCGTAGGATCAGAAGTTAATGTGCTTTAAGAATGTAGTGGATGCTATTGTAATGAGCATTGTCAGTTAGTACATCTCAATTTCAAATTTAAATGTAATAGGAAAGTAATTACCCAGTTAAAATCACAATCATCAAATTGTTACAGCGTAAAAGGAGACCATTCTACCCATGACCTCAATTCTGTAAATGCACATCTAAGTGCCATTCTCTTGTCTTTTCCTGTAACCTTGTGTATTGTTCCTGTTCACATATCAGTCTCATTCCCTGTACAACATCACAAATGATAGGCCATCCACACAGTGAAACACTGCATTATGGACTTGAACTCACTGCTGAATGAAAAGAGTTTTCCTCATCACTTTTCCTTCTTCAACTCATTACTCTAAGTCTTAACCTTCATATTCTCAATCCTTTCACGCATGGGAGGATTTTTTTCTTATTTACTCTGTCCAGGACCCTTATGATTTTAAATTCTTCATTTTGCTGTCCCCTCTGTCTTTTCATCTCAAAGGAAAACAATTTTTCCAATCTATCTTTAGAACTGAAATTTTGTATTGTCGGGTCCATTCTTCGGACTGTTCAACACTCTCCAAAGCGTTCACATCATTCTTAAAATATGGTGACCAGAACTGGATGTAATACTCCAGGTGAGTATGAATTAGACATCCAGCTTAGTGCATGTGTGATGGGAATGCATTAGGTGTGATCGCCCCAATCTGTGGGATATTTTGCTAAACAATGTATGCTTTCTTGAATCAATTGAAACACTGAGCGACCAATATGAATGGGGAGTAGACCACAGCTGTCTGCTGTAGATGACAACAACAAGGTAATAGTGAAACATCTGCCCTTCAGTATGGAAAAAGCCTGCCCTTTAGAACTTCTAGTCCATCAGCTCTTGCAGCTCCAGCAGCAACAGAGCTCTGTAGCGGCACTGCCAGCAGAAGCTTGAGGAAGCAGCTGTGGATCCTGGATCAAGAAAAGGGTTATTGTGCATAGAGGGGGGTTGCAGAGCGGGCGTTTCAGTGCAGGCAGTGGGTGAATAGAAGACTGAATAGTGTATATGTGCAAAGATAGTGAGGATTGTTTCTGCTCTGCTACTTCAAAACAAAACTGAAAACAGGGCTGCTCAATCTCCCCTGACTGCCAATCATATTATGGCACGGGCAGGGTAATATTGTGATTGGTTGAGCCTTTAACAAATGCAGTTGACTCTTACCTATTTGTTTAAATACAGCAAGTGGGCTGCCTTGTAAGTTGGAGGGATAGCTACCCAACCTTGAATATTATGACATTTCAAGTGCTTATCCAAATACTTTTTAAAGCCTATGATGTTTCCAACTTCAACTACCTTCCCAGGCAGTGCATTCTAGACCCCCAACACCCTTTGTGTGAAAAGGTTTATCCCAAGTCCCCTCTAAACCTCCTGCCTTTCACATTGAAATATGAACCCTTCAACTAAGAGGAATTGCTGCTTTCTATTTATCCTGTCCATGCCCCTCATCACCTCTATCAGGCCCCCCTCTCAAAATCGTCTGCCCCAAAGAAAACAACTGACTTTATCCAGCCCTTTTTCATAGCTGAAATGCTCCATCCCAGGCAACAACCCCTCCAGTGCATCATATCTTCTGGTGACCAGAACTGCACACATTACTCCAGCTCTGGGCCTAACCAAAGTTTTTTTTACAGCTCCAACATGACCTCCCTTTATCTTATAATCTATGCAATAACTTGATAAAGACAAGCACCTAAATGTCACCTTAACTAACATATTAACCTATCCTGTCACCTTCAGGGATATGTAGACAAGTATGCCAAGATCTCTTTGTACCTCTGAGCTTTCGAGTGCCCTCCATTCATAGCTGCACTTCCTCATATTTATCAGGGTTAAATTCCATCTGCCACTGATCTGCCCATCTGACCAATCTGTTTATATCTTCCTGTAACCTAACACCTTCCTGTTTGCAGTGAACCATCCAGCCAATCTTTGTGCCTTTTGCACGCTTACTTATTATCGCTACTGCATTCTCATCTACTTCATTTATGAATATTATAAACAAAAAGTGACCCAGCACTGATGCCTGTGGTACATCGCTACCACCGGGCAGCAGTCACAAAATCAGCTCCTAACACCCACCTCTGTCTCCTGTTACTAAGCTAATTTTGGATCCAACTTGCTAATTTATCTTGGATCCCATGAGGTTTTACCTTCTTTCTCAGTTTCCCATGTGGGACCTTGTCAAAGATCTTGCTGAAATCTATATAAACTACATCCAACTGGAATACAATTTATCCAAACACTTGTTCACGTCATCGAAAAATTTCACTAGATTTGTTAGGTTTCACGTCCTTTGAAAAAGTTATGCTGTCTGTCCCTGATCAAACCTTGTCTCTCTAAATAGAGATTAATTTTCTCCTTCACTGGTTTCTCCAGTAGTTTCCCTACAACTGATGTTAAATTCATTGGTCTATAGTTCCCTGCTCTATCTCGATCCTTCTTGTAAAGTGGAATCACATTAGCTAGCCTCCAGCTCTTTGGCACCTCCTCTGTGGCAAGAGAGGGTGTAAAAAATTGGGTCAGGGTCCCTGTTATTTCCTCTCTGGTCTGCCACGGCAGCTTGGGTTACAACTCATCTGGACATGGGGATCTGTCCTCTTAAACCTGCCAAAGTCTTCAGTACCTTTTCGGTTCTTGTATCAATCTGCACATGAACTTCACGCTCCACTTTCTCAAATTCTGTGCTTGCATCTACCTTATCCCGAGTAATGACAGATGTGAAGTACTCCATTTAACACTCTACCAATATCCGCTCGTTTCACGCACGGATTTCCCCCTTGGTCTCCAATTGAACCTACTCTTTCTCTGGTTGTTCTATTCCCCTTTACGTACTTGTAGAATATCTTGGAATTCTCCCTAATATTGCATGACAACAATTTCTCATGCCCCCTCTTTGCTGTTCCAGTTGTTTTCTTGAGGTCTCCTTTTTACTTCCTATACTTTTTCAGGGCCTCTGTTGTTTTGCTCCCTTTGTACCTGTTGTATGTCTCTCTTCCTTTCACCAGTTCTGCAAATTCCTAGATATCCATGGTTCTCTGGGCTTACGTTATTATGTTTTTTTAAGACAACGATGGATAGGTTTTTGATTAGTAAGGGAATTGAACACTTTGGGGAGATGGCAGGAACTGGAATTGAGAAACCCATCAGCCACAATTTTTAATGGCAGAGCAGGCTCGATGGACTGAATGGCCTAATTCTGCTCCTATATCTTATGGTCGTCTGTTGCTCTTACATTTCATCTTAAAGGGCACATATTGGTGTCTGTTCTCCCTCTCTCTCTCTCTCTCCCCACCCAGCCCCCCCATTACCTGTTTGAATACCTCCCACTGTTCTACTGTTGACTTACCCTTAAATAACTGTTTCCAGTCTATTTTGGCCAGATCCTGTCTTTTTTAAAATCTGCCTTACTCCAATCCAAAGCTGTTTTTTGCTGACCACATGTTTCCTTTTTCCTTTTTCGTTTTCCATAACAAACTTAAAACATACGGTACTATGGTCGCTATCACTAAAATGCTCCCCATTGGTGCTTCAAACACTTGAGCGGCTTCCTTCTGAGGAACTAGGTTTAACAATGTACAGTCCCTTGTAGGACCATCTAAATCTTGACAAAAAGCTCTACTGCATTCATTTCAAGAAACCTGCCCCACTTTAAACCCTTTATGCTATGATTATCCCAATTAATATTAGTAATAGGTTAGTTGAAATCCCCTAATATAATTACCCTATAATTGTTATAATTGTTATTTTTACACATCTTGGTGAATTGACGACATATCTGCGTCAGTTGTCCGCTGACTGTTTTGGGGGCTCATAATACACTCCTAACAGTGTGACTGCCTCCTATATATTGCTAAATTCTAACTGCAAAACCTTATTCGACAACGCTTCCAAGGCTAATGAACTCAAGCTTGTTTGATTCACAAATACATATCGTATTTTTAGTTCTGAAGAGGTAAATTGAATGTTTCCATTTATGTTCAATTTACCTCTTTAAAACTAAAAGTTATGCTGTAAAATGTAAGAATGATGAAGTAGTTATTCTCAACAAGAAGAACAGAGAAGTAGAGGTACAGGTGCAACATGTAATTTAAAGATTCATTGGAACGCTAGATTTATGTCATGTGACAGAAATACAAAGGAGTGGGTGCTGTTGTATAAAGTTCTTGTTAGGCCCAATTTAAACTATAGTATTGAGTTCTAGGAAATAAACATCAGGAAGGATATTTTTTAAATTCGCTCATGGGACATGGGTGTTACTGGCCAGCCAATGTTTATTGCCTGTCCCTAGTTGTCCTCCAAAAGGGTAATGGTGAGCTGCTGTCTTGAACTGAAGTCCACACGTCTTTAAAGAGGGATTTCCAGGATTTTCACCCAACGATAATGACTGGTGATATATTTAAGTCAGGATGGTGAGTGGCTTGGAACTTGCAGGTGTTGGTGTCCCTGTGTATCTGCTGCTCTTGTCCTGCTAGACGGAAGTGGTCGAGGGTTTGGACAGTGCTGTCCAAGGATCTTTGGTGAATTGGGTGCATCTTGTAGATAGTAGCAGCAGTGTGTCGGTGCTGGAGGGAGTGGATGCTTGTTGATGTGATGCCAATCAAAAGAGTTGCTTTGTCCTGGATGGTGTCAAGCTTCTTGAAATATTAACGTTAGGATGGTTATAGTGCAGATTCTACCGAATAATACCGAGACTAAAAGTGTTAAATAATAAGCACAGATTTTATTGAATATGAGACATTAAAGGTGATCTTTTGAGCAATTTCAGTTGATTGAAGGAATTGATGAGATAGATGGAGATTAACCATTTCCTATAATGGAGTCCGGAACAAGTCTGTGCAACCTTAAACTCAGAACTTGGCAATTCGGTTGTAGATAGGAATCACATTTCACTGAAAGGTTAATAGAATTCTGACAGCCTATTGATTCTAGGTCAAATGATAGTTTCAGAGCTGAGATTTACACCTCTTTCTTTGACAAGGTATTAAAGACATAAAACAAAGATGGGTAGATGGAGTTAAGAAATACAGTGGCCATGCTCTAAGTGTTTGAGAGAAAAGCCTCAAGGGTTTGAATGGACTTACTCCTAATCTTATATTAATGGTCTCACTGTTTATTAAGCAACGACATTTGAATATCAATTCCTGTGACTTACCTTAACATCAGTTTTTTGAATTTAAACTTGCATTGCATGTCATCAGTTTCTCTTCGCATCAGAATACCACAAAATTTTGGTCATTCAAAGCATTTTCAACTGAAGTCTGTTCTTGACACATTTTTTAATTCACCTCAGAAAGATAGTTATCCTAGCACTAATCGTCTGAAAATTAGGAGTCTTAAAATCAGGGGACTGTTTTCCTTATAAGACAAAAATTAGATAAAAGTAACCAGATCGGCAGTTGTTGAATGTCAAAAGAAAGCATTCTACAATGGCCAGCCTAGTGTAATTCATGGTAATGGAAAACGTATTTTTAAATTTGGAGAAAGAAAAACACTGCTTTTCTCAAATATAACCTAAAGAAAAATTAGTCAAAACAGGTTTAATTAAAAGGCTAACAAGTTTTGTCTATTCCAGAACTATACCTTTGTATCTGAGGATTAACTTAAGACTCTAAGGGAGGTTTGAGGCTTACCACTTGGAGGGAATGGGACTGCAACATCAGAAAATATTGGATAATGAGGTAACCACACTGTCATTTGGATAGTACAGTGTCCCTAGTAGGAAGTGGCAGAGCATTAAAGAGGTTGAGGGGAAATGTATTTGGATGGTACCAGGTGTGGAAGACCTCACTGACATGATGGTTCTTTTTAGATTACAGAAGGTTCAGGGAAAAATTGATTGAAGTGTTCAACATCTTCAAAAGATTTGTTATAAAGTGTATAGGAGAACATATTTCTGTTAGGTGAAGTCATCAGAAGATACAACCGTAAGATAATTGGCAAAGACCCCAGAAGTGGCACTACATTGTTAAGATCTGAAATACACTGCCTGCAAGGACAATCAGTTGGAATCAGATTCGTCATAACTTGCAACAGGTGCTATACCATACTGAACTCTTGCAATTTGGCAGATATGTATACTCTGATGATTATTAGGTATGTTTACATTTGTACATACTTGTGGATAATGCTGTAGTTGATTTTTCTGGGAGGTGAAGGTGGCAGATTAACAGCACCCATAGCCTTCCGGTGAACTGGGATCAGAGTGAAGATTCACTGGATTAGAGCAGTTAAATGCAATTCAACTTGCACAATTTTCGGTCCTCCCCATTCTAAAATTGTACATTCTGCCCTTGTTTCTATAAAATTCTCTGATGTGAAATTACTTATGAATGTGTGAATTAAGAGCAGGAATTCAGTCCCTCAAGCTTGCTCGAATAGTTACAAAATGCTGGCTGTTATATTTGTGGTTTCTACTTTCCTGTCTATCCCCATGCCCTTTGGTTCCTTTGTCAGTCAAGAATCTGTTCAACATTAAAAATATTCAATGACCATGTATCCACTGCACTCTGAGGAAAAGAATTCCACAAACTATTTACCCTTTGATAGAAATAATTTCTCCACATCTCCCTTTTAATGGGAGATCTCTTAGTCCTTAATTGTGCACCCCTAGTTCCATTATCTCTCATAAGGGAACCATCCCTTCAGCGTCCACCATGTCAAATCCTCTCTAGAACGTGTTTGTTTCAATAGGATCACCTCTCATGCTTCTAATGTCCAGTCTCAACCTGTCCAACCTTTCCAAATGACACTTCATCCCAGAAATCATTCAAATGAATTTTGTTTCTCCACTGCTTCCAAAGCAGTTGTATATTACATATTATGTATATATTGCATTCATAGTTAGCAAAATTTATTGCATCTTGAGAAACAGAAATTGAGTTTACTGGAGCATGGGCAGGAGAACTGAGGAAGACAACTACATGGAGATGCAACAAGTAGAGAAAACATTGCATCTGAAGAGTAGGAAGAAAATAGATTGCAAACCTCGGCATTGTTTTCCACTACACTACGATGGAAGACTATGAAGCAGGCAAGAGAAAAGCATCCGAAAGATGGTTTGAAGATGCTGTAGAACAGAGAGACCCGGGGTTTTAGGTACATATTTCTTTGAAATTTGCGTCAAAGGTATACACTGTTTTTAAGAAGGCATTTAGCACGCTTGTCTTCATTGCTCAGATGTTTCAGTATAGGATTTGGCTTGTCATGCTGATGACATTGGTGAGGCTTTTACTGGAGTACTGTGTGCAGTTCTGGTTGCCCTGATATGGGAAGGATATCATTAAACTGGAGAGTGTTCAGAAAAGCTTTACCAGGATGTTGCTGGGATTGGAGGGTTTGATATAAAAATATAGTGGAAAGGCTGGGACTTTTTTTTTTTAACTGGCGCGTAAGAGGTTGAGGACAACCTTATTGAGGTTTATAAAAGATGTAGATAAGGTGACTGACAAGGGTTTTTTTTCCTAGGGTGAGGGAGTTCAAAACTCGGGGCATATTTTTAAAGGTGAGAGGAGAAAGCTTTAAAAGGACATGAGACAACTTTTTTACACAGTGGTTTGTCTGTGGAATAAACTGCCAAAGGAAATAGTGGGTGCAGATACAGTTAGGACATTTAAGAGAAGTTTGGATAAGTTCATGAGTAGGAAAGGTTTGGAGGGCTAGGCACAGGCAAGTAGGATTAGTTTAGTTTTGGAACATGGTCGGTGTGGTCTAGTTGGACTGAAGGGTCAGTTTCCATAGTGTATGACTTTATGACTGTGCACTCATTATTACCTGCCCCTTTCAGTTCTTTCCCTCAAAATATCAAGAATAATAGTGTATCACTCCAGATGCTAGAGATCTTAAATAAAACCATGTCCTGGAATTGTGTAATACATCAGACAACATCTGTAGCACAAGAAACTAATGAAGCATCATCAAATTGAAATGTTAACCCTGTTTCACATCACCAGTATTGTCTGACCAACTGAACATTTTCAACATTTTCTATTTTCATATGTTGTATTTACAGAAAACTGTACACTACGTTGAAATATTACTCAGATAAAGTTCTAATGTCAAAACATTTATTGTTTTTAAAAAAAACCAGCCATGTCCGAAACTAGTTTATTGTCAGTTGTGTCTACCGTGTGATCAGTAAACTGTGGATTAAAACAGCTTGTGTGGCCCACTTTGAATTTGTAAGGATTCGGACAAAAGCAGATCAGCAATCGCACTTTATTTAAACAGCTTAACGGTTAGATTAGTAAAAGTTGTTACTAAAGGTTCACTCAGCATCTATCCTGTCAAGCCACCTCAGAGTCTTCTACATTTCAGTAAGATCAGTAGTTGCTCTTCTGAATTCCAGTGAGTATAGGCACAACCTGATCAACTTCTCCTTATGAGAAAAGAAAACGTTATCACAGAAATCAACCTAGAGAAGTGTTTCTGAACTGCTTCCAATGCAAGAACATCCCTCTTCCTGTCAGGTGACAAAAACTAAGCATTATGTTGTAGGTGCAAACTCAATAATGTAAAGTTGTATTAAGAGTACTTTATTTTGCCTCCCTATAATAAAGGCCAACATTTTATAAGGCTTCCAAATTACTTGCTGACAGACTTTTTATGATTTATGTGCAGGAACACCCAGATTCCTCGGTACCACAGTGTTCTGTAGTCTTCCTCCAATTCAGTAATCGTCTACTTTTCTATTCTTATTGCCAAGTGGAGAAATTCACATTTCCCCACGTTTATAAATTAGCTGCTACTTTTCTTGCTCACTTATTGAACCTATCTTTATTCCATTGCAAGCTGTCTCATTGTCACATCTTGTTTTCCTACTTATCATCAGCAAATTTGGTTAAGGTCTCTTAACTCAAGTCATAAACAAACAACACTCCAGTATCGTTTTTTTGTCCTGAAAATGATCCATTTATCAGGACTTTGTTTCTTAATAATTAGCCAATCTCCCCTCCATTTTGAAAATCGCTCTGAACACCATAAGCTCTTACTTTTTGTGGTAAGTGGTCACTTTTTTGATAAGTGGTCATTTATCAAATCCTGTCTGAAGGTTCAAATATACTACATGTCCAGGTTCCTCTTTATCATTCCTGTTTGTTATGTCTTCCAAGAATTCCAGTAAATTTCTCAAACACAGTTTCCTTTTCATGGAACTATTTTGAAACTGCCTGACAGCAGTATGATTTTCTAAATGTCCTACTACTACTTATTTAATAGTGGATTCTAGTACTTTCTCAATAACAAACATCATACACATGGTCTCCAAACACATGGATTGCAATCGATGGTTGACGGCAGATTCTCTGACAGTCGTTTGCATTACTCATTTGTGTTCCTGCACTATGCATAGATTGATCATTGCTGCATGACATTCACTTCCAGAAGCCACAAACTTCAAGAGAAGGTTTTGCCAGCTTTTTGCATCATGTTTGTTTCTTCAGTCTGAAGAAGGGTCACTGGACCTGCAACGTTAACTCTGATTTCTCTGCACAGATGCTGCTAGACCTGCTGGGTTTTTCCAGCTATTTCTGTTTTTGTTTCTGATTTCCAGCATCCAAGGTTTTTTTGGTCCAGATATACTATCATTGCTGGGTAAAGTAAGTTTTGCGGTGGCAATTACAAACAAATGAATAAGAAATATACTAGCGACGTAAGTGAAGCCAATTTATTTCAGTACGAGAAACAATCGTTGCGTTCACGTGGACTGTCTGCAAGAGCAGCTCAACTAGTCCAGCTCCTATGCTTGTAGACCTGCGTATTTTTTCTTCAACTGCCTATCTAATAGGTTCATGCAGGGGAGAGAGAGAGAGAGAGAGAGAGAAAAAATTACAGGAAACTCTTCCATGCCACACATCCAATTTCTGCGTAACTCAAGCTAACCAGGGGTCCTGGGGGGGAAAAGATGGCAACCACAAAAATAACCTCCTGTGCATCCATACGTGAAAGCAGGCAGCAACATTCTATATGAGATCCAGAGGCTTATCTGCAGCATGACCAGTGGCAGAGTGATGTCATGAACTGCAAAGTGAAGTAATAATGATAAGTGATAAATCTGGATCATCTGAAAGGAATGAAAAATGTATAGTTTCCAAGCAGAATGGGAAAACGAATTTCTGTCCACAACAAAATAAGATGTGTTTGCCTTCTGCCTTTCCAAAGTACATCAATAAGTAAAAAGGGAAATTGTAATAACACCACACAGTTACGCACAGTATTCAAGGGTAGAACAGTATGCTTCAGACAAAGTTGACAAGTTGAATGCTGCTTTGGAAGCTATTTATCACACCTGCATCCAAAGCTAAGGCCTGCAATGAAACATGGTTTTTTTGTTTTTTTGTCTTCTGGCAAAATGCATTCACAGCTGAAGGGTGCCGACTCTTAACACAAAGACTTCTTTTTAAAAAAAGAAAAAATAATAATGGCAATCCAGACCATATAGCTTGGTGCATTTACAGTAGCAGGACAAGTAGAATATTTGTCCAAAGACTTCTTTCAGCACTATAGCAGGACCTGAAGGATTGTGAATGCTTCTCACTGCAGTTCGATGAATCCACCAACATGACTGTCACAGCCCAGCTAATTGTTTTAGTTTACATGTTTTTTTAAGGACATAATGATTAAACAGACTCCTTTCACCCTTAAAAGAGAACAAGAGTGAGTATATCTAGAAGAAATCCAAAAGGTACATGTGAGAAAAACATTCCTATCAAGTAACCGATTTCCACTACAACTAATCGTTCAACAATCGTACTTGGTGCAATACACACCTACGTACCTTACCTACGTACCTTACCTACCATCCCACCAGCATCCACATCCAGAAGATCATCAAATGCCATTTCCGCCACCTCCAGCGAGATACCACCAGACACACATTCTCCTCTCCTCCCTTGTCCACCTTCCACAGGGACCGTTCCCTCCAGGACACCCTGGTCCACACTTCTTTCACCCCCAACACCCACCCCACAGCCCTAAGGCACCTTCCTCTGTAACTTGCCCATTTATCTCCTTCCTCCCCAGTATCCAAGGGCCGAAACATACCTTCCAGATGAAGCAACACTTCACCAGCACTTCCCAGAAGCTAGTCTACTGCATTCGCTGCTCACAATGTGATCTGCTCTACACTGGGGAAACAAATTTAGTTGAAGAAGTGCAATTAAGTTAAATTACCTGAGAACATGAGAGCTTAGACCAGTGGTATTACAACAATGATGAACTTTGGAAATAATGCTCTGAACAGGTTGAACACATGCCATGTAATGGTTGTCACAATCTTCTGCCACAGGGGAAGTGCAGTCAGGTGCTTATCACCCCATTTAGATTATACTGCACTTCTCATTTGCCCTACTTCATACTTTTCTGGATTCAATTTCATCTACCATTCTACTAGCTTGACTGGGTCCTCTTAACAGTACTACTGCCTTCCTCAGAGTTTACAGTGCTTCCAACACTGTATCATGTTAGAAATTTTGAAATTGTGCCCTTTACACCGAAGTCTATTATTCGTATGTATCAGGAAAAATCCTATTATTTGGAATCTCACTGACTACCTTATTCCTGTGTGAAAAATAACTGTTTATCATTGCTCTGTTTCCTCTTACTGATCCAATTTTATAGACATGTCACTGTCCTTTCTGTTGGATTGACAACAACTCTGCTGGTTAGCTTGTAGTGTGGCTTCATGGAAGTCCGTGAACACTGTGCCAACTGCGTTATCTTCTTCAAACACCTCTATTCTCTTAAAGAAAATCTCAAACAAGTTAGTTAATTATAGTTTACCTTTAACAGACCCGTACTGACTAACTTAATTAACCTGCCTTCATCAAAGAAGTTTTAATTTTGTCCCAGATTATTGTCCCCAAAAGCTTTCTCGCTGATTAGGCTGTAGTTGGTAGGTTTATCCTTGACCTGTTTTTTGAACAAAGTTGTAAAATTTGTAATTTCCCAGCCCTGTTGCACAACACCTGTGTCCAAGGAGATTTGAAAGATTATAGCCGATAACTGTACGACCTCCACACTTACTTCCCTCAACATTCTCAACTTTAAAGAAACCACTTCAGTACCACTTTATCAATTGTTAGCCCACCCTGTTTCTCAACTACTACTTCTGTGAAAATACCATGGCAGTACCTTCTTCCTTCACAGGAGGAAACACTGCATCTTCATATCACTAGGGACTGTGTTCAGTTCTACCCTCCGGGCGACCATCTGTGTCGAGTTTGCGCATTCTCCGTGGGTCTGCATGGGTTTCCTCTGATTGTTCCAGTTACATCCCACAGCCCAAAGATGTGCATGCTAGGTGGATCGGCCATGCCAAATTGCTAATAATGTCCAGAGATGTATATGCCAGGTCAATTACCCGTGGGAAATGCAGGGTTACGGAGAGGCAGTAAGGGATTGGGTTTGGGTGGGATGCTGTTCAGAGGGTTAGTGTAGACTCAGTGGGTCGAATGGCCTGCTTCCACACTGTAAGGGTTCAGTGGTTCTATGATTCATGAAAACAGGTACGAAGCCTTAATATATCAGCCATATCTTCTGTAGTGTATGTCTGCATTTTATGCTTTACTTGACCTCACTCTTCTCCTTACTATTATTTATTTGCCTTTAGAACACTTTTTTTTGTATTATGGCATAGATTACAGACCAGATAGTTTTAGATTCAAGACAGTTACAAGACATTGTGAGATGTAAATTCTGGTGTAACAGTACTCACCTCACCTTGAGTCATACTCTGTGTGATGGAGTTAGTATAATCAGTACATGTAATGTACGGTAACATCAATAAGCACAGAAGTCAGACTCTGTAGATCTGTGATATTGTCACTTTGTAAACCATTAGTGTTATAAATAAAATTAACAATATCCGATTCATAGAACCCAACTATCTGTGATATATGTTATGTTGTGTGTGTATAAACTTGTATATCAAGACTAATATATATAAAACCATAAATGGTGTCATGTCGGCTGTAAATGGGCATAAAGACTCATCATGATGGCTAATTAATGGCACTACCTGGATGCTAAAGGCTGAAAAAGTCAAAAATCATTCGACACCTGGTTATAGTCCAACAGGTTTATTTGAAAACTCAAGCTTTTGGAGTACAGCCCCTTCATCGGGTGCAGTGAGAGGAAAGCACAAAGACAGAGTTTATAGACAGAGAGATTAAAGGATCTTTTAATGGTGCGATTGGAGTGAACAAATCTAAAAACCCATGAGTCTGGCTTCAGTGCTTATTGATTTCCTGTACATTACATGTACTGACTGCACTAGCTCTGTTTCACAGAGTATGACTCAAGGTGAGGTGAGTACCGTTACACCAGATTAACTGTCTTGAATCTAAAACCACATTCATTCCAGTTATATGATCCTTTGATCTCTCTGGCCTTCATCTCTCTGCCTATAAACTCTGTATCAGCATGCTCTCCGCTCACTGCACCTGACGAAGGGGCCGCGCTTCGAAAGCTTATGATTTCAAATAAACCTGTTGGACTATAACCTGATGTTGTGTGATTTTTGACTTTGCCCACCTCAGTCCAACACCAACTCCTCCACATCAAAGGCTGAAAAATGATAGACCATGAATATTCTCAGTTTTTTTTTCCCAATAATCATAAGACCACAAGACATTGAAGCAGAGGCAGGTCATTCAACCCATTGAGTGTGCTCTGCCATTCAGTGAGATCATTGCTGATCTTTTAATCCTCAACTCTAATTACCTGCCTGTTCCCAATAGCCCTTGATTCCCTTACAGATTAAAAGTTCCACAAATTCACTACCAACTTTCTAGCCCCAGCCTATGTAGCCTCTCCCTGTAGTTCAAACCTCCAACCCTGTCAATATCCTTGTAAATCTTTTCTGTACCATCTCAAGTTTAACAACATCCTCCATATAGCAAGGAGACCAGAATTGAATGCAATATTCCAAAAGTAGCTTAACCGATGTCCTACACAGCTGCAACGTAACCTCCCAACTGCTATACTCAATGCACTGACCAATAAGGGCAAACATACCAAACACCACCTTCACTGTCCTGTCTATTTGCAACTCCACTTTCAAGGAACTATGAGCCTGCATTCCAAGGTCTCTTTGTTTGGCAGTACTCCCCAGGACCTTACCATTAAGTGTATAAGTCCTGCCTTGATTTGCCCTACCAAAATGGAGCATCTCATATTTATCTGGATTAAACTCCATTTGCCACTTGTCGGCCCATCAGCCCAAGGTCCCATTGTACTCTGAGGTAACCTTCGTCGCTGTCCACTGTAGTGAAAGGCGATTGATTAATATTTTCATAGAGTTTGGCGCAATGGTATGAATTTCTGGAGTCCTGGTGTCATTATAGTAAATCTACTATGGGGGAGGCAATGGCCTGGTGATATTGTCGCCTGACTGTTAATCCAGAGACCCAGACAATGTTCTGGGGACCCTGGTTCGAATCCCACCATGGCAGACGGTGGAATTTGAATTCAATAAATATCTGGAATTAACAATCGAATGATGACCGTGAATCCATTGTTGATTGTTGGAAAAGCCCATCTGGTTTACTAATGCCCTTTAGGGAAAGAAACTGCCATCCTTGCCTGCTCTGGCCTATCTGTGACTCCAGACCCACAATGTGGTTGACTCTTAACTGCCCTCTGGGCAATTAGGGATGGGCAATAAATGCTGCCTAGCCAGCGATGCCCTCATCCTGTAAATGAATAAAGAAAAAAAAACGGTAAATACATTCACTTTTTGCACCCCCTTAGTACCTATCTTGAAAGTAACTGCATATCTTGGTTCTTCACTGTTAACATGTGCCCGCAGCTTGGCTGGAGAAGGCTGCTGACCTTCACTGGGAAGACTGCAGATAGATTCACAGGATGATCTTGAGCAGCTACTGAGCTTTCCAGTAATTTCTGTTTCTGTTTCTGGCTTTAAGTGCTCAGCTTTGAACTACTCTACCTCAACGTGAGTGGTGTGAATCCGATCTACTAATTGAGAAGCAGCAGCAAGGGTCCTGGTAAATTTAGTGTTAGAGGACAAATCATGTCATCTTGATTTGAACGAATTTCTTCCCTCGAGGATTTAAAAGTTTTTGGAATTCTTTGCCACAGAGAACTCTGGAGGCAGAGTCCTTATGTATGTTTAAGACTGAGATAGATTCTTGAGCAGTAGGGGAATTAAGGGGTTATGGAGAAAAGGCAAGAACGTGGATATGAGGAATGTCAGATCAGCCATAATCCAAATGAATGTCGGAGCAGACTCAGATCGGCTGAATAGCCTACTCCTATTTCTATTTCTTATGGTCTTCGGCAGATTCATGATCCAAAGTGCCACTGCACTCCCCCCAAGGCAGCACCTCAACAACTGGAGAGGCTGTTGGCCTGGACTGTTGTGAACCCTTTGTGCCTGTTTAAGCACAGTGTCTGCAGCAATGATGACAATAACCTGAGTTTAATTGGATCTTGTGGCCACCTTCTGGTTTTCCACTGTGGCATTGAAATGCTGGGTAACATCTGCCTATGCCGTAGTGCAAACTGAAACTTTAAGCCATTAAAGGCCATGTGATGTCAATGAGAGCAAACTAAGAACAGATATAAAAATAGACTTTAGCAGCTTCAAAAAGTCTATAAAATGTAACAAAGTTGTTAAACTAAACATTATAAAATAATAACCAAAAGAACCGCAGATGCTATAAGCCAAACAAAGATAGAAATTGCTGGAAAAGCTCAGCAGATCTAGCAGCATCTATGGAGCGAACTGATCAGTTCTGAGGAAGGGTCACTCAACCTGAACCATTAGCTCTGATTTTTATCCACAGATGCTGCCAGACCTGCTGAGCTTTTCCAATAATTTCTAAATTAAACATTGGTCCCTGCAAAGCGTAGGCAGGAATAACCATTCTGGAAAATTTGGAAATGAGAGAGATATTGAATAAACATTTAGGGCAGAATCTTACAATTTTTCAGCTGAGCCAAGGAATCAAAGAACTCCTACAGTGTGGAAGCAGGCCATTGAGTCCACAGTGCCCTTCCGAAGAGCATCTCACACCACTTTCCCCCCCACACCTTATCCCTGTAACACTGCAAATCCGATGGCCAGTCCACCAAGCCTGTACATCTTTGGACTGTGGGAGGAAATCGGAGCATCCAGAAACCCACGCAGACACCGGGAGAATGTGAAAACTCCATACAGACATATGCCTGAGGATGGAATCGAACCTGGGTCCCTGGCTGCAAGTAATGCTGAAAAAGATTTGACAATTTTCACGGTCTGTCAAATTCCTTGAAAGCTTTAACAAAAATAAAAACTGAAAGAACTGCGAATGCTGTAAATCAGGAACAAAAAAACAAAGTTGCTGGAAAAGCTCAGCAGGTCTGGCAGCAACTATGAGGGTAAAAACAGAGTTAACATTTCGGGTCTGGTGACCCTCCCTTTCTTCAGAACAGCACTAATGTTCGGGGGAGATATGCTCGAATCCTAGTAACGCAGATGGTGAAATTTGAAGTTAATAAAAATCTGGAATTAAAAGCCAGTCTGACAATAATGATATAACCACTGTCAATTGTCCCATATCCCATGAATGAATTTTAAACAAAAAAGCAGGGATTGTGGATGCTGTATGATTTTAGATTCTGCAATAGTCCCAGCAAATTTGAAGTTAGCAAATGTAACGCCACTTTTCAAGAAAGAAATGAGAGAGGAAAGAGGGAATACAGGTCAGTTAGCCTGGCATCAGTCATCAAGAAAGTGCTAGAATCTTATTCTAGAAGGCTTTAATGCATTTTTTAAAAAATCACCGCATGATCAGGCAAAGTCAGCAAAATTTTATGGAAGAGAAATCAAGTTTAACAAATTGATTACAGTTTTATAAGGATTTAGCTACTTGGTTAGACTAAGGGAACTGGTAGATGTAAAATACCTGGATTGCCATAAGACATTCAATAAGGTCCCACACAAAAGATTAATAGTCAAGATAAGAAAGCATGAAGTTGGGTGTAGTATATTAATAGGGAGTAGAGGATTAGTTAATATATAGCAAATATAGAGTCAGCATGAAGACAGATATTCTAGGATAGCTAGACCATGATTAATAGAGTACCGCTTGGATCATTGTTAGGGTCTCAGCTATTTGCAATCAAAATTAATGAGTTAGACTGAGAATCAGAATAATGCTAAATCAAAGATTCTGCGATTCATTTCAGGTAAAGGATATTTTCACTATACTCAAATTCTGCTTTGGTTTATACAGTGCATATTAGTTTAATTAAAGGTATGCTTAAAAGATACCTTCATTCATTAAACATTGAATATGTACCTGCTGTGTGTGATATATAAATTATCACTACATACCTTCTGAACTAATACAAATGGACAGTTAAATAAACTATAATTGCAAAACTAAAAGTAGTAAAAAAGTGCTCCATAGATGAGAGAAACCTGTCTGTGGTCGTATGCAAAAGAGTTTATATTATCTTCTTGAATTATAGTCAAAAGAGCATATTGTCAGGTGCACAAATCTTTACTTGCTGTCCTGAAATCATTTAAACATGTAGAGATTAATATGAGCATAACCATGTGTATAGTACAGATTTGACATCCAAATTTGACAGTGCCTGTTTTTCTTGGGACTTTCAATGATTTCATTGACAACAGAACCATTGTTATATTACTATAAACAGACGTTTTTTTTGTGTAATTTTTTTTCCATAAAGAGCATGAAGGATGAGTTTAAAAAAAGCATGAAGGGTACTGTTCACTTTGCAATTATTTCCATCTTTTATAAATCCTTATCAGTAGTGGCTATTAACACATTGTTTTCCTACCTCCATGCAAATAGAGTATTGCATAGAAATGTCTTCTGTAGCAGCCACAACCTGCCCATGTTCGTAACTTCTATAGAAAACTCACATTGTATTTAAATTCATGATTTGCCTCGAGCTCCAATTTTCGAAGTTGGGAGAAAGAATAACAGTAGTGGTCCAAATGTACACTTTAGCAATTTAAAAGAGTTTGCTGGCTAAGACCAAGGTAGGACATCTTTATGCGGATTGCTGGAAGTTGCAAAGTAATTCCATGGGATTTATCAATATACAAACAATCAACACGGAGAAAGAAGCTGTGCTTGAGTGTACAACAGAGTTGTAGCACCTGTGAAATCAAGTATAAATACTGAATAGAATAGAATAGAGTATCCTTTATTGTCACTTGTACTCCAGTACAGAAGTACAGTGAAAAGTTTTTACAATGGCTGCCTTTTAATAGTGTGACCTTAGCTTCAAGTACCTAGGTACAAATCTTAAGAGTTTAAAAAAGGTGTTGTTTTACAAAACAGAATTAAAAGGAAAGCATAAGCTTCATTTACAGTGTCTGAGAATGAGATAGTTATAACATTGTGAAAAGGAATTAAATTATAGTCCGATAAAGAGTTCCAAACAGCAGCATCTCAGCATGTGGCACTGGGCCAAAAACCAACAACTGTCCCGCATCACTACAGCCTCCAGACCGCTCTTCACCAGCACTTTATTAGCAACAAGATAAGTTGCACTGTACCAGGATTCGCTTCACCTGGTGCTGCTTTGAGACGCAGGACTCCCCATGTGCTGCTCCGTGTCTCGGGTTTCCTTTGCTGCTCTTGCTCTGGGACTCAGCCCCTTCATTACTCCAGCACCCAGCCCAGCCCACGCTCGTTTTGCTGCAGTTGCTTGGGGAATTCGGCCCGCAACTTGGCCCTTGCTCACTCTGGTACTGTTGCTGCAGCAGGACGTGGCCTGCGCACTCGGCTCCTGCATGATCTCCAGATGCAACCCGTCTCCCTTGACTTCTTTCTCCAGGTAGGGGTAGTTAAACGTTTGTGTGGGTGAGTGCTGGGAAGAAACAAACATACTGCGAAGAGGAGACATAAAAGAAAAAGGAACTGGCGAGCAGAAGAGCTCCAACTGGAGCATCTAACCCTGCCGCCATCTTCCAGCCATTTATTGGGTCACCATGCATGATGGAAAGATTCCTGGAGTCCTTTTCTGTAATTGCTCTGACTCTTTGACCGCATTTAGCCTTTTCAAGATTACTGGAAAAGCTACCTTCACTGCTGCTAAATCATTCCCTAGGCCTGTGAGTGCAGGGAAAGTTAACAAGGTATCTGAGAGTTGAAGGGAGTTCTTGTTTAAAGGAAAATTGACTGTTTATTCCAATTTGACTTCTTTATTCCTCAAATGGGGAAGTTAAACCGATAATTGGAGATACAAGAGCCACCGTAACTCTTACATCAAAGTAAGGTATGACATGAATGCCCGCATTTTCATAAACAGTATTAACATTGTGCATATACCCATGCCTTTGTATCATGTGCCTATGATAAAATGTCTGGAACAGTAATTGTAATTGTAACTGTTCTTCATAATTTACTTCTAGGTGGGGTTGACCTACCCCTAGGGAATAATTTAGCAGCAGTGAAGATAGCTTTTACCAGTAATCTTGAAAAAGCTAACTAAGGTCAAAGAGTCAAAGCAATTACAGAAAAGGATTCCAGGACTTTTTCCATCATGTATAGTGACCCAACAGATGGCTAAATAAGTTTTGTTGTCAGAGGACAAATTGACACCATAGTTATATATTTGGTTATCAGAAATTAACATGTTGAGGTTTTGAATAATCCAAAGGAATTGTTTAATAAGTTGTCTGTGATCAAGTCTCAGCCAAACTGAAGTTGAAGCCAAGGGAGTTCCAGGAAGTTACTAAATGAAAAATGAGATTCTGACAAAGAAAGTGGAGATCTCCTCATCGACCTGTATCAAAGAGTGATTGGTAGTTCAGCAGATAGCTGCATTGCTCCAATATTATCAATAAATATTAAGGATAGCCCGCAAAATTCATATGGTAGGACATGTAGGAATCCAAAAGAGTCAGTGATTTATAAACCATGCACTTTTAATTCATATACCATTTTTTTGAGGAACCATTTAGTAAGGTGTTAGTAGACCATATGGAATATTTACCAAAAACAAAAGCAGGACATCGGTATATACTTACTGTTACGAATATGACTACTTGATTCCCAAAGGCCATCCCCTCAAGAACAGTTACTGCTAAGTTGTGGTCAGGAAGTGAATCCTGTTGTTCCTTTGCTATGAATTGCCAATGGAGATCCAGTCATGTTGAGTTTTGTGTGTAAAAGTTTTCGTAGTTATGAGCAGTCTGGGTATAACACAAAGTGTTCAGCATACCACCCACAGGCTCAAAGAGCTTAAAGGAGGTTCCATCAAACTCTCAAAATGATGCTCAAGGCATACTGTCATGAACATCCTCATAATGTAAATAAATGATTAGAATTTCCTGTATTTGCCTCATGCAATTCGCAAGGTGAGTCTACTGATTTTGGTCATCGTGAATTAGTTTATGAATATGAGATAAGAGGTGCTCTGAAATGAATAAAAGACATGAACTAATAAAAGAAAAGCTTTTAGGATTGAAGAGGAAGTCAACCGTGTTAGACTATGTATCCGTCTCAGCTCACAGGGGCTGCAGGGTAGCGCAAGAACACCTTAAAGCATCATGAATAATGATGAAACAAGAGGCCAACAAACATGACAAGTTAGAACTACCTGTTAGTACTATTGTTTTAAAAAAAAAACGTGATCCTGAAGGAAAGAATTAATATCGAGTTGGAAGAGCATGGGTTAATAAGGGATAATCAGCAGGGCTTTGTCAGAGGGAGGTTATGCCTAACAAATTTGTTAGAATTTTTCAAAGGTGAGGAAAGTTGAGTTGATATTGTTTTAAATGGATCTTAGCAAAGCTTTTGACAAGGTACCACATTGTAGACTGACTGAGAAGGCTAACGCACATCGGATTCAGGAAAACTTGACAAGATGGATCAGAAACTGGCTTAGTAATAGGACTCAAATGGTAGTGCTACAGGGCTGTAGCCCTGTGACTGGAGGCCGGTATTCATTGTGGTACCACAGGGATCAGGACAGGGACCTGTATGTTTGTTACACACATAATGGTATAGATAAAAATGTGGGGGATTATTAGACTAGTTTGCAAACGACACCAAGGTTAGCAGTGTGGCTAATAGTGAAGAACATGGTTATAGGTGACAAGAAAATATAGATGAGTTGGTCAGATGGGCAGAGCAGTGGCAGGCAGTGTTTAACCCTGATAAGTGGAAGGTGATGATGCACTTTGGAAGCAGAAAGAAGATGAGATATCATTTAATGAATGGCAGAACAGTGGGTAGCTCAGAGGAGCAGAGGGATTTGGGGGTAATTATTCACATATCCCTGAAGTTAGAAGAGCATTTGAATAAGACGGCTAAGGCATTTGGGACACATGCTTTCATCAGTCATACGTTGAGTACAAGAGGAAGGAGGTAATGTTGGAACAAAAACTAAGTTGCTGGAAAAGCTCAGCAGGTCTGGCAGCATCTGTGAAGAAAAAAATCAGAGTTAACGTTTCAGGTCCGGTGACCCTTTTTCAGAACTGTTGGAGTTGTACAGAATGTTGGTTGGCCACAGTTGCAGTAAAGTGTGCAGTTCTGATCACCTCAAAACAGTAAGGGCATGATAACACTAGCAGGGTACAGAAGAGGTTCACCATGATGTTCCCTGAAATGGAGCAGTTGACCTACAAGGACAGACCAGATAGGGTTGGATTGTTTTCTTGAGAGAAGGCTGAGGGGGACATGATTGAGATGTATAAGATTATGAGAACTATGGACAGGGTGAGTAGGGAACAGCTGTTCCCTTTTTTTGAGGGATCAGTTGTGAAGGGGCATAATTTTCGGTTAAGGGGCAAGAGATTCTGAGGGGATTTTAGAAAAACTTTTTCAGTCAGGGTGGTGGGAATCTGGAATGCACTGCCTGGGAATGTAATGGAGGCTGGAAACATTACCACCTTTTGAAAAAAGCATTTGGATGAGCACATGAAATATCATAACATTCAAGGATATGGGACAAGTGCAGGTAAAAAAGATTAGTGCACCTGTATTGGTAGTTATTGATGTGCTTGATGGGCCAAATGGCCTTTTCTGCATTGTTTAACTCTATGTGGTCCATATAGTGTAGCCAAAAGGATTCGTAAAGTAAATTATCTGACACTTCAGATGGTTAGGAAAAAAATTGGGGATGTCACATCGATATGTTTAAACAATGTCATTGCTGAAAAGAGAGTGCGGGTATGTCAGGTGGAAGCTAAAGGAAATAATAAGAATGAGACCAAAGGAGGCCTAGACAGTTCCCAGAATGAACCACCTACCATTTGATTCACTGATGCTGAACTGTTAGGGAGATTAGACACTATGCTTTCATATTTAGAGATGTGGCTTTCATATTTAGAGATGTGGTATGAAAACACCTGACATGGTGACTCATCACATTTACACAGGTACCCCAGAGTACAACCATAGCCATACATGATGTGGATGTAGGAAAATGCTGCCTTATGCAGTAAAAATGTTGTTTTTATATGTCCAGAGAAACAGATCCAGCTGAAAGGAAAAACCCAACACATGTTGGAAAATCTGTCTTTAAACTAAATCAAACTAACCAGAGTTCTTCATTAATTTAGTGCCTAAACCTGATGATTCTGCATAGGCTGCAGAAGGGTCAATGTAGTTACAAAGGCAGATTGCTACCCAGTTCCTCATCTGTAGCACTATCTTGTGAAGGTTGGCACTGCCATTTTTCTTATGAAAATATACATATTTTTAAAAGAGATACCAGCAAGTTCCTTTTTAATTTCTGCAACTACAGAAATTTTTGTTTATTTGTTCACAGGATGTTAGTGCCACTGGTTGGGCCAGAATTTATCGCCCATCCCTACTTGCCCTTGAACTGAGTGGAATATTAGGGCATTTTAGAGTGCAGTTAAGACTCAACCGCACTGTTTGTAGGCCAAGTTAGCTAAGGATGGCAAATTTTATTTGCAAAAGGACATTTATATTATAAGTGTCAACTGGTTACTGATGTGGATTTGAGATATAAAAATAGGCTGGAAAGACTGGGACTTTATCACAGGAGCATAGGAGGTTGAGAGTTGACCTTTATTGAGGTTTATAAAATCATGAGGGGCATAGATAAGGGTCTTTTCCCTAGGGGGAGTTAAAAACTAGGGGAAAAATAAAAAACGATATAAAGGGGCAACTTTTTTTACACAAAAGCAATACGTGTGTGGAACGAACTGCCAGAGAAAGTGATAAATACAGATAGAGTTATGATGTTTAAAAGACATTTGGATAAGTACATGAATAGGAAAGGTTTGGAGGGAATGGGCTAAAGTAGTTTGGGAATATGGTTGGCTGGACTGGTTGTACCAAAGAGTCTATTTCCATGCTGCATAATTGTATGATTGTATTGGACTCGATAATTGTTTATGGTCAATGAGCAATGATTACATGGTCACCATTAGGTTAGCTTTTAAATCCATATCTTTAATGAACTCAAATTTCACTATCTTCAAATCCTTGTCCCCAGGACATTAATCTGGAAATGTGAATTACTAATCCAGTAATATTATTACTTCACCACCATTTCCCAGCATATCAGTCTTTGTCACATCATGTGATCTTCTCCAATGGTGAGTGATGACATTTGAGCTAAAAAAATGCTGCAGCAACTTTCCAGAGACTGATTAATCCAGCTGTAGCCAGTAATGTCATTGGGAAGGGCCACCTGGAACAATTAGAAGCTTTCATTACGAAATTACATACGGCTGATTCAATGATAAACCTGACCAAGAGTAAATTTGTAAAAGCAGGAGTAGCCTACTTCCAGCAGGGTTGGAGTTAAGGAGTGGTTGGTGTATTTGGAGCTCACTGCCTAACAGGATGAAAGAGGCAGGAACCCTCAAGATATTTAAGTATTTAGAAGAGCATTTGAAGTATCATATCACAGATACTATGGACCAAGTCGTGGAAAATGTGATTAGAATAATTGAATTGTTGGTGACCAGTATGGATTGTTGGGCCAAAGAACCTCTTTCTATGCTGTAAAGACTTTGACTCTATGATACTATGACTCTATAAGAACTAGGAGCAGGAGCAGGAGTAGGCAATTCAGCCTCTTGAGTCTGCTCCACCATTTAACATGGTCATGGCTGATCTCATCTTGTTTTGGTTTAGTTTGGGTTATTGTAGTCATGTGTACCTAAATACAGTGAAAAGCTTTGTTTTGCAAACTGTACAAACAAATCATAGCAAACAAGGACATACAGATCATATGGTGCTTAGAGTGAGGCATACAAGGTTACTGTTGTACATGAGGTGCACGAAGCCAAATCAACATTATTTGAAGTTAGAGAGGTCCATTCAGCAGGAACGAAGCTGCTCACGAACCTGTTGGTGTGTGTGTGTGTGTGTGTGTGTGTGTGTGTGTGTGTGTTCAAGCTTCTGTATCCTCTCACTGACAGAAGAGGTTGGAAAAGAGCATTACCAGCATGGGAGGGGTCCTTGGTGATGTTGGCAGCCATTCCATGACAATGAGAAGTGCAATTGGAGTTCATGGATGGGAGGTTGGCTTCTGTGAAGGTCCTGGCTGTGCATACAATTTTCTGTAGTTTCTTACGATCCTGGGCAGGCCAGTCGCCATACCAGGCCGTTATGCACCCGGATAGAATGCTTTTTATGGTGCATCTGTAAAAGTTAGTGAGGATTCTTATGGAAGTGCCTAATTTCCTAAGCTGCTTGAGGAAGGAGCGGCGTTGTGCCTACTCGACTGTTGCATCTACATGGGAGGTCCAGGACAGATTGTCAATTATCATCCTTCCAAGGAACATGACACTGTCGATCCTTTCAACCTCAGCTCCGTTGATGTGGATAGGTGCGTGTCTTCCTCCTTTCTTCCTGAAGTCAATGATCAGTTCTTTTATTTTGCCAATATTGAGAGAGAGGTTGTTAACATTGCACCACGTCCCCAAGCACTTCATCTCCCTCCTGTACTCTGACTCATTGTTTGATATCCATCCTACCACAGAGGTGTTGTCAGCGAACTTGTAGATGGCATTTGTACAGAATTTGGCTACACAGTTGTGGGTATACCAGGAGTACAGTAGGGGGCTGAGAATGCATCTTTGCGGGGTGCCAGTGTTGAGGATTATTATGGAGGAGGTGCTATTGTCTGTCTTCATTGATTGTAGTCTGCAGGTCAGAAAGCTTAGGATCCAGTTGCAGAGGGCAGAGCTGAGACCTAGGTCTCGAGTTTTGAGATTAGCCTGATAGGGATTATGGTGTTTGAAGGCAGAGTTGTAATTGATGAGTAGGATCTTGACGTAGGTGTCCTTGTTACCCTGATCTCGATTCCACTTTCCTGCCTGTTCTCCGTGACCCTTCAACTCGTTACTAATTTAAAAATATCTGTCGTCTCAAATTCACACAATGTGCACGCATCCACCACACTCTGGGCTAGTGAATTTCACAAATTCACAACTCTTTAAGAGACGTAATTTCTCCTCCGCTGTTTTAAATCTGCTACCACTTATCCTAAAATTATGACTCCTCATTCTAGATTGCATATGTGAGGGAACATCCTCCCTATGTCTACATTGTTAATCATCTTTAGCATCTCGTATACTTCAATTAGATCTCCCCTCAATCTTTTAAACTCCACAAAGTGTAGTTCTAAACTGCTCAATCTCTTCTCAAAAGACCAGCCCCTCAATTCTGGAATCAACGTAGTACCCCTCTTCTGAACTGCTTCAAATGCAACTATGTTTCCCCCTCAACTAATGGGACCAAATAATATATACAGTACTCCAGGTGCAATCTCCCTAATGCATTTTACAGTTGCAGCATTACTTCCCTACTTTTCTACTCTATTCCTTTATCAATAAATATCAAAATTTTATTCGCCTTCCTTATTGCCATGCTAGTTTTTTTTTGATTCATGCACGGGGACACCCAGATCCCTCTGAAACAGTTGCTCTTTGCTTAGATATTAAGTTGCCTTTCTATTTTACCAACTAAAATGGGTTACCTAACACTTATCCACATTAAACTTCATCTGCCGTATTTTCACCCATTGTCCTAATCTATCCATATCCATTTATAAAATTCTTGTTTCTTCATTACAATTTAATTTCTGCATATTTTAGGTCATCTGCAAATTTGGCTACAGTACTTTCTATCCCTGTATCCAAGTCATTAACGGAGATTATAAATAGTTGAGGCCAAGGACTGAAACATGCGACCCCCAACTTGATACATCTTGCCAACTCGAAAAAGGCCCATTTATCCTGACTTTCTGCTTTCTGTTGGTTTACCAGTCCTCTATACAAACTCCGGAATTACCCCTAACCCCATGTGATTTTATCTTGCATATTAACGTCTTGTGCAGAACCTTATCATTTGCCTTCTGGAAGTCCAGTTATAATACATCCCCAGCGGCCCTATTATCCACCTTGCTTGTTACATATTCAAGAACTCTAGCAAATTAGTCAAACATGATTTACCCTTCATACATCAGAGTCAGCATGGTTTTATTTTGACTTCCTTTAAGGCTCTATGATGTAAACCATTAGGCCCTGGGCACTTGTCTGCCCTTAACCCCAGTAGTTTGCTCATTATTCTTTTTTCCCTGGCAATGATGATTCCCCTTTCTATAACCTCTGTGTTACCTATTATTATTATTGAGGTGGTGCTATGTCCCCCGCCTTGAAAACTGAATCAAAATGTTGATTTAGTGACTCAACTATTTCTTTGTTCTCCATTATTAACTCCCCAGTTTTATCCTCAAAGGGATTAGCATTCACTTTAGCTATTTTTTCCCCTTTATATACTTGTCGAAGCTTTTGCTATCCGTTTTAATATTTCATGCTAGTTTTCTTTCACAATTTACTTTTGCTTTTTTTTATGACTTTTCTTAGTAACCGTTTGTTGAAGTTCAGAAGTTTCCCATTCTTCCAGCCTACCACTTGCCTTTGCAATGTAGTTTGCCATAGTTTTTGTCTTTATTATTTTTGTCTTGATATTAACTTCCTTGCTTAGCCATACCTTTACAATCTTTCTTCCTTTCTCGAATATATTTTTAGTTAGGAGCAGTTGAGTATCTCTTTTAACATCTGCCACTGCTCATCAGCTGTTGTACCTTTTCACTATCCTGCCAGTACAATCGGGCCAAATCTGTCCTCATGCTTATGTTAATTACCTTTATTTAACTCCAGAATGCTAGTGTGGGACTCCAGTTTCTCACCTTCCAACTGAATTTGAAATTCTAGCATGCTATAAACACTCTTCCCTGTAGGATCATTTACAGCAAGATCATTCATTAATCCAACTTCACTACACAATGCCAAAACCAGAATAGCCTGCAGCTTGATCATTTCCAAAACATATTGCTTCAGGAAACCAGCTTATACATTGAATCAACTCTATCATGACGTTAACTTAGTCAATTTGATTAATCCAGTCGATATACGTATTAAAATCACCCATGATTATTGCTGTGCCTTTCTCACAAGCCCCCAGTATTTCTTGGCTTGTACTGTGTCCCACTATGGGACTGCTGTTTAGGAACCTATAGATTACTCCTACTAGGGCCTTCTTTACCTTGCTGTTTCTTATCTCAATGCAGACTGATTGTACATCTTGACCTCTAGTGCTGATACCATGTCTCACCACACTGATCTCATCCTTTACTAACAAAACTACACTACCTCCTTTTCCTTCCTGTTTATACTTCAGAAACAATTCCCAAATCTGGCCTGGAAGTAAATCTCAGTAATCATTACCAAATCATACCCATTTGCCATGATTTGCAACGTTAACTCATTATTATTTTTATTCTGAATGCTTCATGCATTCAGAAACCTTGGAAGACAAAAGATAATGAAAGATTGGTCAAAAAGAAAAAGGAAGCATGTGTAAGGTTTGGGAAACTGAAATCAAACAAGGCCCTTAGTAGTATAAAGGAAGCAGAAAAGAATTTAAGCATGAAATTAGGAGGGCTACAAGGGGCTGTGAAATGTCCTTTTGCAAATAGGATTAAGGAGAATCCCAGGCACCTTGTGTACTTTAGTATAAAGAGGGTAGCTAGTGAAAGGGTAGGTTCTCTCAAAAACAAAGGAATGAATTCATGCTTGGAGCCAGGGGAAGTGGGTGAGGTTCTTAATAAGTACTTTGCATTGGTATTCACCAAGGAGAAGGATGTGGATGATGATAGGATTAGGAAGGGGTATGTTAATATTCTTAAACATGTTGATATTAAGGAGCTGGTGGTGTTGGGTGTCTTAAAACATTTAAGGTAGATAAGTCTCCAGGGCCTGATGAGAAACTATTCCAGGATAAGCTGGAGGAGGAACTGGAGGAGATTGCTGGGGTCTTGATGGAGAAGCTTTGTATCTTCTTTACCCAGAGGTGAGGTCCCAGAAGATTGAAGAAGAGCCACCGTTGTCACTTTGCTTAAAAAGGGCAACAGGATAATCCAGGAAATTATAAAATGGTGAGCCTTTCATCAGTGGTAGGTGTATTATTGGAGAAAACACTTAGGGACAGGATTTACTTGCATTTGGAAAAGAAAGGCCCTATTAACATGGCTTTATACAGGGGAGGTCTTGTCTCACAAACTTGAGCTTTTTTTTTGAGGATATAACGAAGATGATTGATAAGGGTAGGGCAATGGATGTTGTCTACATGAATTTTACTAAAGCACTTGACAAAGACCCTCATGGTAGTTGGTATTTTTCTGACTAGAGATCTGTGACCAGTCATGTTCTGCAAGGATCAAGTCAATAATTTGGATGAAAATGTAAGTGGCTTGATTAGTATGTTTGCAGATGATACAAAAATTGGTGGCCTTATGGATAATGAGGGAGGTTATCGAAGGATTCAGCAGGATATAGATCAGTTGGAAAGTTGGCAGAGAAATGGCAGATGGAGTTTAATCCAGTCAAATGTGAGGTGATGCATTCTTGGAGATCAAATGCAAGAGGAAAGCATACAGTAAATGGCAGGACCTTTAGGAGCATTGTTATACAGAGGGATCATGGGATGCAAGTTGATAGATCCCTGAAAATGGCAACATAAGTGATAAGGTGGTAAAAAAGCATGCTTGCCTTCACCGGTTAGAGCATTGAGTATAAAAGAAGTTGTAGCAAACTTTAGTTAGACCACATTTGGAGTATTGTGTGCAGTTCTGGTCACCATACTATGTGAAGGATGTGGAGGCTTTGGGAAGGTGCCAAAGAGGTTTACCAGGATGTTGCCTGGATTTGAGTGTATTAGCTTTCAGGAGAGATTGGACAAACATGGGATTGTTTTCTGAGGAATGGTCACCGGACCTAAAACGTTAATTCTGTTTTTTCCTTCACAGATGCTGCCAGACCTACTGAGCTTTTCCAATAACTATGTTTTTGTTCCTGATTCACAGCATCCGCAGTTCTATCGGTTGTTATGGGATTGTTTTAACTAGAGCGCTGAAGGCTGAAGGTGACCTGATAGAAATATATAAAATTATGAAAGGCATGGATAGGGTGTACAGAGTCTTTGTCCCAGGGTCAAATGTCAAATACTAGGGAACATAGTTTTAAGGTGAGAGGGAAAGTGTTTAAGGGTGCTGTGTGAGGAATGTTTTATTTACACAGAGTGGTAGGTGCCTGGAACTCACTGGCAGGGGAGCCAGGAGAAGCAGAACCAATAGCAATGTTTAAGAGGCACTTAGACACATGTACAGGCAGGGAATAGAAGGATAAGGACATGAGCAGGCAGCTGGAATTAGTTTAGAATGACAACATGGACGGCACAAACATAGTGGCCGAAGGACCTTTACCTGTGCTGTACTGTTCTGTATTCTTTATTCTGTGTTCTGTGTTCTGTGTTCTATTATCAAATGCCCCTATTTCTGTATGATTCCTTGGTGTGATGTGACGATCACACATTCTTCCTTGTTCATTTTCTGTTAACAATCAAACTCAGTGCTCACCTGCACTCCTGCCTTCTCTGTTAACTTTGATTCTCTAATTTCCATGCAACTGAACACCAGCCACCCTCCCTGGAGTATTCAGTTTAAAGCACTGTCTATAGTCCTAGTTATGCGTTTCACCAGAACTGTGCTGTCAGCATGTTTCAGGTGGAGTCTGTTCCATCAGAACAGTATTAATGCCAATGCACCATGAATTCGAACCCATTTCTCCCACACTAATCATAACCCTAATTGTCAGGTAATGTTCTTTCTGGAAGTCGCCTCTTCAGGGAGAAATCAATTTCTTGTTCTCTCTTCCTGAAGTGTATGTATGTTTGTGTGTTTTTGTTTTGGGTTATTCAAGGGAATAAATATTTATATTTCGTATTTATTGACTGTGTTTGTTAACCTGTTATTGCATCTTCATTGTACAAATTTTAATTTGATAATAAACCAATAACTTTATTAAAGAAGTATCAGAGATCGCTCCGCCCACTGCCTCCACAGCCAGCAGCTCCAGAGGAGACAGCAACACTGACCCCTGCCGAGTCTTCACCATCCCCCCAGACCTCCCACCCCTTACTGAGGACGAACAGTCAGTCCTCAGTAAAGGGCTCACCTTTGTCCCCCTCCACCCACATGTCAACGAATACCACTCACGCTTGGATATTGAGCAGTTTTTCCGCCGCCTCCGCCTCCACGCTTATTTCTCCAACCGCGAATCTAACCCTCCCTCTACTGACCCCTTCTCCCGCCTCCAACACAAGCCCTCCTCCTGGACACCACCCCAAGGCCTCCTACCCTCCCTCGACCTCTTCATCTCCAACTGCCGTCGAGACATCAATCGCCTCAACCTCTCTACCCCTCTCAAACACTCCAACCTCTCCACCGCAGAACGTGCAGCCCTCCGCTCCCTCCGCTCCAATCCCAACCTCACCATAAAACCCGCGGACAAGGGAGGGGCAGTCATAGTATGGCGCACTGACCTCTACATTGCTGAGGCCAGGCGCCAACTCTCTGACACCTCCTCCTACCGCCCCCTGGATCATGACCCCACCCCCGAGCACCAAACCATCATCTCCCAAACCATCCACAACCTCATCACCTCAGGTGACCTCCCACCCACCGCCTCCAACCTCATCGTTCCCCAACCCCGCACCGCCCGCTTCTATCTCCTTCCCAAAATCCACAAACCTGAATGCCCTGGTCGACCCATTGTCTCCGCCTGCTCCTGCCCCACCAAACTCATCTCCACCTACCTAGACTCCATTTTCACCCCCTTGGTCCAGGAACTCCCTACCTACGTCCGTGACACCACCCACGCCCTCCACCTCCTCCAGAACTTCCAATTCCCCGGTCCCCAACACTTCATTTTTACTATGGACGTCCAGTCCCTATACACCTGTATTCCCCATGCAGATGGCCTAAAGGCCCTCCGCTTCTTCCTGTCCCGCAGAACTGACCAATCCCCCTCCACCGACACCCTCATCCGCTTAGCCGAACTCGTCCTCACCCTCAACAACTTCTCTTTCAATTCCTCCCACTTCCTACAGACAAAGGGGGTGGCCATGGGTACCCGCATGGGCCCAAGCTATGCCTGCCTCTTTGTAGGTTACGTGGAACAATCCCTCTTCCGTACCTACACTGGCCCTAAACCCAACCTCTTCCTCCGTTACATTGATGACTGCATCGGCGCCGCCTCGTGCTCCCACGAGGAGCTCGAACAGTTCATCCACTTCACCAGCACCTTCCACCTCAACCTGAAGTTCACCTGGACCATCTCCAACACTTCTCTCTCCTTCCTGGACCTCTCTGTCTCCATCTCGGGTAACCACCTAGAAACCGATGTCCATTTCAAGCCCACTGACTCTCACAGCTACCTGGAATACACCTCCTCCCACCCACCTTCCTGCAAAAATGCCATCCCCTATTCCCAATTCCTTCACCTCCGCCACATCTGCTCCCAGGATGAGACATTCCACTCCCGTACATCTCAGATGTCCTCATTCTTCAAGGACCGCAACTTCCCCCCGACAGTGGTCGAGAACGCCCTTGACCGTGTCTCCCGCATTTCCCGTAACACATCCCTCACGCCCCATCCCCGCAATAATAACCAAAAAAGAATCCCCCTCGTCCTCACGTACCACCCCACCAACCTCCGGATCCAACGCATCATCCTCCGACACTTCCGCCATCTGCAATCAGACCCCACCACCAAAGACATTTTTCCCTCCCCACCCTTACCTGCCTTCCGGAGGGACCACTCCCTCCGCGACTCCCTTGTCCGCTCCACACTCCCCTCCAGCCCCACCACACCCGGCACTTTTCCCAGCAACCACAGGAAGTGCTACACCTGTCCCCACACCTCCTCCCTCACCCCAATCCCAGGCCCCAAGAAGACTTTCCACATCAGGCAGATGTTCACCTGCACATCTGCCAATGTGGTATACTGCATCCGCTGTACCCGTTGCGGCTTCCTGTACATCGGGGAAACCAAGCGGAGGCTTGGGGACCGCTTTGCAGAACACCTGCGCTCAGTTCGCAACAAACAACTGCACCTCCCAGTCGCGAACCATTTCAACTCCCCCTCCCATTCCTCAGACGACATGTCCATCCTGGGCCTCCTGCAATGCCACAGTGATGCCACCCGAAGGCTGCAGGAACAGCAAATCATATTCAGCCTGGGAACCCTGCAGCCCAATGGTATCAATGTGGACTTCACAAGCTTCAAAATCTCCCCTCCCCCAACCGCATCCCAAAACCAGCCCAGCTCATCTCCACCTCCCTAACCTGTTTTTCCTCTCACCTATCCCCTCCTCCCACCTCAAGCCCCGTCCCATCTCCTATCTCCTAACATCATCCCGCCCCCTTGACCCGTCCGTCCTCCCTGGACTGACCTATCTCCTCCCTACCCCCCCACCTACGCTCACCTTTACTGGCTCCATCCCCGCCTCTTCGACTTGTCTGCCTCCTCTCCACCTATCCTCTCCTCTATCCATCTTCTATCTGCCTCCCCCTCTCTCCCTATTTATTTCAGAACCCTCTTCTCCTCCCCCATTTCTGATGAAGGGTCTAGGTCCAAAACGTCAAGTTTTCCTGCTCCTATGATGCTGCTTGGCCTGCTGTGTTCATCCAGCCCCACGCCTTGTTAACTTTATTAAAGAAACCTAGTTGATAAAACTCTTTATTTATAATTAGAATATCTTCATGATATAGATATTTGTTTGACGAAGTTTCGTGTCTGGAAAAAGTATTTTCATTTTATGGTGTGACTGGTGGCGTAGTGGGACTGAAGAAATAACTGCACTTGCCCAGGCTCAGACATAACTACTTTCACTGTAATTTTTTGTTGAAGTATTTTGTTTGTTTCTATTGGATTTGCCTTGATGTAAGTTTTAGAAAAAAAATCAATTCCTTAGATGTGTCTTTACTATGCCATTCTAAAGGAACCATTACATCTGATGATTGCGTTTTTGCTTTGGTTTGCAACTGAATAGTTAGTGACAAAATGTTACTATCAGATTGTTTGAAAGAATGTTGTTGCTCTGACCAAGAGTTAATACTTGATTGAATCCAGTAAGTGCCACCCAGTGTGCTGATTTCATGAGAAATTGGTGGTGCAGAAAATAGGATTTTGTGGAAGACAGATTTAAAGCCAGGTCCTGCCAAGAGTCTTCGTAGAAATTTAAAGGCTGCATTAGCCAGGCAGAAAGGTGAGAATTTAAAGGAAAATTTGCAGCTCGTATGTGGGCATCACTGACATAGTACAAGGACATCATGAGGCATGGCTAGGGAAAATCTAAACTAATACGGCCCAAAGAGAAACTTGCATGTTCTAGAAGCAGAGAAACAGGAAAAATGTGAAGACAATCATCTAAAATAGACAGGTGTTGGGCAATTTTCAATCCAGAGAGGGTTTTCTAGATTGATACCAGGTATTGAGGGACTGTCTTATGAAGACAGGTTGAGTAGGTTGGGCCTGTATTGTCTGGAATGTAGACCTTGTTGATGCGTGGACAGGAGCAAATTACTGCAGATGCTGGAATCTGTACGGAATCAAAAGATGCTGAAAAATCACAACATCTTCAGCTCTGATGAAGAATAATCTAGACTCAAAACGTTAGCTTGCACTTTGTCCATGGATGCTGCCTGACCCTTACTAATGCGTACAAGTTTCTTGGGAGTCTTAGAGTAGATGCAGTCAGGTTTTTTTCTTCCAATTGTGGACCAGAGTGCATAATCTCAAAATAAGGCACCACACATTTAAGGAATAAAGAGAAGGAATTTCTTCTGTAATCGTTGTGAATCTGTGGAATTCTTTACCCCAGGCAGCTAACAGGGCTGGGTCGTTAAATATGTTCAAGACTACGATAGACATATTTTTAGCCAGTAAGGGAATCAAGAGTTATGGGGCAAAGACCAGGAAAGTGAAGCTGAGAATTGTTAGATCAGCTGTGATCTCACAGAATGGCAGAGGAGACTCAATGGGCTAAGTAGCCTACTTCTCCTTTGTCTTATAGTATTAACTGAGTAACATTGATCTGGTGTTGGAACCTTCAGGAGATTCCATTACAACCACAAAAGCATGAATCTCTTTTAGTAAAGCCCCAGGAAACCTCTTTGGAACCACAGCAAAGCATAGGAGAAACTGTTATTGATGCAAATAAAATTTTTTAAAGGAAGATAAAACACACAATTACACTAGGAAGCCATGGTTTCAATATTGCCACAAAGATTTCATTTCAGAGGTGGGCCCAACAGAACATCAAATTGGAGAAAGAATAATTGAAATGTAGAATAGCTTATAAACTGGATACTAAATCAGAAACTGAACAAGGAAATGCATTTCTGTACACAAATTGAAGTCTAGCAAATGATGTTGTTACTCAACAAGGGGTAAAAGAAGCAACAGACACATCCAAAATGATATTGAAAGGCTTTGATGATGATTTCAATCTCAAATAATAAAATTCCTGAACATCCATGATTTAACCAAAGAATACAGCATCCAGAGAGATCCATTGATGACTTGATTAATGATCTCAACAGATGAGTGGAGAGATGCAACCATGTCTTGCCAGATTTATTGTAGTTCTAAGAAGAGCTGACTCTGGAGAAAGCCATTCAGATGATATGTGAAGCAGAGGCCCATTAATCAATACAGATCAATCCTAAGGGGTGAAGATCAAATTTAAGAATGTAATAGATTTGAAAATCTCAAAGAATAAAACCACAAAAGGCACACGTGATATGCCAATATAGCAGGTAGGACAAAAACCAGATAATAAGATCCCTTGCAAGTGCTTCAAAGCAAAGAAACCACATGGGTGCAAGCAGTGCCCGCCTATTAAAACAATTGGTCACTTTCAGAAAATGTGCTGAAGCAGGACATAGCTACTGGAAACAAAAGACTCAATTAACAAGCCACACAAGGAGGTGAATGAGTTAGAACACTCTATACCAGAAGACAATCCAGATTTTTCCCAGCAGAAATTCTTTGTGCCTTCTCCCTTCCCTATTTCTGCAATCTGCCACAGTTTACGACTTTCTGAGTTATCTTGTGCTGTTTCAGTTATTGTCTCCTGAACATCCTAGTGCTCCTTAACACCTAACTGTTTGACCTCACTTTTGACCAATAACCCTAATGTCTCCTTTTGTGACTTCATGTCACCCTCTGTTTGGTAACATTCCAGTGAAGTACTGGGGCATTTAACGATTTTGAACATGCTATATCAATAAATGTTGTTTTTATGGCTCAGCCACTCAGAGCAGATTGGAGTTTGTGAACATTGAGTGGATGTTACCTGAAGGAAGTTAATAAATGTTTTGTGCAACCATCAGCAATGATTAGATTGGATGGCTGCAGAAAATCATTGTTGGAGGGAAAAAAGGAAATGTGAGAATTAATGAGAGTCATGCTTTTGTGCCTTTAATGGAGGTTTTTGCGCTTGCAGTGGAATCTCATGAAAAGGTATTTGCGTCAATTTGAAAATATTTTGATCATAAAAGATTAGTTAAGGCCTTTATCCTGAAATATTAGTGTATAAAATTAAAGCACATGGGATTGGGGAATAGTGTACTGAGACGGAGATTGAACTGGTTGGCAGACAGGAAACAGAGCAAGAATAAATGGGTCTTTCTCTGAATGGCAGACAGTGACTAGTGGGGTACTGCATGCATCAGTACTAGGAATGTAGCTGTTCACAATTTAGTTGAGGGAACTAAATGTAAAAGCTCCAAATTTGAAGATAATACAGAACTGAGTGGGGGAGTAAATTGTAAGGAGAGTGCGGAGATGCTTCTGTGTAATTTAGATAATCTGAGTGAGTGGGCAAATGCAGTATAATGTGAATAAATGTGAGGCTATCCACTTTGGTAAGAAAAATAGGAACGCAGATTATGTGGCTATAAATTGGGAGAGGGGACTATGCAATGCGATCTGGGTGTCCTTCCGAAGGTAAGCATGCAAGTGTAGCAGACGATAAAGAAATTAAATGGTATCTTGGCTTTCATGGCCAAAGGATTTGAGTACAGGAGCAGGGATGTCCTGTGCAATTATTCAGGACCTTGGTAAGACCGCACCTGGAATATTGTGTGCAGATTTGGTCTCCTATTTGATGATGGATTCTTGCAATGGAAGAAGTATAGCAAAAGCACAGATTCCTGGGGTGGCGGGACTGATGTACAAAGAGAGGTGAATCGATTAGGGTTATGTTCACTGCAGGTCAGAAGAATGTGGAGGATTTCACAGAAACAGTAAAATTCCCAATGCAGTTTAGTACCTACATCAAATGGACCGCAGCGGTTCAAGAAGGCAGCTCACCAACACTTTCTCAAGGGTGACTGGGGACGGGCAATAAAAGCTGCTCAGCCAGCAACGCCCACATCCCAAAAGTGAATCAACAAAAAGATGGAGTCCTGAACCAGAGGTTACATAGTTAACAATATCAAGTAATCATTTAGGATTAAGAAGAGGAGAAGTTCCTTCACCCAGAGAGAGAGTGCTAAACCTGTGAATTTGCTACCACAGAAAGCAGTTGAGGTCAAAACATTATCTGAGTTCAACAAAGAGTTGAACATAGCCCTGAGAACTCAAGGGATCAAGGATATGAGGGAAAGTTGGAACAGGCTATTGAGTAAGGTGATCAGTCATGATCACAATGAATTTTGGAGCAGGTTTGAAGGGCCATTTGGCCTCCTCTTATTTTCCTTTCTACTTTAAAATATATTCACAAATTATTCTTCCACATATTCCAGTTTCTACTTTCACACCAGGTGATATCTTTTTCTATGTTTAACTTTAAAGAGGCGATTTGATTTTGGTACATTTTGTTTCTGGGTTAAGTCTATGAGAATTGTTGAATGTGATTGGTTCTTTGAACAGCTTCATGACATCGCTGTCCTAATTGGATGGTACTGCAATCAATTATACACTAAAAGAGGCAATGCTGTTGCCACAGAGACCACAAGATCTCTCAGCGAGGCAAAGTCTGTAACGTATATCGTTGCTGAAAAGTCCAGGCTGATGTTTCAAATGTTCATTGTAATAATAACCACATTTCTTTATTTTTAATTGAATTTCTAAGCATCTGGCTTGAACATGTTTTATTGCAGCTAAAATGATATGCTTATATAAATATTGTTTTTGTGCAGTGAAGAGCTACGCAAAGAAGCACGTCAGATAAAACGTGAACTATTGGCAGCAAAACAGAAGAAGTTAGAAATCCTTAAAAAGGAAGATGAACCACAAGGTAAAAAAAACATACTTCTGCCTATTCCTGAGATTTCTAATTTGTATGACTACATTCTAGAAATGAGCAAAAGTTTAAATGTGATTCAGCCCTCGCAATTGGCTGAGCGTCCCTGCTGCCACCACCCAGAACAGCACCCTGTTCCATTTGCCACTTGGGAATTTAAATCAAACACTAATCAAGTCATCTAATCAAGCATCTGGGCTCATATCCAACAGTGATTTCCTTGCAACTTACAATTTAGTATATGGTGTTCAGTTCCAGCAATGCAATCTTCTGTATTTCTCTTAAATTAATTTGTGGACTGAGGACTTCACTGACTAGGCCAGCATTTGTTGCTGTGTCTAATCCTCCTGGAGAAGGAGTTGGCGATGGCGAGCTGCTTTCTTGACCCACTGCTATCTTTAGAATGTAGAGATATAGTGCTGTTTGGAGGGGAGTTCGAGGATTTTGACCCAGCAACTTGAAGGAACGGTGATATAGTTCGAAGTCAGGCAGTGTAGCTTGGAGGAGAATTTGCTGGTGGTAGTCTACTACTCTTGTTCTTCTAGATGGTGGAGGTTGCAGGTTTCCAACATGCTTTTTGAGGTGCCTTGGTAAGTTGTTGTAGTGTGTCTTGTAGATGGTACTCACAACTGCTAGCTTTTAGGGTCTTAATGCATATTCCATCCTCTAAGGAGCAGAATGGGCAGATAGTTATATGTTCAGCAGCCAACCTCTAAACCTTTGTCAACAGCTCCGCCAAGGCATGCAAGAGCATGGGCCTTGTAATAAACACTCATAAAATCCTCTACCAACCTGCTGACACATACTGCACCTGCACCGCATTGGCTGCAGTTTTTTTTTTAGGTATTTATTTTACTCAGGCCTTTTCCATTCATACTCAACATCTCCACCAGCGATCTGGGCATTTGTCCAATAATGACCATTTCATTCATAGGCTATTCTGTTTAATTTCTGTCTTGTATTGTCGTTGTCTAGAGTGTAATTTAACCTTTACTTTTATCGTGAATTACTCTATTATGTACTGCTGACTGTCTCTCCTGAGTAACTAATTCTTACTATTTTCTTCCCCATTTATGCCTTTACCGCAACACTGACCTTGGTAATACCATTGTTGCATACCTTAGGTCCTAAAAAGAACATAATTCTCCATTTTTAATCAGTAACCAATTTCCTAAAGTGCTCTGATACTTCTTGAATGTTGTAATTTTATTAGCAAGCTTTCCAGAAAGTACCATACCTAACACTTTTTGAAAATCCATATAAACAAGCATAGTGCATTTGAATAGCAAAATGCTATTCATTTCAGGGATGGTCCATGCCAGACATTATCAGGAAGTTAGTTGGGGCTTTTGTGCAGGTACTATAAGTATATAGAGTAGGTAAATTGTGACGCCAGCTAGCATCCAATGCTGGTTTTGTGCCAGGCCTCCCATTCGAGCTATTATTGTGAAATTTTTTTTTTGTTCACTCGAGATAGCCTTCCCTCTTAATTAAACAGATGCTCAACTGGCATCTCAACAGTGCAAAGGATTGACCCCCACAATGCTAATTAAAGGGAGGGCAGATCTCCAGACATCAGGAAGGCAGAAAAGATTTTGAACTTATGGCTATGAGAAACAACACTCTCCACAGAAAGAGTGAAGCCTTAGCCATCAAAAGGATGTGGTAGAGTGATGATGAACAGGAAGGACACCAAAGTAACGACCTCAGCATAAAACGTACTACAAAAGTTAAAGCTACCGGAGTTTATAAACAATGTGTTGTTACAACATGGGGCCAGCAAGTATATCATGAAAAGTCACCATAGACCCAGAGGATAGCTCTGATATTAAAGAAAGAGAGACAATTGATGGTGGTTTAACCTGAGGCTCACCATGCCTCAGGCGAGGTACAAGATTGAGAAGATGGAACCTTCATGGTGACCTCAAATAGTGTGGGAATTGAACCCACTAGCCAACCGAGCTAACTGACTGCTGGATCAGCTAAATCAAGTCAGCTTTCCTGTCCCTGTATTCACAACACAGTAAAATTAAAACATTCATTGACTCTCAAAATTGCCCCAATGATTTCTAACCAGAATTGCAAATAATGGGTATCAGACACCAAATTTATATTTAAACAAAAATTAGCAATTTATTAATACTGTAACTTTAGCAGAGCAAAACTATACGAGGTAATATAATTAATGGCTATGATTTAAACCCAATCTACTTTGAACATAACCCCACTCCACATAGACAGACATAGTTAAAGGATAAATTAAAAGGGAAAAAAAAATCTAATTAACCAGTTCACTTGAGCAGTTTCAGCAATGCATAGTATCTTTGACTCTGGTCAAAGCAAATGGCTTCCAGTAGGTTCTGAGGTGTATATCTTATAACTGGGATTCTTTTCTCAAGCGTGCAATAATTCTTTTACCGAAGGATAACCAGAGAGCAACCAAAACTACTACCAGCAACTTTCACAGCCAACGCCTTTCTTTCTAAAAACACAGTTCAAACTAGGCCAAACTTTGGTTTTTCTTTCTGTTTTTTCCAACAAACTCTTTGTTAAACTGGTTGTCTCTGGCATCCCTCTGATTGCTCCTTTTAGTATCCAGGCATTAAGCATAATGCATCTGTGGAGCCAAAACGTCTACGGTGTCGTTTGAACAATAATTAACCATTCTTATTTGTAAAACAAGCTGTTGCTCACAGTCCCTTGGTCACCTCCAATTCTCAGCTCAGAGTTCCAACCAAAAGTGGAAAAAAAAACTCTCAACAGTGTGCCAAAGGAGACTCTTAGAACCGAAACTGAGCATCAGTGAACAGCTTATTGCTGTGTAAATGCAGCTTGATTGCCTAGCCAGGATGTCTTCCATCAATTTGCTGACAATCAAGAATGAGCCAATAATTAGCTGATTGGATTTGTCTTGACAAATACTGAGGCAGTTTTCTACTTTGTTAGTTAGATAGGTGCATTCCAATAGTTTGGCCATGTTGTGGCCAGTTTTGGAGCACATGTTTTCGGTACTACCGCCAGACTATTGTCAGGGCCAGTAATCTTTGTAGTATCCAGTGCCTTCTGCCGTTTCCTGATATACCATGGAGTGAATTGAAATAGCTGAAGACTGGCATTGGTGATGGAAGGAGGCTGCATTGTTTCATGCACTCATTGTTTTAGTCATTGAGGCTGGTCAACATATTAAGAGAGTCACATTTTCCAGGGATACTTTCCTCTCAACCAACACCATCAAAAATCACACAATATACTGCAGAGCTAGAAATGTGGAAAAAGAGACAAAAAGAAATGCTGGAAAATCCAGCAGGTCAAACAGCATCTGCAGAGAGACAGAGTTAACATTCAGAAAAGTTATCAACCTGATATGTTAACTTTATACCATCCACTGATGCTGGCTGACCTGTTGAGTGTTTTTTTTTATTTAACCTATTTTTCCTAATCAACCTGCTCAAAGACGTTATTGCGTATCTCTGGAGCAGATGAGACTTGAACCCAGGCCTCTAGGTCCAGGGGTTTGAACACTACTATTGAGTGTTTTCACTATTAGTGACAAATTAATTAATTGTCCCAATTTGTATTTGTATGCATCACCTGTGGCTTGTTGACACATGTTTTTGAGTCAGAAGTTTGGGAGCTCAAGTCCTTTGATGGTATTCAGACAGTGCTACGCTGTTGGAAGTGCTATCTTTAAGGTGAGGTGCTGAACTAAGGCTGGTCTGCACCCTCAGGTGGAGAGGAGAGATGCTATGCCATCATTTTTAAGACAGGCAGAGGAGTTAAATACTAAATAAAAACCAAAAGAACTGCAGATGCTGTAAATCAGGAACAAAAACAAAGTTGCTGGAAAAGCTCAGCAGGTCTGGCAGCATCTGTGGAGGAGAAAATAGAGTTAACGTTTCGGGTCCGGTGACCCTTCCTCAGAACCTTCTGAGGAAGGGTCACCGGACCCAAAACGTTAACTCTATTTTCTCCTCCACAGATGCTGCCAGACAGGCAGAGGAGTTATTCTTTGTGGCTTGGCCAATATTTATCCTTCAATCAGTATCATCAAAACACATTATCCAGTCATGTCCACATTGGCATTTATGTAAGCTTGAAGTGTCATTGCCACATTTCCTACGTTATAGTAGCGACTGCATTATAAGAGTACTTCATCGATAAAATGTACTTCAAAATTTTCTGAGGCACAATATAAATGCAAGTAACTTGAGAGGCCATCAAACTGAAAAATTAACTGTTTCTCTCCACAGATATTGCCTGACCTGCAGCATTTATTGTTTGATTTCAAATTTCCAGTGTCTGTGGTATTTTACTTTTGGGTTAGACATAAATGCAAATCTAGTTTACTTTCATTTGCAAAACTTTGCTGTGTGAGAATTGAATGCTTTGTCAACAAAACAACAGTGACTGTATTTGTAAAACAGCTTACGGAATTTTAAGAAACTTTGGCTGAGTTCATTCTGACACACACCTTACAAGTCTCAAAACTGTTGAGATTAATCTGTGCTTACTCATTTGAACATAGGGACTATGAGCAGAAATATGCCATTCGGGCCCTCAAACCTGCTCCACTATTCAATAAGATCACAGTTTATCTGTTATGTTTTGAATTCCACACTCCACATTCCCACCTACCATCAGAAACTTTTAATTCTATCATCTAGCAAAAATCTACCTACCTCTACCTCAAAAATAATTTTCTAAAAAATGATCCTGCCTTCATCACCTTCTGCGACAGAATTCCAAAGTCACACAACCCTCTGGGGGGATAAAAAAAGTATTCGCCTTATTTCTGTATGGGCCCAATTTACTTAACCTGTCATTGTAGCATATCCTTCTCATCTCAGCAACTAGTCCAGTGAAGTTTTGCTGTAATTCCTTGAAGTATGTTGCAAGTATACCTAGCAAATTGTTCCTTAAATACAGAGACCAAATCCGTACCTAATGCTCCACGTGTAGTTTTAACAAAGTCCAGTACAATTGTAGCAAAAAAATTCTTATTCCTCTGCTCCAGTCCCCTTACAATGAAAGGCAATATGCATTTGCCTTTTTAATTGCTTCATATGCTTGAATATAACTTTATCAACACCTTGTACGAGTATACCTAATTCCCTCTGAAGTGATATTCACAAGTTTCACAACTTTTCAAAACATTTTACTTTAATCACTTTCGCCAACAGGTGAGATTCCTATTCTTCCTACCAATATCATACTCCAACTGCCGTTGCCTATTTACTTAACCTGCAACACTTTGCAGGTTCTTAGTGACTTTGTCACATCTTGCATTCTCATCTAAATTTGCAATGTCAGTATTGCGTTACTCTGTTTTTACAAATCATCACTATAATTGTAAACAGCTGTGACTCTAGCACCAGTCCTTTAGGAATTCTATTAGCCACAACCTATCAATTTGAAAATGCCCTGCTTAATCCTACTTTATACTTTCTGACCATTAACCAATCCTGTAATCCCCTAAATCCATGAGTGTCTATCTTGTATATTAACCTTTGCATGGCACCTTAGCTAATGCCTTTGAGAAATGCAAGCAATACTGCATCTGCTGGTTTTCCTTTATCCAACCTGCTAGTTACTTCCACAAAAATTTGAATAAATTTTTCAAGTGGTTTAGTGTGTAGTCTGAAGTCTTTAAAATTTGTAATGGTAAAATGACGAAATCATATTTGTCTTAGCTGATTTTACATATCCCTGTTCCAGTTTTAGGGTTCTTTTACAAAACACATTGTAGTGATTGTAATGAGGTCAGCCAGGTGGACCTCATAGAATTAGTTCCCCGACTGGGGCTGTTAATCTGGTCCAATCAGAGAGCCCTAGTTGACAGATGAGAACAGGAGTGTCAGATGTTCTGCTCACTCTGAGAGTTGGATCAATGGCAGGGACAGTCTGCGTGTAAATAAAAGGTGACTTGGTGATGGGGTACCAGCCTCAATGGAGTTATTTCAATGGCAATAAGAGGAAAGCGCTCCTGAAGAAACTCACTTACAATGGTTGTTTTTGAATTGGGGAAAACATTTCTGGTATCATGCCATTGTTTGGGAAGCTTGACACATTCGATCCCGCCGTCTAAAGACTGGGTCCAGTATGTGGAAAGAATGAGTTTTTTTTCCCAGAACAAATGACATTGGGGCAGATGAAAAACAACACATAATTCTCCTGACAGCTTGTGGACCTGGAGCTTTTTCGATTATTAGGAGCCTAACTTTCCCTGAGGCACAAGATACTAAAATCTTTCAAGAGTTATTGGGTTTAGTTAAGGAATATTATGATTCAAGTCCTCCTCTAATTTTGAAACACAATCCATTTTACTTGGCAATTCGATAACCAGGGGAATCAGTGTTGGGATTTTTGATGATATTAAGATAACTGACCGAGATATGTCACTTTGTTTAACCATTAATGAAATGCTAAGAGACCATTTGGTTTGTGCAATCAACGGTGTAATCATGGAAAAGCATCTACTAGCTGAAGCCCAATTAGACTTCAAACAGGCACGACACTGGCTTTATCATTGGAAAGTGCGGCATTTGGCGTATGTGAGTTGCAGGGTATTCCAGTGGAAGTGCACACCTTTGCCAGTCCAACTGACCTTGAGAACACCATTTGAGTAAAAGTAATTGTGTAGCCTCACTCAGGACATATCGTGAACAGAAGGACTCTAGGTCAGCTCACAACAAGGCCAAGCCTTTATGATCTGGAATGGCAAGCCATTGTAGTTGCTGCAAGTATGTGAACTTGACAGCAAAAGAGTCCCACTAGACCTAAATTCAGTTAGAGAACTCATAGGTCAGTATTCAGGAGAGTGCGCAACCTGGAAAGTCTATCTACATCTGGTTTGGAACCGTGAAATTGTTTAGCAACATCCAAAATGGTACCAATCAAACTAAGCTTCTGGTTAAATGGCCACCAGGTTTGAATGGAGGTTGATACTAGCGCAGCCATTTCAGTTATTGCAGAACCAGTTTTTAATGAAATTTGCTATGGACTCCAACCCTTAAGTTTGCGCAAGACCTCGGATAGACTGAGAATCTATACTGGGGAGCTTTACAGATTAAGGGTACAACTTCACTTCCAGTCTCTCAAAAAAAGTAGCTGGTTCAGTTACCACTGACTGTAGTAAAAGGCTTGGGTCCAAGCTTGATGGGCAAAGTTGGTTGAGAAAGATTCACCTAGATTAGCTAAACATTTTTTGTCTAGAAAATGGTTGCCTGAATGAAGTCCTAGTTAAAACCTGGAAGTTTTTCAGGAAGGCCTAGGGACTATCAAGGAACCAAGGCCACCTTACATGTTCAATTAAAACCGAAAGAACTGTGGATGCTGTAAATCAGGAACAAGAACAAAGTTGCTGGAAAAGCTCAGCAGATCCTGAGGAAGGGTCATCGGACCCGAAATGTTAACTCTGTTTTTCCCTTCACAGATGCTACCAGACCTGCTGAACTTTTCCAGCAACTTTTGTTTTTGTTCCACCTTACATGTTGACCAGGAAGCAATTCCACAATTCTGCAAGGCCCACCCAGTAGCCAAATGTAGAGGCAGAAATCAGAAAACCAGAAAGCTAAGGAATCATTTTGGGCATTGTCAGCCTGTGCAATTTTTCAGTGAACAATGGAGAACATATTACAAGGTCTACCCCAGGACGCCATTCATCTAGATGACATGCTAATAGCAGGGTAGACCAATAACGGGCACTTAGAGAACTTGGACACATTCATAAGGCATTTCTCCCAGTTGGGTGTTTGCCCTAGAGGGGAAAAATGTGTGCTCCAGGCACTCCGAGTGACCTACTTGGGCTATAAAGTCGAGAAGACCAGGTTATACTTGATGGAAAATAAGGTGAGGGTGAAAGGTGCCCCACCTCCCGAGTCTGTAACAGAGCTTAGGTCTTCCCTTGGTCTGGTGAATTACTACAGTAAGTTGATACATAACCAGGCCTCCAAGCTGAGTCCTTTGCACCAACTCTTAAAAAAGGGTCAGCCTTGGAAATGGTCACGTAGGCAAGCCATGGCTTTCAGCGAAGTGAAGAAACAGCTATCGTCCTTTAAGATGTTGGTACACTATGATCCCAAGCGAGGTCTGGTATTGACATCTGATGCCTCCCCATATGGCATCCGGGTAGTGACCCAGTGAAGAGGAATACCCAACAGCATATGCATCCAGGACTTTGGATAATGCAGGACGTAAATACACCCAGACAGAAAAGGAAAGTTTGGCAGTCATATTTGGAGTCAGGAAGTTCCATCAATATTTTTATGGATTTAAATTTTTAATAATAACAGCACACAAACCCCAGATAGATCAACTTAAAGAGAACTGAACAGTGCCTACCAACGCTTCAGGCCAAATTCATTGGTGGGGTCTATTGCTAAGGGGGTTATGAACAAGTTGGAACACCTTTTGGGAGACCAAGTAGCAAATGTGGATGAATTGAGCCGTCTCCTGATGGCAGATACAACACCGGTGGTACTGCCACTGAAAGATTCCGAAATGGTTTAAAATTTTTTGGACACAGTTCTGATCATGACTGACAATATCAGAGTTCGGACACAGGAAGATCTGGTCTGGGCAAAACTGAACCAGCTGGTGGTGATGCGAGAAACTAAAGGACCATCACAGTCAGGACTGAAGTCTTTTTGGACCCGGCGAGACCCAATGTGCGCATCTTTGCACTGTGCACTTTTTTTAGTGGGGAGCAAGAATGATTGTCCTGTGCAAAGCTCACCGCCAGATACTGGCTGAACCCCACCAGGGTCATCCAGGGATTTCCAAAGCCAAGATGTTCATGAGAAGTTGTATCTGGTGGCCAAGAATGAATGCCAACAATGTTGCATTGGTGGGGCAGTGCCCGGATTGATTGATTTTTATTGTCACATATACTGAAATACAGTTAAAAGCTTTGTTTACCAGCGATACAGGCAGATCATGGTAAACAAAGAATGAACAGATCAAAAAGACTTAAAGGCATACCAGTTACATGGCACAGGGCGTGCACTAGGCGAGATCAATGTTAGCAAGATAAGCGTTATTTAAGGCCAGAGAGTCCATTCATCAGTCTGATAATGGCCAGGAAGAAGCTGTTCCTGAACCTGCTTGTGCGTGTTTTCAGCTTCTGTATCTTCTGCCTGACAGAAGGGATTGTAGAAGATCACTACTGGAGTGTGATGGGTCTTTGATGTTGGCTGTCTTTCTGCAGCAGCGAACTGTGTAAGTGAAGCCCATGGATGGAAAGTTGGTTTCCGTGAAGGTCTGTGACATTACCTTCTGTGGTTTCTTATAGTCCTGAGCATAGCAGTTGCCATTCCAGGCCATTATGCACCCGGACAGTATGCTTTCAATGGTGCATCTGTTGAATTTGGTGCGTGACCTTATGGACAATACCAAGTTTCCTGAGCTGCCTAAGGAAGAAGAGGCGTTGTTGTGCCTTCTTGACTGTCGCATCTACATGGGAAGTCCAGCATAGGTTGTCGGTTATCGTCACTCTGAGGAACTTGATGCTCTTCACTCTCTCAACCTCCGTTCTATTGATGTTGAGTACCAACAAGGACAAAAATTACTGCCTGCAGCTCCCCCACGTTCGTGGGAACGGCCAGGTAAACCCTGGACTTGGTTACATGTCAACTATGCAGGTCCTTTCATTGGCTCAATGTTCTTGGTCATTGTGGATGCTCACGCAAAGTGGCAGGACACGTATGGAAGTTATTCATCAAACACGGGTTGATAATAGAAAAACTGCATGCATTTTAGGGTAGCTCAGTTGTTAGCACTGCTGCCTCGCAGTGCCAGGGTCCAGGATTCAATTCCGCCCTCAGGTGACGATCTCTGTGGAGTTTGCATGTTTGCCCCATGTCTGTGTGGATTTTTTCCGAACACTCCAGTTTCCTCCCACAGTGCAAAGATGTGCAGATTAGGTGGAATGGCCATGCTAAATTGCCCGTCGTGTCCAGAGGTGTGCAGGCTAGGTGGATTAGCCATGGAAAATGTAGGGTTACAGGGATAGGATAGGGGGTTGGTCTGGGTGGGACGATCTTCGAAGGTTCAGTGTGGACTCAATGGGTCGAATGTCCTGCTTCCACAGTGTAGGGATTCTATGATTCCATCTTTTGTAATACACAGACTTCCAGAAGTGTTGTTTACAGATAATGGGCAATCGTTTACCAGTAGAGAATTTGAGTATTTCCTAAAGTCAAATAGTATTCGCCATGTAAGGACAGTTCCGTACCATCCATCATCCAATGGTCTGGCAGAAAAAGCAGTCTGAAATTTCAAGGCAGACTTAAAGAAACAGCCTACGGCTTCACTCAATACCAAACTGCCCCAGTTCCTATTTGATTACAGGACCACCCCTAATGCACCTACAGGGGTCGCTCCAGCAGAGTTGTGAAGACTCCGCACCAGGTTAAATTTGTCTTCCCGGACTGGGGTTGGGGGAGGGTGATGGTTTGGGTGAAACAACATCGGGAACGTCAGTGCTGGATAAAAGATTCCGCTAAGCAAGAGACAGTGTACAAAGTTTGTGGAGGAGTTGCGGGAATGGCCCTGCATGGGTAAGAAGCATGGTCGATGTCAGGTCCAGTGACATATAAAGCTTGGGCAGGTGCGACGGTCCCGAATAAGTATGTATGAAAGCTATTAGTCTCTTCTAACAAGACTTTGTTCAACTCCTCTGCCATTTCCTGGTTCTTATTATTTCTCCAATCTCATTTAGTAAAGTGTCTACATTCACTTGGTCTCTCACTTCCTTTTCGTATATTTAAAAATGCTATTGCTGTCCGTTTTTGATATTCTTTGCTAGTTTACCATCAAAGTTTTTCTCCCACTAATTGCTTTCTTGCACAACACCGCCCCGACCCCCCGCCCCCTACACTCCCTGTATTCCATAAGGTCCTCTGATTTGCTCCCTTTGTAACTGCTAAAAGCCTCTCTATCCTTATTATTATCCTCAGTCCTGAATATTCCTCAATATCCATGGTTCTCTGGGCTTGGTGCTCCTACATTTTACCCTAAAAGGAAGATGTTGGGGTCTGTACTCTCTGTTTCCTTTCTGAATGCAACATGGCGTCCCCTCTGTTCTGTTGTAGATTTTCACGCAAGTTGCTGTTCCATGTTTCCAGTCTACGTTGGCCAGATCCTGCCTTATTTTAAGAAAATATGTCTTCTTCCAATCTCAGACCATTCTTTGCCATCTGTTTACTTTCTCATAACAAACTTAAATTGTCGTATTATGTTCTGGTCACTATCACTTATATGCTGTCCCACAGCCACCTCAAACAACTGCTCAGCTTTGACCCCCAGAATTACCTGAATACTTTTCAGGTATTGGACCTTCTATAATCTCCTGAATGTTTTCAAAAAATCCACTCCTTCTTAAATCCTTTTACACAATGATTATTCCAATTAGTGTTGACTAAGTTGAAATCCTCTAATATGGTGACCCTGTTATTATTTCTACATACCTCTGTCTACATATCTGCTGCTCTATTGCCAGCTGACTGTTTGGGCCCGATAATACACTTCCAGTTATGTGGCTGCACCCTTTTTTTTGTTCCTAAACTCTACCCACAAATCGAGATATTGTCTGTCCTTCCTGCAGTAAGTAACTTTATTAATAATGTGATACAGCCTTCTCTTTTGCATCCTCCCCTGTCTGCCATGAAGATCTTATACCCCAGAATATTGAATTGCCTGTCCTGCCCCTCCCTCAACCACGTCTCTGTGATGGCAACAATATCATAATTCCACATGTCAATCCATGCCTATAACTCCTCTGTCTTACCGATAATATTCCTCATATTAGAGGCCATCCAGTCTTACCTACTCGCTTGAAACTTAACATGGCTGAATGGTGTCTGTCTTGGTTCCCTTACTATAGTATTGCTGTGTCCTTAATGTACTGTAGCTCTGTAAACCAACCATCCCCCTGCCCCACCCCCACCAAACTAGTTTAAAATCCTCCCAACAACACAAGCACTAGCTTTCTGCTAATCTCTTATCCCCATCCGCTGCAACCAACACTACCCCCATCCCTTTCTAATAACCCTTATTTAAGTTTAGCAGAGCTGTTTCCAACCCAAACTGGAATGTTACATTCTACCATGATATATGTACTGTTTCCTGGGGGATCTTTTACTCTTGATATCATATTAAAATTGCCTCATTATAAATAGTTAAATCCAAAATAGCCTGACCCCTGGCTGGATATGCAATGTATTGTCCTGGCAAGCTGTTCCGAATACACTCTATTTTCCTCATAGCTTTGTCTGTCAATCTGATTATCCAAATCGACACGAAGATGAAAGTCACCCATAATTAATATGTTGCCTTTTAATCCAAGTCCTTATTAACTGCTGACTTTTTTTCTCTATCTCATCATATAACTACTGTTAGAGGGCATATAGCCGACTCCTACCAGTATCATTATTCGCTTTTTTTTTAAACACCATAGTTTAGTTTAACATCTGTTGTTTGCAAAATGTAAAATCAATTATCAAGGAAGCAATATCAGGACATTTGGAAAGACAAATCACTATCTGTCAGAGTCAGCATGGTTCTGTGAAGGGCAAATCATGTTTGACTAATTTGCTAGAGTTGTTTGAAGATGTAACAAGCAAATTGGATAATGGGGATCCTGCAGATGTAATATATTTGGAATTGCGGAAAGCTTTTGATAAAGTGCCACACGGAAGGTTAATTCACAAGGTTGGATCACATGGAATTAGGTTGGATAGGTGACTGTCTTCTGTCCATCAGCCAGAGTCGAGATAAATAGGTTTCTTTCTGGATGGCAAGGAGTAACTAGTGGGGTGCCACAGGGTTCAGTCCTTGATCCCAGCTATTTAAAATCTACATTAGTGACTTGGGACAGAAGGGTCTGTAGCCAAATTTGGGGACGACACAAAAATGCACGGGAGGTAAATTGCAATGTGGAAATAATAACCTTACAAATGGATATTATCTAAATGGGGAGAGACTTCGGGATGCTCTGATGCAGAAGGATCTGGGTGTCCTCGTTCATGAGTCGCAGATAGCTAGCATGCAGGTACAGCAGATAAGAAAGAAAGTGAATGGAATGTTGGCTTTTATAGCTAAAGGGATAGAATGTAAAGGCAAGGAAGTATTGTTGTGACTGTACAAGGCATTGGTGAGACCACACCTGGAGTATTATGCACAGTTTTGGTCCCCTTATTTGAGGAAAGATGTAGTGGCATTGGGGGCAATTCAGAGGAGGTTCACTAGATTGATCCCAAAGATGAGGGGTTTGTTTTATTGAGAGATTAAACAGTTTAGGCCTATACTCTCTGGAATTTAGAATGAGGGGAGATCAAATTGAGGTATTCAAGATGATAAAAGGTATAACTAAAATAGACATGGAGCAGATGCTTCCTCTTATGGGGCATTTTAGGACAAGAGGTCATAGCCTTAGGATAAGGAGTAGTAAATTTAAAACAGAGTTGAGGAGAAAACTACTTCTCAAACGAGTTGTGAAATGTGCTGTCCCGAAGTGCGGTCGATGCTGGGACAGTGAGTAAATTTAAGGAGGGGTTAGACAGATTTTTAATAAGTAATGGGTTGAAGGGTTATGGGGAGAGGGCATCAAAATGGAGGTGAGGAGCCTATCAGCCATGAATGAATGGTGGAGTACACTTTGATGGGCTGAGTGGCCTAATTCTGCCGCTACATCTTATGAACCATAACATAAGATGTAGTAGCAAAAGAAGGCCATTCTGCCCAACAAATGTTGCCTCAAGTAAAGAATCATTAATATTTCCATGTTATCAATTTCCCTTGTTTGAACCTATTGGTGCTGTTTTTCCATGTTTTGACACTATTCCTTCTTGTCCCTCTTTGGGTATTTTCCAAATAGCTGTCTGCAATGCTTCCATGTCCTTTTGGTTTGTAAGGCTATATTTCCCCTCACTGAGTCCTGAATCTCAAGCTCTTAATTGCTCCCTGTGCTAATCTAAATCTCAATTATAGGCTTGTCTCATGCACTGGTCTCTTCACTGTTCAGGATTAATTTCATATTAGTATACTCAAATTTATATTCTTTTAAATTCCACAGTAGCACACTTGCTACAGAAAAAAATATGGAGAGCAGCTAATTGTGTCATTTATACAATCAAGCACTCAACGTTATATCAGCTTAAACAACCTTACAGGTATGGCACAGATTAAAAGTTTAAAATTTTTTAAAATCCGTACAGTGTGGAAACAGGCCCTTCGGCCCAACAAGTCCACACTGAAACTCAAGAGCATCTCACCCAGACTCATCCCCCTATAACCCACCTAATCTACACATCCCTATGGGGAAGTTAGCATGGCCAATTCACCTAGCCTGCACATCTTTGGACTGTGGGAGGAAACCGGAGCACCCAGAGGAAACCCACGCAGACATGAGGAGAATATGCGAACTCCACTCAGACAGTCACCTGAGGCTGGAATCGAACTCGGATCCCTGGCGCTGTGAGGCAGCAGTGCTAACCACAGAGCTGCCATGCCGCCCCAAATGATTCGTAGTATTGACCAGATACAATTAAATAAATGTATGGCAACATTCGATATAATTTTTTTTTGAAGTATTTGCCAACTTTCTCACTGAAATGAAATCCTGTAGTCTTTGGCTTTTCGTTTTCTAAGCTTATTTATGTTTAAATTTGTTATTAAATATCGGAACACTTTTTTCAAAATCAGACAGTGGATAATAAGAATTACATCTTATAATGTGGTAGTGCCAATTCTGGCTTCATCTCATAGAAAATAGAAATCAATTAAAATGGTCAGTAAAAGTTGCTAATTTGCATAAGTAATAAAGCTACTCAGATAAAAACAAAGATCTACAATTGCTGGAGATCTGAAAGAAATACAAACAGAAATCACTGGGGAAACTCAGCAGGTCTGGCAGCATCTGTGGAGAGAAAACAGTTAGTGTTGGAGTCCAGTGACCCTTCTTCAGAACTGATAGCGGCTAGGAAAAGATGATATTTATGCTGGTTGGGGAGTTGGGGGAATGGTGGGGAAGAGACAAGGAAGGAGTGAGTGGATAGGTGAAGACAGCCTAAAGAGTGAATAAAAGGATGGGCAGACAATGGGATTGGTGGTAGTGAGCCAAGAAAGAAAAGAAGCTAAATAGATGATAATGGGGACCAAGAATAATTGAAAATGGGCTGGCTGTGCTGGAAGCAAGCCATGTTGTGTCAAGACCTAGAGTGTGGGACATTAAAAAGTGGAATAGGCATGGAAGGAAGTGTTGAGCCTTGAAGCACCCCAAGTAAAAGACGATGAGGTGTTGTTTCTTCACCTTGTGTTTTGTCTTGCTCTGGGCTTCATTTCCATCTATGAGCTCACTCCTCTCCCTCCACCAAACCCTACCCTGTCATCAGTGTAAATACCACCCTTTTCTAGGTGCAGTCAGTTCTGAACAAGGATCACTGGACTTGAAGCATTAACTCTGTTTCTTTCCACGGCTGCTGCCAGACCTGCTGAGTTTTTGCAGCAATTTCTGTTTTTGTTTGTTTTAGAAAGACCAACTATCATTCCTATCCTATGACTTTCCTGTTTGCTTTGCTGCTTTTCTTCACAGATTTGTGATCCAAAATTTAGATTTTATCATTTATAAATCATGGAGATCACTGATTGTCCTACATTAATATTAGGATGAGAATGTCAGTATATTATGCCTGCAGATCCCCTCCCTAAATTATCTGTCTTTGTTTAACTAGATTTCTTTTCACTTGTTGCTGCTGGAGCATGCAAACACTTCTTAATCCAAAAAAGCAAGTGATACTTAATACTGGAAAAATTTCTAAGGAGCAGTGCAATATTTTTGAAGAATTATAGGCTTACCTGGTGATATAAAGTGTGCTCAGCCTAATTGTTTCCTATGCTTAGTGTTAAACCTCTTGGCATATTGCTTTGGTATGTAAGTTATGTGAGATCTGTTCATTATCATGTGCACCTGATAATGATCATGTTAGTACTTACATTATACCAAATGGTAGTATGTCCTTTTTTTTTGTCCATGTATCGTGTTCAACAACTTGCATGTAATTCTTTCACTGTTCTATTGGAGAATGTGTCTACCCTGCAATAAATAAACCAAGCCTCTATTTATCTAAACGCAAATCTAAAGGGTTTCATTACCAGTCTGATACCCAGAATCTTTCCAGTCCCAACTGTGCACTGCATCTTCGTTGCTGATGTGACTCCATCTTCAAATGTTCATGTAGGCACTGGCGAAGCTACTTGCAGAGCACAAGGGCACATCAGCTGGCAGTCCTGGGGGTGCCTGAAACTCTCTTTCAGAAAGATTGTAGCTTTACCTTGGCAGGTCAGCAGCTGGCCAAATGACAATAAAACATTCCAGATTCAATTAAAAATAAGAACACCTAATGATAAAAATTTGAACCTGATGGCTTTCTACTAACATGCCACCTTATTCACGTTTGGCAATTTGAAAATTGAAAGCTGTGTTCTGGCCCTTGCTGTCACATAAACATAAGCATTCAGGAGCTCAATGATGATTATTTGAGGACAACTCCTGACTCCTTTCCCCCACCTTTAAAAATTTCTGCACATCCCGGGACATTGGGAACTCTGGCACGCACACCCAAGGACATCATTTTTAAAGTGTCTTGCTCCATTATTGTTCTCATGATTGAAAATGCTGACCAAAGATAAGGTGGGTGGGAGGGGTCCAAAGCAGCAGATCAGTACTCCAGCAAATCTAAATTCATCCTGGAACTACAATCTGTCTCTTATCCATCATTAAGACCTGTCTATCTGAAAGGCTGATGCTACTTCGTGACCTTTCCATATGCTTCCTGCTTTTGCTTATCCTCCCAGCCTTTCCATCAATTCCAGAATTGGCCTCAGTCAAGCCATCTATACGTGTATAGTCAGTGTGATTTTATTGTGCACAGGACACAGTGATGTCAGCCACACATGCACAGGTTCATTCTGAATTAGGGGTGTCTGTAGCCAGTAGTTATCATTACCAGGTCCATTTGCACATATGCAGACAATCATTTTGATAGTCATGTTTGTTTTCATGCTAATTACTTCAATAGCTCAAATATATTCAAGTCATATAGGCTGAACAGCCTCTCTGCACTATGACTCTATCATGTCTGCTCCAGTCACCTGCCTACTCAAGTCCAATTTTTCAGCACTTGGCCCAGGGCCTTGTGGATATTTTTAAACACCCTCTTCATGTCTGTATTGGCACACCTCGAGAGCAGGCGGCCTCGAAACGTGGCTTTCTGACTCAAAGGTACAGACATTACCACTGTGCTACAAGAGTCCTGTCATAGCTTGTATGCTTTGCTGCTTCAAGTGCTCATCTAAATAATTCTCAGATGTTGCAATAGTTCTCTCCTCTACCATCCTTTATGACAGTAAGTTTCAGATACTCATCAAACTCTGGATTTAAAAAAGAACCTCCTGCCTTTTACCTTAAATCTCTGCCATCTGGTTATTGATCTCTCCAGTAAAGGAGGGAAAAAGATGGTTTCTTTCTATCTACATCTCATAATTTTGAACAATGCAGTGAGGTTTCCCCTCTGCTTTCAAAAATAGAACTTGATGGAGCAACTCAATCGGTCTCAGCAGCATTTGTGGGGAGAAAGCAGAATCAACATTTCTGGTCCAGTTACCCATCTTCAGAACTGATTGTAGTTACAGAACAGTGATTGCAAACGGAGTGGGGCGGGGGGAGGGGAAGCGGTGTTAAAGAATTAACCAAAGGTGGAGATGGAGCCCAGAGAGAGAACAGCAGTTAGGCAGACAAAGGAAATAATACTGAGCCAAGGAGAAAGAAAAGCTGGTAATTGGGGCCATTAGTTGTTGAAAATGGGTTGGCTATGGTGAAAGCAGCCAATGTGATAGCAGGACTGGGGCTGTAGGGGCAGTTTCTCTTCATAGATAACTGCTCAAGTCCAAACATCATCCTGGTGAATTTTCTGTGCACCCTTTTTAGTGCAGTTGCATCTTCCTAACAGTGTGGTGACTAGAACTGCATGATCCAGCTGTCGCCAAAGTAACATCTTATGCAGCTCCATCAAAACTTCTCTGCTCTTGTATTCCTCTACTAATAAAGACTTGTATCTCACATATCTTCTTAACCACTTGACACTTATCACCTAATCCATTGCCTTCAGTGATCTGTACACATGCATGCCGTATCAGGTCCTTTGATCCTCTGTACTTCCCAACGTCCTACTATTCATTATGTATTCCCCTGCTTTGTTAATCCTCCCAGTACGTATCAGAATTAAATTCCATTTGCCGTTCTTCTTCCAACCTGACCAGTCTGCTTATATTGTCTTGTAGTCTAAAGTTTTCCTCCTCATCATTTATCAATTTTTGTGTCATCTGTGAACTTTTTAATCAATTCTCCTGTGTTCATATTTAGATCATTATTGTACATTACAAGCGGCAAAAGACCCAACACTGAACCCAATGATACAGGTTTCCAGTCACAAAGGCAACCTTTGACCATTATCATCCTGCCCCAAAGACAATATTGGATCCAGTTTGCAAAATTGCCCTGGATCCCATAGACTCTTACCTTATTGACCAATGTCCCATGTGAGACCTTGTCAAAAGCCTGATCAAAGTCCATGCAGACCACATTTGTTACGTTATCTTTATTCACACATCTAGTCACCACCTCAATAAACTCAATTAAACCTGTCAGGCATGCTCTCCTCCTGATAAAGCCTTGCTGACTGTCTTTGATTAAGCCTTACCTCTTCAGATGGAAATTAATTCAGTCCCTCAATTTTTTTCCAATAGTTTACTGACCATTGATCTTTGACTCACTGGCCTGTAGTTTCTTGGGTTTATTTGGACCACCTTTTTAAAATATTGTACCATAATTGGCTGTCCTGTCATTCTCTGGCACCTCTCATGGATCCAGAGAGGATTTGAAAACTAATGCCCCTGCAATCTCCTCCCTTGACTCCTACAGCAACCTGGGGACTTGTCCACTTTAAGCCCTCTAAAACCACTAATACCTCCTCTCTTTCATTAGTAATTTGTTCAAGGATACCATAGTCCTCTTCCTTAATTTCTATACCTTCTTAATTCCTCTCTATTGTAGGTGAGCATTTACATCTGTATTTACATCCTTGGCTGCACCCACAGTTTACCGTTTAGATCCCCAATGGATTCCACTCTTTCTGTGGTTATTCTGTTGCCCTTAATGTATTTATAAAAGACCTTTTGAATTATCCTTTATTTCACCTGCCAGTGTTTCCTCATGTCATCGCTTCACACTTTTTTAAGCAACTCCCTGCACTTTCTTTATGCTTCCAGGGCTTCTGGTGTTCTGCGTCATCAGTATCTACCATAAGCTTCCCTTTTTTCCTGATTCACTCCTGTACATTCCTTATATTCAGGGTTCTCTGGAATTGTTGGCTTCATTCTTGACCTCTACAGGAACATGTTGACCCTGCACTTTCATAACTTGCTTCATGAAATACTCCCACTGCTTCGATGTGGCTTTTCCTACAAGTCCACTTTGACCAAATTTTCCAGTCCACTTTGACCAGACCCTGTCTTATCATATTTGAATCTACCTTCTCCCCCCCCCCACCCCCATTCAAACCCTTTACTTCTGATCTATTGTTATCCTTCTCCATGGCTACCTTAAATATCACTGATTATAATTATTATCATGCAGTACTCTCCTGCTGCCTCTCCTACCACTTTTTTCTTCCCCTAAAATTAGGTCCATCATTGCTCTGTCAATTACAGAACTTTCTACATGCTAGATCAAAAAGCTTTCCTGTTGAATTTTAAAAATTCCAATTCCTCTAAGTCTTAACATTCTGTCTATTTCAGTAATAAATCAGTAAAGTTGACATACCCTACTAATATTATTTTATTATTTTTGGACATCTCTGAAATTTGCCTACATATCTAACTATCTAACCTACATATCTAACTTCCTATTTCTCTTTGACTATTTGGGCATCTCTAGCACCCCCAACAATGTGCTTGTTCCTTTTTGTTTTTAAATTCTACCTACATGACCTCAGTTGAGCCTGCTAAGAGGTCACCCCTCCTTCTGCAGCAACTGACTCCTTGATTAGTATTGCAACATCACCACCTCTTTTACACTTGTCCCTGTATCGCTTGAAGAGCTGCCAGTCCTGTCCCTTCCTCAGTCGTCTCTCTGGAACAGCAGTGGTGCCGTATCTTTATGTGTTAATCAGCATGCAGAATTCATCTGCTATACTTGCAAGAGTACATGCATTAAAATAAATGCCATACAACCTTGCCGAGCTCCTTTGTGTCCTGACTTAACTATGTATGCTTTGTGTGTCAGACAGACTTATCTTTTATTCAGCATTTGTCTATGAATCACCCACTATTGTACCTCCACTGCCTATCCTATTCCAATTTTCCCACTGGTGGCTTTTTCTAAACTGCTAGCTGTTGCTCACCACATTGTAACCTCTCTAATCAACTTGACAAGCAATGATTCGGAAATGTGCTAGTTGCCAACTGCTGTCTTTTGCAAATATAAGTATGTCATAGAGATGTCAAGGACCAGTACCATCTTTCAAGTGCACCAAAGTTAAAACCCTGTTGGCTGGATTAATTCATTGTGAAAAATTAGGTACTTTGCTCAAGTTGAGACAACACATTCCAAATTCAGCTCAAAACTATCGAGTTGAAGCCAAATCTTCTGGCAGAGTCTGAATTTTCAAGCAACATCTTTAGTGAACTTATTAAAAAGACAATAGACTATTCAGTGCAATGTGGCATCAAGGAACCTCACCAAAACTGAAGTCACTGGGAATTGAGAAGAAAACTCAATTTCTTCGATTGAAGTTGTACGTAACACAGAGTAAAATTGAAATCGAAAGAACTGCGGATGCTGTAAATCAGCACAAAAACAAAAATCAGAATTAACGTTTTAGGTCCTGTGACCCTTCTGAGTTTTGAGGAAGGGTTACTGGACCTGAAACATTAACTCTGATTTTTCTCCACAGATGCTGCCAGACCTGCTGAAACTTTTCCGGCAATTTCGGTTTTTGTTTACAAAGTAAAATTGTTTTGGTTGCTGGAGGGCAATCATCTCAGTCTTGGGGACTGCAGTGCAGTGTCTCGATGCAGTGTCCTAGGCCCAGCTGTCTTCAGCTGCTTAATCAAAGATCTTCTGTCACTCTCTCTATCATAAGTTCTGAAGTATGGATGTTCACAGAAGATTTCACAATGTTCAGCCACATTTGCAATTCCTCAGGTACTAAGACGCTTTGTGTGTGTATGCAGCAAGACCTGGAAAAATTTCAGGTTTGGGTTGATGAGTGACAATTAAAATATTTACCTGTCAAGTGCTTGACTATAACAAGCTCCAACAACACAGAATCTAACAATCTTCTCTTCATATTCATAACATTTCATTCATTGAAACCATCTCCATCAACATCAGTTCCTGAGAGAAACTAGTACTGGGGAGAAAAAATCAGAAGGGAATTTAATTGATTGTATATTGAAAGTAGGATGTATAGTGTATAAGTTAGCTTATGGTCAAAGCCCATCAATTATAAAATGTAAGCATAAAAGTTTAGATGGAAAAAGTTGACTGCTGAAAAGTTTTGCACAGAGGAAGTATGCATACACATAAGATTTTTAGATATGGTATAGCATTAGATTTACATTACATTTGTTTGTATATTTAAAGTACTGATTTTATTCCTACATCGATTTCCTGCTTGGCCAGTCTAGTGTTGTCAGATGCAGGAGTATCCCAAACAACAGACGAACTCACTTAAAAGGTGCAACTTCAGACTGCCTGGGATCCAGTCCAAAGCTAGCTAAACTGTACAATTCTGTCAGCTGAGAATCTGATCCAAGTTAACAAGATTAAAAATAACTACAGTATGTTTGGCCGGCAGGTGTTCTAAATTCACCAGTTTGGTGCAGTGCAATTAATGCAGTATTCATAAGTTTACTTTCGTACATCATGCAAAATGTTAGTTAATTTTTATTTCATTAATCATTGTCTTGAACAATTTATGTCAGATTATCTGCTTGCAAGTTAAATGAACTAGCAATGAACTAAATGAATTAGCAAACAGGGTTAAGGAAAATCCCAAAGCCTTTTATTCATACATAAGGAGCAAGAGGGTAACTAGAGAAAGGGTTGGCCCATTCAAGGACAAAGGAGAGAAGTTATGCGAGGAGAAAATGAGTGAGATTCTTAATGAGTACTTTGCGTCAGTATTCACTGAGGAGAGGGACGTGATGGATGTTCAGGTTAGGGATAGATGTTTGATTACTCTAGGTCAAGTCAGCATAAGGAGGGGGGAAGTGTTGGGTATTTTTGAAAGGCATTAGGGTGGCCAAGTCCCCCGGTCCGGATGGGATCTATCCCAGGTTACTGAGAGAAGCAAGAGATGAAATAGCTGGGACTTTAACAGATATCTTTGCAGCATCCTTGAGCACGGGTGAGGTCCTGGAGGACTGGAGAATTGCTAATGTTGTCCCCTTGTTTAAGAAGGGTAGCAAGGATAATCCAGGTAATTATAGACCGGTGAGCCTGACGTCAATGGTGGGGAAGCTGCTGGAGAAGATACTGAGAGATAAGATCTATTTACACTTGGAAGAAAATGGGCTTATTAGTGATAGACAACATGGTTTTGTGCAGGGAAGGTCATGTCTTACCAACTTGATAGAATTCTTTGAGGAAGTGACAAAGTTGATAGATGAGGGAAGGGCTGTAGATGTCATATACGTGGACTTCAGTAAGGCGTTTGATCAGGTTCTCCATGGTAGGCTGATGGAGAAAGTGAAGTCACATGGGGTCCAGGGTGTATTAGCTAGATGGATAGAGAACTGGCTGGGCCACAGGAGACAGAGTTGTAGTGGAAGGGAGTTTCTCAAAATGGAGAACTGTGACCAGTGGTGTTCCACAGGGATCGGTGTTGGGACCACTGCTGTTTGTGATATACATTAATGATCTGGAGGAAGGTATAGATGGTCTGATTAGCAAGTTTGCAGATGACACTAAGATTGGTGGAGTAGCAGATAGTGAAGGGGTCTGTCGGAGAATGCAGCAGAATATAGATAGATTGGAGAGTTGGGCAGAGAAATGGCAGATGGAGTTCAATCGAGGCAAATGCGAGGTGATGCATTTTAGAAGATCCAATTCAAGAGTGAGCTATACGGTAAATGGAAAAGCCCTGGGGAAAATTGATGCACAGAGAGATCTGGGTGTTGAGGTCCATTGTACCGTGAAGGTGGTAACGCAGGTGGATAGAGTGGTCAAGAAGGCATACGGCATGCTTTCATTCATCGGACGGGGTATTGAGTACAAGAGTTGGCAGGTCATGTTACAGTTGTATAGGACTTTGGCTCGACAACATTTGGAATACTGCGTACAGTTCTGGTCGCCACATTACCAAAAGGATGTGGATGCTTTGGAGAGGGTGCAGAGGAGGTTCACCAGGATGTTGCCTGGTATGGAGGGCGCTAGCTATGAAGAAAGGTTGAGTAGATTAGGATTATGTACATTAGAAAGACAGAGGTTGAGGGCGGACCTGATTGAGGTCTACAGAATCATGAGAGGTATAGACAGGGTGGATAGCAAGAAGCTTTTTCCCAGAGTGGGGGACTCAATTACGAGGGGTCACGATTTCAAGGTGAGAGGGGAAAAGTTTAAGGGAGATATGCATGGAAAATTCTTTATGCAGAGGGTGGTGGGTGCCTGGAACGCATGGTAGAGGCGTATCTAGACAGATACGTGAATGGGGCAGGGAGCAGAAAGATACAGTTCCTTGGAAAATAGGCAACAGATTTAGATAGAAGATCTGGATTGGCGCAGGCTTGGAGGGCCGAAGGGTCTGTTCCTGTGCTGTAATTGTCTTTATTCTTTCTCCGTCCTTTGATTGTAACATCTAGCAATGGCCGGATATTTCCGTAAACAGCTTTCAAAGGTTTTTGTAAGTGTTCTGTGCCTCATTTTGTAGAAACAGTTATGTCAATGTAGTTACTGTCACAGAGAATTATTTTATTCATTCATGGGATGTGAATGTCACTGGCTGTCCCAGCATTTGCTGTCCAACGGGCAGTTAAGAGTCAACCACATTGATGTAGGTCTGTAGTTGCATGTACCAGGTAAGGACGGCACTTTTCTTCCCTAAAGGGGTTTCATGAACAAGATGGGTTTTTCCAAAAATTGATGACGTGATCATCATTAGAATCCTAATTCTAGAGTTTTGTTGAAGTCAGAAGTCACATGACACCAGGTTATAATCCAACAGGTTTATTTGAAATCACAATCTTTCGGAGTAAGAATGTTGTCAGCAGATCTGTTGACAGTCCTACCTGGAATTATTTTGCCATTATCTCTCCGCCTGTAATTCTGCGTTCTGTGCGCTTCCCTCCACATCACCTGACTAAGGGGTTACGTTCCGAAAGCTTATGATTTCAAATAAATCTGTTGTACTGTAACCTGGTGTCATGTGACATCTGACTTTGTCCACCCCAGACAACACCAGCACCTCCACATCATATGTTTTTATTGAATTTAAATTCTACCATCTGTCATGGTGGGATTTGATCCAGGGTCCCCAGAATATCACCTGGAACTCTGAATTAATTGTCTAGTGATAATGCCACTAGGCCATTCCTTCTCAATTATATCTGCAGTATAATTGAGTTTAGGGATGTCGACCCTTTAAGAGCATTTTTTTCCCTCTCATGCCGTCTTTGACTTTAGTATTACTTGATAGCAAAAGCATAATGCAAATTTTCTGGAGTATGGAGTTATCTTATAATTGTTATATTAACGTCATTGCCCCTTTCAATTTGTATTAGCTTTGGACAGACAAGCTGGTTTTAATATCAAAAGGATAGAGAGAAATAATTCATATATCCATGTAAGTGTTACATGATCCTCTTCCAACGCTACCTCACTGTCCAATGGGTGCGACTGTTCCTACTTGCGTTCCATTCTTATCTGTCTAATCACAGCCAGAGCGTCACTTGCAATGGCTTCTTTTCCTGCTCCCTCATCATTACCTCTGGTGTCCTCCAGGGATTTATCCTTGACTATCTCCTATTTCTCATCTAAAACATCATCCAAAGCAGAAGTTTGGTTTTCACACGTACATTGATGACCCACTCTACCCCACCACCATGATGAGCAAAAGGTTCCTACAATTAAATATTGGGAAGATTGAAGCTGTTGGTTTTAGTTCTTTGTTCAAACTCCATTCCCAGATTACAGATTTAATCTTTCTCCCCAGCAACAATCTGAGATTGAGCCTTATTGTTCACAACCTTGATGTCACATTTGCTCCTGAGATAAGCTTGCAACCTACTATTTACGCTATCACTAAGGCCATCAACCTCAGCAACATTGCCCAGCTTTGCCACTGTCTCAACTCATCTGCTACTGGAGCCCTCATTCATACCTTTGCAATCTGTAGACTCTGACTCCAGTGCATTCCTGGAAAATCTCCCAAATTGTAGCCTATGTAAACCTGAAGTCATCCAAAACTCTCCAGTCCATGTTACTACTTGCAGCAAGTCCCATTCTCCTATCACTCTATGATTACTGACCTACATTCGCTCCCAGTCAAACAATGTCTTGATTTTGAAATTCTCATCCTTTTTTCGTATCCCTCCATGATTTCATCTCTCCACTCAGTTCTCAGAATTCTCCAAGATATCTGTGCTAATCTAATTCTGGCTTCTGCATCCCCAATTTTGATTGTTCTAGTAATAGTGTTACACCTTCAATTGTCTAGGTCAAACCTTTTGAATACCCTCCCACTCCTCCCCGCCTCTCTATCCTCCTTTAATAATTTTGTTTTCATTTGACCTCAACTCCTTATGTCAATCAGTGTCAAAATTATTATTTTTTTAAAACTCATGTGAAGCATCTTGGGACATTCTATTTAGTTATAGGTGCAGTACAAATATATGCTGAATTTATTGTTGATGTTGTCATACATGTATGAATTAAGAGGAGGTGTAGGCTATTCAGGCTCCTGAGCCTGTTTCTAATTTGAAATGATGGCTGTTCTGATTGTGGCTCAGCGGCACTTTCCTGTGATTACTTTTACCTTCTTAGTTAGTCAAGAATGTATCTACCTTTTCCTTAAAAATATTCAATGCTCTGCCTTCACCTTTATCTGGGAACAGATTTCCACAGAACTACAATCCTGTTAGAAAGAAAAAGTTCTCCTCATCTGCATCTTAAATTGAAAATCCATTATTTTTAAACTCTATCTCCTTAATTCTAGTTTATCTTAAAGAAAAATTGAAACTTACTAGAAGTGCTAGAGAACCTTTTTAATCATTGGTTAATATTTCTGTACCATGATTGTTATGTGTCACATTGCAACACAATTCATTAGTGAATAACATCATGTTGTTAGAATTCTGCAGGTAAAATTTGCTGTGACCAATCGCAATAGGTAAGTGCTTAAATGGAGTGAGCTTTCAGTTGGACAAGTGTAGTTGTACTGAGGAACACTTCACACCCAATGGTTTTTGCCAATTAAAAATAAATATTTATTTTTGAGGAGGAAGAGAGTATTAGAGTATTGATGCATCACTCCAAAGCAGCAGATGGGTGCAGTTCCATTGCCACTTAAAAATTGAACATCCAATTTGCATTACGCAATGTGAGAAGGCACTTTGAAGGGACAGAATATTGCAGGCTGTTATTAGTTACTTCCTAGCAAAGCACACAACATAGAGATGTAAAAACAGCAATTCAAACTTTTACAGAGGAAAAGAAAGATTACATTGGTAGCTATCCACTACTAATGGGTTTTTATTGTTAGCCTGTTATTAAATTATTTTGCATACTCTTTTGCATTTGGGTTTACTTTGGTAGGATAACATGATCAGATTTGAATTTTTTCAAAATCACTCATTAAAAGATTAAGGAGTGCTGCAATAATATCCATTTCAGATTAAAAAATCTGTCAGACTTGATGGATCTGTAGTTAACTGCTAAACAATTGAAATCCTGGAAAGCTAAATGTGTGCTTTCAATCTAAAGTAATTACAGTTCTGAAAGAAACAAAGCAGCTGTACACAGTAGATGTATAAATACTTTATGTTGTGAAACTTTTTTACTCTGATTCATTGTACAAAATCTCTCTTTCTTATTTTATGACAAATTGAAAATACTTGAAAATACAAATGTACTTGCACTAATTAAACGAGTAACTTTCTAAAGTTTTCTTTAGTAAAATATTAATAAGCTGAAATAGAAATTGCTCTTGCTTGCTATGAATAAATGGTCAAGCCAATCTACCAGCTTAATATTTATAAAACTTGAAAGTGTTTTCAAATATTACTTGCACTTTTAATTTTATTATTTGCTTGTAGCGATTATTAATTTTTACCAACTGTTCGTTATTGAGATGCTGGCTGCAATCAAAACTACACTAATCTGCAGTAAACAATTAATCTATTTATGGGTATAGCAGCCTAGGGGTGTTCTTAAGAACAATGGCTTGTTTCTTTACTGAACTTTCAGATTGACAAGACGAGATCTGTTTATGTTAAAAAAAATCAATGTATCTTCTCCTTGTTGCCACAACATCAGTAGCATGATTTGTAGCTGCCTCAGCCTGAATGACAGGACAAAGCAGAAATGCTGTCAAAATGACTCTCAAACTGTAGAATAGTATTTAGCGACAACAACAGCTGGAGTGGTAAGAAATGTGCCCTTCCGTATTGCCTGTAGGCAACATCATTCAACATTCTATGTGCTACAGTTAGTTTCTAGCCCTAGAAAAGAGACATAAATGAGTTAGTACAAAGATGAACAGTGTTGCTGACAGCTGTGAAGTATCATCCAACAAAAAAAGTGATGATTATAGTTAGTCTTGGCTCCAACAGTCCAAACGGCTGGATTAGATTATGGCATCTCAAACCCATGTTACGGGACAGGCTGGTTTTACAGCTGTTCTTGAGTTTTTGCAAAGCCATACATTTTTGAGGGTTGTGAATGGTTGGAGACAGAGAATAAAAGTAAATAAGGTGGTAGAATCCAAAGTACAAACTAAGTACCTACATATGCTTGAAGGATTGTGAAAGTTTAAATCAAGTCAGCAGCACACTAAGTGATGTCAGCAGCACACTAAGTGATATCAGATTGTGCATTCAGAACATGTGATTATACACTAAAACTTTCACAAATTGATTAAAAAGTTAACATTGTGAAAGAGATCTATATCTGTGAGATTTTTCAAAGCTGGGGAACTTGGGGAAATAAATAGTGATGTCTTGAAAACAGTCCATTACAGAAGAGTTGGTGTGGATGTCTTAAAACACAAAGATGGATAAGTCCCCGGAACCTGATCAAATATGTCCCAGGACATTGTGTGAAGCTAAGAAGAAATTGCATGGTCACTACCAGAGATGTTTGTATCAATCACAGCCATGGGTGAGGTGCCAGAAGATTTGAGGGAGGCTAGCATTGTGCATTTATTTAAGAAAGGCTGCAAGGAACAGCCTGGGAACTATAGACCGGTGAGCCTGATGTCAGTGGTGAGTAAATTGTTGGAGGAGATTCTGAGACAGGATTTACATGCATTTGGAGAGACAAGGACTGATTAGAGTTAATCAGCGTACATTTGTATATTGAAAATCATGTCTCTCAAACTAAATTGAGTTTTTTGGGGATGTGACTGAGAAGATAGATGAAAGCAGAGCCATTTCCACTTGGTAGACTTGTTAATAAGATTCGATTACATGGGATCCAGAGAGAACTAGCCAATTGGATATAAAATTAGCTAGACCTTAGGGGACAGAAGGTCGTGATGGAGGGTTCTTTTCTGACTGGAGGCTGTCATCAGCATTGTTCCACAGAGCTCAGTGCTGGGTCCACTGTTGGTCATTTATATAAATGATTTGGATGAGAATGTAGGAAGCCTAGTTAATTTGTGGATGACACCAAAATTGCTGGTATAATGAACAGTGAAGAAGGTTACCTCTGAGTACAACAGGATTTTAATTAGCTGGACCAAATTTTTTTTATTCATTAACAGGATGAGGATGTCACTGGCCATGCAGCATTTATTGTCCATCCCTAATTGCCCAGAGTCAACCGCATTGCTGTGGGTCCGCAGTCATGTGTAGGCCAGACCAGGTAAGGATGGCAGTTTCCTTCCCTCAAGGGCATTAGTGAATCAGGTGGGTTTTACCGACATTCGGCAATGGATTCATGGTCATCATTTGATTCTTAATCCCAGATATTTTATTGAATTCAACAACTGCCATGGTGGGATTTGAACCCAGGTCCCCAGAATGTTATCTAGATCTCTGGATTAACGGTCCAGCGATAATACCACGAGGCCATTACCTTCCCTAGTGATATCACTAGGGGAGAATCTGAGATGTGGCTGGTGGAGTTTAATATAGATGAATGTGAGGTGTTACAATTTGGTTAGACTAACAAAGGCAGGACTTACACAGTTAATGGTAGAGCCCTGTGGACTGTTATCAGACCCAGGGTACAGATACATAGTTCATTAAAAGTGGCATCACTGGTAGACAGGTTGGTGAAGAAGGCATTTGACATGCTTGCATTCATTGCTCAGAGCATTGAATATAAGAGTTGGAATGTCACGTTGTGGCTGTTCAGGACATTGGTGAGGCCACTTTTGGAGTAATGCATACAGTTCTGGTCACCCTGCTATAGAGAGGATATTATTAAACTGGAAAGGGTGCAGAAAAGTATGTTACCGGTACTAGAGAGTTTGAGTTATAAGTAAGGGCAGGATACTGTGGTTGGTTCACTCGATGAGCTGGTTCATTAGTTTGCAGAGATAGTGAGAACTGCAGATGCTGGAGTCAGAGATGACACAGTGTGGAGCTGGAGGAACATGGCAGGCCAGGCAGCAACAGAGGAACAGACGGTTGACGTTTTGGGTTGGGACCCTTCTTCAGAAATGGGGAGGGAGAGGGAAGCTCAGAAATAAATAGAGGAGGTTGGGGTTGGGGAAGGTAGGTTAGTGCACGTAGGCAATGTTTGGGATTGGTCAGTGAGGTGGGAGTGACAGATAGGTGGGAGAGAAGATGGACACTTGTATTGGGTCAAGGAGATGGGGATGAGAGGGAGGGTTGGTCATGGGATGAGGCCAGGGGTGGGGAGATTTTGAAACTGGTAAAATCCACATTCAGGCCATCAGGCTGTAGGCTCCCAAAACGGAATATGAGGTGCTGCTTCTCCAGTTTGCGGGTGGTGTCATTGAGACACTGGAGGAGGCCCAGGATGGACATGTCACCCAGGGAGTGGGAGGGGGAGTTAAAATGTTTCACGACCAGAAGGTGGTGGTGTTTGTCGCGTACAAAGTGCAGATGTTTACAAAATGGTCTCCGAGACTCCGCTTGGTCTCACTGATGTAGAGGAAGCCACATCGGGTGCAGCAGATGCAGTATATCAAGTTGACAGATGTGCTGGTGAACCCATGTCTGATGTCGAGGGTTTGCCTTGAATGGAGGTGAACGTGGAGGTGTAGGGGCAGACGTAACACTTCCTGCGATTGCAGGAAAAGGTGCTGGGGTGGTAGTGTTAGTGGGGAGTGTGGGGCGGACGATGGAATGGAACACCCCATCTTGGGAGCAGATGCAGCAGAGGCGGAGGAATTGGGAGTGGGTGTTCATGTATTCTCGTAGCCTGCGTTCTTCCTGTCTGTCCAGTGTAATGTTTATTGCAGTCTTTGGATAAACACCAACTAGCAAGAATAAGACACGGCCAATACTCATACATATAGACAATGAGGACCACTAGTTCGATTGAGACAATGTCAGGACCCTAGGACAAGCCAAACAGAGACAAGCACAGGAATTCCTAGAGGCCTCGTTCTCCACCAAGAAGGCCATCAATAAACATATAGAATTAGACCCTATATAGACAGCACTGCAAAGAAAAAAATAGAAATGAGGTAATCGACTCCAGTGGACCCCAGAGTTTAAATAGCAAGCGGGAAAATACAACAACACTTCATCGGAGGCTGCACTGATGATGTTACCCAGCAGGATAATGAAACGTCTGCAAACCAATGAACCAGCTCAGCAAGCAAACCAACCACAGCATCCACAACCCAAGCTAAAAATCTACTCAAGAAAGGCTGGATATGCTGGGATCTTTCTTCCCTGGAATGTTAAAGATTGAAAGGTGACCTGATAGTGGTTCATAAGGGCATGAGAGACATGGATAGTTTGATTAACCAAGGTCTTTTCCTCAGGCTAAGGGAATTCAAAACTAGAGGGCATTGTTTTAAGGTAAGAACAAAAAGATTTAAAAGGACCCAAGGGGCAACTTTTTCACACACAGGGTGGTGCGTATATGGAATGAACTGCCAGAGGAAGTGGTAGATGCAGGTACAATTACAACATTTAAAAGACACTTGGACAGTTACATGGATAGGAAAGTTTTAGAAGGATATGGGCCCAGATGCAAGCAAATGGGACTAATTTAGTTTGGGAAACCTGGTCGAATGAACGAGTTGGACAAAATGGTCTGTTTCTGTGCTTTATGATTCAACAACTATGGGAAGCGTTGGCCTAGTGGTATTATCGCTGGACTGTTAATCCGGAGACCCAGATAACGTTGTGGGGACCTGGGTTTGAATCCCACCATGGCAGATGGTGGAATTTGAATTCAATAAATATCTGGAATTAATCATCTAATGATGACCATGAATCCATTGTCAATTGTCGTAAAACCCATCTGGTTCACAAATGTCCTTTAGGGAAGGAAACAGCCATCCTTACCTTTTTTATTAAAAAAAAACAACTTGGGACAAGAAGTGTGTGTATGAAGGAAATGAAAACTCAGTGATGTGTTTGCTTACCAGCTCTGGGTCATTTTCTACAGATGGGATTGGCTGCCAAAGGGCAGACATACCTGTAAGCAGTGGGTAGCCAATTAAGGTGGGGGAAATGCATTCAGTGGCCCTAGCAAGTTGCCTTGCCCCAGCCACTGCCCTGAGGAGAGGCTCCACATCCAAAATGATGGCTCAGCTGTTTTTTCTTAATTTTATACTTTTAAAATGTTTGCTGAGGACATGTCAAAATGAGGAGACCCTCTGTCACTCTTAGCTGAAGTGCAGACTACTGCTTCCATATTGAAGGGCTTCTCTCATTCCTCCAGTTTCCAAAGCATGCCCATCATCCTGAATTGGGCAGCAAGTTTGCCCTCTTCCCAGTAATTAGCCAGTTTTGGGGGTGATTCCTTCTATGTTGCTGTTTTCCCCATAGAATTGTGTTGTGTTCTCCATTTCGGCCGATGTCAGGACACTGACTGAAATATTGCCATTGGATCAATTCTAACTACCAGCAAGAGGACTAGATAAATACAAATGCCTCATTTTGAGGCCATATATTTTCAACCCCAAACTTCATCCATAAACCACTTGACAGCTGCCTACTCAAAGCAGGCAAAAGGAGCTGGCAAGTAATTCAAGCAGCCTGAATCCAAGAACTGTCATCAAGGGAAGGCTCTGTGACAGGCAGGTAAATCTTAAGAAACAGGATGGAGTCATAACCCACACTGGAACCAGGGGAAACCGTTAAGAAGTAAGGGATCTCCCATTTAAGATGGAGATGAGGAGAATTTCTTTCCCTGTATGTCATGAGTCTTTGGAACTCTCCCCAGAAAATGGTGGTGATGGGATCATTGAATACTTTTAAAAACAGGTTGGATAGATTCTTGACTAATAGAATGAGCAATTAATGGAACAAATTGGTAATGCAAGGTTCAATCAGCTATGATCTAACTGAATAGCTTACTCCTGCTATTAATTTGTATGTCTGTAGCTTTCCTTGCTTTGTGTCTTTCTGACAATTGGCGATCTTTCTCACCTGGAGAGAAAATAGTGGTGCTTCCTAATGCAGGCTTGTGTTGAAATACCATAACGTAAATGTGATCTGGCTATCTGATCTCTCAGCGACTTAGTTAGCAGTTAAAATGATCGCCAATAGATTTCCAGTGGAAATAGGACAGCAATGTTGAATGCTCCATTTTAAAGGTAGCCACTCCATTGCCATGAAGTGAGCTGTTTAAACTTCCGTCTTCATTATCTTAGGATAATGAACTCAAACATTTTTGTTTGCCAGCTTAACTAATGTTAAGGAACTGTTGATCATTTTATCTTTCCCAGATATTCTGCACTCGTTAAAACGTAGACTAGTAGACACACTGCTTTTCTTTTGCAATAACTTATCATTATATTAAATTTAAATGGTTAAAAGCCAGAAACATCTGGTATAATAGCACATTGTATAGAGTTATGGGCAGATGGAATGCTGTAGCTTTTGAATCTTCATATTCATATTCATATTGTTATCATGTACCTTAATATGAAAGGCAAGAGTGGATATTAGACAGCCGGAAAATGAGGCTGGAGAAGTAGCAATGGGATGCAAAGAAATAGCAGAGGAACTGAATAGGTACTTTGCATCAGTTTTCAGTGGAAGACACCAGCAGCATACGGAACTTCAAGAGAATCAGAGGATAAAGATGAGTGTGGTAGCCATCACTAAGAAGGTGGTACTGGGGAAGCTGAAATGTCTGAGGTGGATAAATCACCCAGAAAAGACGGATTGCACCCCATAGTTCTGAAGGAGATACCTAAGGAGATTGTAGAAGCATTGGTGGTGATCTTTCAGGAATCATTTGAGTCGGGGACTGTCCCAGAGGGCTGAAAAATGGCTAATGTAACACCCCTGTTTAAGAAGACAGCAAGGCAGAAGACGGAAAACTACAGGTTTCTTAACCTCATCTCGGTATTTGGTAAAGTTTTAGAGTCCATTATTAAGAATGAGATTGCAGAGTACTTCATTGAGTTGGCATGGCTTCATCAAAAGGAGGTCATGCCTGACAAATCTGTTAGAAACCTTTGGCGTGGTAACAAGAAATTTAAACAAAGGAGAGCCAGCGGATAGATCTATTTGGATCCTTATAAGGCCTTTGACAAGAAGCTGCAGAGGAGGCTGCTAAATAAGAGCCCATGGTGATGGGGCAATGGATAGAGGATTGGCACGGATAGAGGATAGGCTAACTGGCAGAAGGGATTAAGGGGTCTTTTTCAGGATGGCAGTCAGTGACTAGTGGAGTTGCACAAGAATCCATGTTGGAACCATAATTATTCATGTTATATATAAACGATCTGGACAAAGGAACTGAAGACATTGTTGCTAAGTTTTCAGATGACACAAAGATAGGTGGAAGGACAGGTAGTATTGAGAAAGAGGGGAGGCTGCAGAAGGATTTGGACAGGCTAGGAGAGTGAGTAAAGAAGTGGTATTTGGAATACATTGTGTGAAAGAATGAAGTTATGCATTTTGGTAGGAAGAAAAGCAGCGTAGACTATTTTCTAAACAGGGAAAAGGTTCAGAAATCTGAAGCGCACAGGGACTCAGGAGTCCTAGTTCAGGATTCAGGTTACTTGCAGGTTCAGTTTGCAGTTGGGAAGGCAAATGCAATTTTAGCATTCCTTCAAGAGGCTTAGAATACCAGAGTGGGATGTACTACTGAGGTTGTATAAGGCTCTGGTTAGGCCACATGTGGAATTCGCGAGCAGTTTTAGGTCCCATATCTGAACAAAGATGTGCTGGTGTTGGAGGGGTCCAGAGGAGGTTTACACGAATGATCCTGGTGATGAAGGGCTTGTCATGTGAGGAGTGGTTGAGAACTCTGTGTCTGTACTGAATAATGAGCGGGGGATCTCATTGAGACTTACTGTATACGGAGAGGCCTGAAGAGGCGGACATAGAAACAATATTTCCATTAATAGGAGAGGCTAGGACCCAGGGACACAGCCTCGTAGTGAAGGCATGACTCGTTAGAATGGAGATGCGTGGAATTTCTTCAGCTAGAGGGTGACTAATTTCTGGAACTCGTTGCTGCAGAGGGCTGTGGAGGCCAGGTCTTTGAGAGTATTTAAGACAGGTATAGGTTCTTGATTGGGAAAGGGGATCAAGGGTTACAGGGAGATGGTAGGAGAATGAGTTTAGAAACATATCATCCACATTGAGTAGTGGAGCAGACTGGATGAACCGATGGCATAATTCAGCTCCTATATCTTATGGTCTTGTGGACTTTGGTTGTTATGAAGAGTTGTCCATTGCAATCATCAGTGTTATTGAAAACGCTAACTTAATTACTCTAGTAGACATTTTCTTTCTGGAGTAAGAGTATCCTTTTTCACTGTATACAGATGAAGAGAGGTATAACATGGATGACAAGTAGTTCCATACAAAATGCTCTCAATTAACAGTTGTAGCTACCTCAAAATGGTGACAAGTTATCAAATGCCTTCTTAATTTTTGTAGTAGACGCAAGGAATATGCTTCCTTTTTTTATCTATTGTAATAAATTCTGAAGCACTGCAACTGGATATGCTGTACTTCAGACTAATATGTCAGAAATTTGACTTGAATAGCTTTGGAAGGGTTACAGGTTCTTTTATTTGGACATCCCATGAAAGAATAAACAATGTGGCCATCCCATATAGGAATGATGGGTCTTTTTCTGAATGGTAGACAGTGATTAGTCGGGTACCACAGGAGCCAGTACTAGGACCCCACACAATTTGTGTTAATGATTTAGATGAGAGAACTAAATGCAACATCTAAAAATTTGTCGATGATACATAAAGCTGGGTAGATGGGTGAACAGTGAGGAGGATGCAGAGATGTTGCCGTGTGATTTGGACAGGCTGATTGAGTGGGCAAATGAGTGGACAGATGAATTATAATGAGGATAACTGTGAGGTTAGCTATTTTGGTATGAAAAATAGAAAGGCAGATTATTGTTTGAGTAGCTATAAATCGAGGCAGGGGAATGTTCAACAAGATCTGGGTGTCCTCATGCACCAATTGCTCAAAGTAAGCGAGCAGGTTGAGCAGGCTGTAAGTAGGGCACACTGTATATTGGCCTTCACAGCAAGAGGGTTGTGTGTAGTTTTGGCCTCCTTATCTGAGGAAGGATGTTCCACAGAGGGAGAACAGTGAATGTTTACCACATTGATTTCTGGGATGATGGGACTGATGTATGAGGAGTGATTGAGTCGATTAGGATTGTATTCACAGGAGCTTAGAAGAGTGAGGGGGCATCTCATAGAAACTTATAAAATTCTAACAGGACTAGAATGGGTAGATGCAGTAAAACGTTCACAATGGTAAGGAAATCCAGAACCAGGGTCATAGTTTAATGAGAAGGGGTTAACCTTTTAGGACTGAGATTAGGAATAGTTTCTTCACCCAAGAGTGATGAGCCTGTGGAATTCACTACCAGAGAAAGTGGTTGCGACCAAAACATTGTGTTTTCAAGAAGGAGGTAGATATAGCTCATGTGGCTAAAGGGATATGGCTGAGGGAAGAATTAGGGTATTGAGCTCCATGTTCAGCCACGATCCTATCGAAAGGCAGAGCAGGCTCAAGATTGAATGGCCTACTCCTGCTCCTGTCTTCTACTCTTTTGCATTTTTTTTATGTTGCTAATTCCCCACGAAGTGATTGGCTTCTTTTGGCCATTTCGGAAGGCAATTAAGAGTCAGCCGCATTACTGTGAGCCTTGAGTCACATGTGGTCAGATCAGAATGGGTGATTTCCTTCCCTAACGAACACATTAGTGAACTGAGATGTTTTTTACAACAATAGATGATAGTTGTCATTGTTATCATTACAGACTAGCTTTATATTCCAGGTTTATTAATTGAACTTTAATTCTACAAGCAGCCTGATGGAATTTTGATATGTCTGTCTCAAGCATTAGCTTGGGCATCTTGGATTAATAGCCCAGTGACATTTCCATTAGTGTATCATCATTTCAGATCATATCAAAGAGATAATAAAATCTTTGTTACTTTGCACGTTGGAGGTGTCTATGAAGGAAGCCAATCAGTGGACGCAGCACACTATAAACCGAGCTCACTGATTCCACAATCAGTGGAACAGGTCAAAGCTCTACACTTCTGCTACTCAGGAATGGCAGTAAGCAATTAAACTACTAACATTCTTAAAGATGGCTGAGCCTGGCAAACATCTACACTGGAGCACTTGTAGCCATCTACAACGAGAAATGCCAACTGGATGATCTATCTCTGTGTTTTCCTGAGGTTCCCACCATGATGGATGGCACCTTTCTACCCATTCAGGTCACACTGATATCAAGATACAGCTGAGCGTAATGGGTGCTTCAAGGGCTATGATGACATTTCAGTTGTACTGCTGAAGGTTTAAAGTCCAGAACCAGTCAACTTCAAGCTGAGCTATCCCAGTACATCTGTGTCAGAGGGGAAAATTGCCCAGCTCAGTGATATCCTCAAAAGCAGAAGAAACCAACCCAGCCAGTTGCCGTCACATCATTCTTTCCATTCATTAGCAAAGTATTGAAAATGTTGTCAACAGTATTATCAGGTGGCAGTTATTCACCAGTAGCCTGTAAATCTGCACCCAATTCGAGTTCCTGTTAGCCTTCTTGTTCCCAGATCTTATTTGGCCCATGAATTCCAGAGGCGAGGCAAGTATAAGTGCTCTTATCAGCAAAGCACCATTATGCTGAAGGTGACATGAAAGAACCTTAGGAAATCTAAACGTATCATAAATGAAAGTGAAAATGAACCATACCTGGTGTCAGCTTTCCACGAAGAAAGATGCTTCTGATTGTTAGAGACAATCCTCTCAGATTAAAGGTATTTTGTACGAGCTTGTCAGGATAGTGTCACAGACACAATCAACTTCTCCAGTCGGATTCCGTCTGTCAGAAATGCAGATATTTGCTGATGCGGTATTCAGTTCACAACTCTTCAGTGGGTAAGTATTTACGGAAAGCCCCTGGATAGCATTCAGGTTTGGACTGATAAATGACAAGTAACATTTGTGCCAGACAAGCACTCACACAGTGATCACTTCCAACAAGTGACGGTTTAATCACCTCTTGAGATTCAGCAAAATCATCATATAATTCCCCCATTTGGGGATCACCATTGATCAGAAGTGTAACTAGACTGGCCACGTACATACTGTGGTTGCAAGTGCAGGTCAGAGTTTGAGTAGTTTGTGGTGAGAAACTTAGCATCTGACACCCAAAACTGTCTGTGAGATACAGGTTCTGGAGTATGATGGAATATTCTTCTTTTATTCTCGATGACCTCATTACCTTAACTGCCTAGAAAAAAATGTTGCAAAACATGTGGAATTCCAACAGCTGAAAGCTCCCCTCCAAGGTACACACCCTTCTGACTTGGGAAGTATAATGTAATTCCTTTATAGTTGCTGGGTTAAAATCATGGCACTCTATACCAAACTAACTTGTTTACTGTGTATACTATGAGAACAGCAAATAAGCAACTTGCCATCCCCTTCTAACGAGTTTTTTAAGGCATTGGCAAGAATTAAAAGAAAGACAAATTTACCCATGCCACTTTTTGTAACTATAGCATTTCCTATGTGCCGGAGTCATTTACCTGCCAAGAGTGTATATAGGCCTTAGTTTAACATACCATCCAAAAGACATCACTTCCCAGAATACTGCATATCAGCTTTGATTTATGTGCTTAAGACCATCTGATTCAGGTGAAGGTGCTACCAACTGAGCCACTATCGACATTACATGTAACACAATTCATTATTTCCAAGTGTCAAATTACACAAAATGACTCTCTAAAAGTTTTTCATGATGTATATTATGTTGGCTGACTTATAATTGCCAGTTTATCCCTCTCCCTTTTTCTTATATAGAAGATAGGAACAATTGTACTGAATGTACTTCGCCTCTAAGATACAAGTTAGGAAAATAAAGCGCAAAGATGTAATTTCTGTCTGTTTGCCAACAGAAACCGAGCAAGCTCCAAATAGTGCAGTAGCAGAATATTTAAGCGAAAGGAAAAAATATGAAGAATTACGAAGACAAAAACCAAAGAACGGGTCCACACGTGAGGAACAGGTAACAAATCTTACCTTGATCATATTTTCAGCCTAATGCTGTCAAAGAACCAGCAGTGGTCATGTTTGGAATTCATGAGCTTTCCAAATATGTATTAAATTAAACTTCAGTCTATATATGTACAAACATAATGAATGAGCACCACAATTCAGAGTTAAGAACATGATGTACAGATAATTTCCAGATCCTGACCCCATGCTAAGAGTGACCCAATTTTCAAATGTAGAACTCACGATTAGTTCGAAGTTGAGCTCACCCTCCAATTCACAGCAGCATGTGCTACGAAAGGGCAGGAGTTGGCTGCTGAACACTGCTGTCACCTGCCATTGACACCTATGATGGGTCCTATTGCTGCTATGCAGACGCAATTAAGTAATACGTTTGAGGACCAAGATCCTTACTGTCCACAACAGTGGCTAAATGGCCAACTAAGCGGCATGGTATCCGATTGAGTATAATACTCTGTTGGGAAAACATTTTCTTCATTAAAAAAATAGCACTTTATTGTGGCTCACATCAAACCTATCATCTGTGTACTAAAATGTGCCAGACTGTTCAGTTTGGCAATTTATGAATTGAAATTTTCCTCTGGTCCTCCACAGCCCATTAATTAGCTCCTCAAGCTTAGCAGGCCATTCACTGGAGGCAAGTGGATCCTACTGCTCCACACTCTTACTTCGAAAATTCCGACACTATCCCGAGGTTTCAAAATACTCATGCTATTTGGGGACACTGTTTGCAAAAGCACACCCATTCCTCTTCTCACCCAAAGTTAATTAAAATCCAAGCACATATTTGCAAAAATTCACTGACTTGTTAAGTCATGCAACACACTGGCATATGACACTCTGGGCTGAATTTTACCAGTTTTAGGCAAAATGTTTTTTTTTTGAGTAAAATTCGTGGTACCCAGTCCTCCATGGTGCATGGAGACTTTTCTCTCTCAATCTTTCACTGTTCACCTCATTAATTATGCAGTTGGCCTCTACCATATCCATCTCTGGAATCTCTCAACAGGAAAGGCAGAAGTGCTCTCTGCTGCCAAAACTTTGTTACATTTATAGTGTTGGCACCGTATTTAAAGCCAAGCTCCCCAGTGCTTCAGACACTGCAAGCTAAGAACTGCTCCTCAAACTGTGGCCCTCCATTTCTTTTCCCAAGGAAATGCTGAGAAAGGCAAGTTAGCTGCAGTTTACGTATAAAGACCTGGAAGAACTGGTGGGTGGTGTGTTGGAGAGGAGAGTACTGCTGTATCCTGCTAGCTGCCAAAGGAGGGCAAACCACCAGACTCAGCCAAACTGGACCAGGATAAACCATGTTTGTGCATTGTCCTGGGTAAAACACAATGCACAGTAGTAGAGGAAGATTAATGCTGTTCTGTATGCCATACAGTTAAGTGCTACCATCTACTTTCTGCTGCTTTGCATTCACAAGGCCAGCACTCACTGTAATTCTGCCACTACACGCTCTTTGCGTCAGTATTCACCATATAGAAGGACTTGTGGATGATGAGCCTGGAGAAGGGCGTGTAGATAGTTTGGGTCATGTTGAGATCAAAAGGAAGGAGGTATTGGGGGTCTTGAAAAACATTAAGGTAGACAAGTGCCTAGGCCCTGATGGGATATACCCCAGAATAATGGGAGAGGCAAAGGAGGAAATTGCTGGGCCTTGAGGGAAATCTTTGTATCCTCACTGGCTATAGGGGAGGTCCCAGAGGATTGGAGAATAACCAGTGTTGTTCCTTTGTTTAAGAAAGGTGGCAAGGATAATCCAGCGAATCACAGGCCGGTGAGCCTTTCATCAGTGGTAGGGAAATTATTGGAGAAGATTCTTCAAAACAGGATTTAGTCCCACCTGGAAATCAGTGGGCAAGAGGCAACATGGTTTTGTGAAGTGGGGGTCGTGTCTCACTAACTTGGTTGAGTTTTTTTGAGTAAGTGACAAAGACGATCGATGAGGGTAGGGCAGTGGATGTTGTCTACATGGACTTCATTAAGGTCTTTGACAAGGTCCCTCATGGCAGGCTGATACAGAAGATAAAGTCGCAAGAGGTCAGAGGTGAGCTTGCAAGATGGCTAAAAAACTGGCTTGGTCACAGGGAAGACAGAGGGTAGCAGTGGAAGGGTGCATTTCTGAATGGACGGCTGTGACTAGTGGTGTTCCTCAGGGACCAATGTTGGGACCTTTGCTGTTTGTAATATATATAAATGATTTGGAGGAGAATGTACTGGTCTGATTGGTAAGTTTTCCGATGACACAAAGATTGGTGGAATTGCGGATAGCAATGAGGACCGTCAAAGGATACAGCAGGATATAGATCGGTTGGTGACTTGGGAAGAAAGATGGAAGATGGAGTTTAATCCGGAAAAATGTGAGGTAATGCATTTTGGAAGGTCTAATTCAGATGGAAAATATACAGTAAACGGCAGAACCCTTAAGAGTACTGATAGGCAGAGGGATCTGGGTGTACAGGTACACAGGTCACTGAAAGTGGCAACAAAGTTGGAAAAGGGTTTGGGCCCGAAACGTCAAGTTTTCCTGCTCCTATGATGCTGCTTGACCTGCTGTGTTCATCCAGCCCCATGCTTGTTATCTCGGATTCTCCAGCATCTGCAGTACCTTTTATCTCTAAGGCATATGGCATGCTTGACTTCATCGCAGGGGCATTGAGTTTAAAAATTGGCAGGTAATGTTGCAGCTTTATAGAACCTTAATTCGGCTGTATTTGGAATATTGTGTTCAATTCTGGTCACCACACTACCAGAAGGATGTAGTGGCTTTGGAGAGGGTACAGAAAAGATTTACCAGGAAGTTGCCTGGTATGGAGGGCATTAACTATGAGGAGAGGTTTAAGAAACTTGAGTTGTTCTCACTGGAACAATGGAGGTTGAGTGGCAACCTGATAGAGGTCCACATTATGAAGGGCATGGACAGACTGGATAGTCAGAAGCTTTTTCCCAGGGTGGAAGGGTCAGTTACCAGGGGCCATGGGTTTAAGGTGTGAGGGGCAAGGTTTAAAGGTGATGTACGAGGCAAGTTTTTTTTACACAGAGGGTGGTGGGTGCCTGGAACTCGCTGCCGGGGGAGGTAGTGGAAGCAGATACTGTAGTGACTTTTAAAAGGCGTCTTGACAAATACATGAATAGGATGGGAATAGAGGGATATTGTCCCCGGAAGGGTAGGGGGTTTTAGTTGTGACAGGCAGCATGTCAGTGCAGGCCTGGAGGGCTGAAGGGCCTGTTCCTGTACTGTAATTTTCTTTGTTCTTTGTTCTTGGTAATCTTACCAAGAATCATGTTGTATGCAGCATGTCCACTCAACAACTCTCACCCACCTCATTCTCCCCAACCACTGAAAACTTCCTGTTTCCTGTGCTTGCTACTCACTCACTGGTGCCACCTCTCCTGCTTGTGCGACATCAATAACTCCTCTTCCATCCACTTCCATCGTATTCATAGAGTCAAAGAGGCTTACAGCACAGAAGTAGGCCCTTCAGCCTGTCAAATCTGCACCAGTCAAAATCTTATGTTCCGGCACTTGGCCCATTGCCTTTTATAACTTGGCATTGCAAGTGCGAATTTAAATACTTCTGAAACGTTACTAGGGTTTCTGCCTCTACTATCCTCATACACAGTCATTCCAATTTCACACCACTCTCTGGGTGAAAACCTTCTTCACATCTTTCTAAACCTCCTGCCCAGTAGCTTAAATCTATGCGCTCTAATCAGTGATCCCTCTACCAAGTTGAAATGTTCCTTCTTGTCTACCCTATCTATGCCCCTCATAATTTTATACACCTCACTCAAATCAGTCTCCTTCAGCCCAGGCAACATCCAAGTAAATTTCTTCAGCACCCTCTCTAGTGCAATTGCATCTCTCCTATAATATAGATTCCAGAACTGCACACAGTACTCCAGCAATGGCCTATTGAGCATAGCTTCCTTGTTCTTAAACTTTATATTTTGGCTAATAAAGGCAAGTAACTTGTATATGTTCTCATGATTGTATCTACCTGTCTCCGATTTTAAGGATCCAGTGGACATGTACAATGTTCCTCTGAACCTTGGTACTTCCCAGAGTCCTATCATTTATCATGTATTCCTTGTTTGTCCTGCCCAAATGCGTTACCTCACGCTTACCTGGATTGAACTCCATTTGTCACAGATCAGCCCATCCATATCCTTCAGTAGTTGCAGGCTACCTTTCTCATTATTTACCACCCTACCCATCCATGAACTTGCTGATCAATCGTCATACATTCAAGACTAAATCATGTATATATACCACAAATAGCAAGGGCCCAAACACTGATCCCTGTGGAACCCCACTAGACAAAGTCCTCTAGTCACAAAATACCCTGAATTATCCCCTGATTCCTGCCAGTCAGCTGATTCTGGATACAGTTAGCCAAGTTTCCTTGGATCCCATGGGCTTTTACCTTCACTATCAGTCTCCCATGTGGAATCTTATCAAAAGCCTTGCTGAAGTCCAAGTAGACTATGTCAAATGCAATGCCCTCATCTACACACCTGGTCACCCTTTAAAAACTTGAGTCAAGATCGTCAGATGTGACTATATTCAGTCCCTTCCTTTGTACCATTACAGAAATTAATGGCCCGCAGCAGGTCAAGAGGGCCTATATTGGTGGAGCAGGCGGTGGACGTAAAGCTCCTCATGCCACATGAGGAAAAAAGTTAAGATTTGGCCAAAGTAGAATGTGACCACTTGTGAGACATCTATGGACAATAAATCAGCAAGCTTCGTTATGCTGTGTTGTATTGTTCCTCTATTACCACCAATGCCGACTCATTCGTAAACTGCATGAGCATTTATCACTCCTATGCAAGTGATTCCCTCACTTCTTTTATGCAGCATGAGCTGCACCCAGCAAACCTGTGCCCCAAAGAGACTAGCGTCGGAGGCCCTCACTTCCACCTTCATTTGAGGATGAAACGACTGAACCCTCAGAGGATACACCAGCAAGGTTTTCTCTTGCACTTTCCACCACTCAGATTTTCACCTCGGTGGGTTCTCTAACTAGTTTAGACTTGGAGGCATAACCTGGTGAGTATATCACTGATATATCTCCACAGCTGCTCAAGAAAGAAAGGCCCTAGGTCTTTAATACTCAGAGGTTTGCCAGAGACCAGCTCCTGCTCAGCCCCAGGCAGATGATGATTCCATGGTCTCAGCCATTAATGACTTCGTCAAAATACACAACAGGCACAGGATCAACAGGCAGATTTGATAGAGGCACTCAGTAAACTGGATTGAAGGAGTGAGGAGTCTGCCAACATTATCAGTTCTGTACTCGTCTCTGATATACTTCTGTCTGGCTGTCTCTGAGAGATTGTTGATCACAATGGAAACCCAGGCACAGCACACACTGTGTCTGCTAGAAATGTATTTGCACCTGCACTCTATCAGTCTAACCATAGGTACTCAGAATCAATAGCAAGGCAAAAGGGGTACAAGGGTAAAATTGTATCAGAGATAAAAGGTACTGCAGATGCTGGAGAATCCGAGATAACAAGCATGGGGCTGGATGAACACAGCAGGTCAAGCAGCATCACAGGAGCAGGAAAACTTGACGTTTCGGGCCTAAACCCTTCATCAGAAATGGGGGGAGGGGAAGAGGGTTCTGAAATAAATAGGGAGAGAGGGGGAGGCGGATAGAGTGC